>OU696571.1:10499448-10901948 GCA_916048095.2 Sacculina carcini
CTCCTTATTTCGGTTTCGTCTACTGTCCTCTGGCATTTCTCGTACAAATCTGTCCTTCTTGTCCTTCTTGATCTCTCATCTGCCTTTGACCTGGTTAATCACAATATTCTTATCGAAGATCTGTCTTCTTTAGGTGTGTCTTCTACAGCCCTTGCTCTTCTTTACTCCTACCTTTCTGATCGTTCTTTCTCTGGGCATTTCAATTCCTCTCAATCTAGAACCATTCCTTTAGCGCGAGGTGTCCCCAAGGCTCTGTTCTTGGACCTCTCTTATTTAACCTTTATATGTCTTCGCTTTGCTCTATCCTTAGACGCTTCTCTCTATCGTTTCATATATATGCGGATGACATACAACTAATTCTTCCCCTTCCTCTTCCTTATTCTAACTTTCTTTCTGATGTCCTGTCCGATATCTCCTCTTGGTGTGCGTCTCGTGATCTCCTGCTTAATACTTCTAAATCTGATTTTTCTGTCCTTCATCCACCACGCATAGTGCGTCCTTCACTTCCTTTTCCTCTTCTTTTGTCTGTCCGTAATCTAGGTATCATTATTGACTCGTCTCTTTCGTTTTCTGTTAATATCCCTGCTGTTGCGCGTTCATGTCATCTTATTATTCGTTCTTTGTATCCTATCCGTCCCTTTCTTGATCAAACTCTGCCATCAAACTCATTCATTCTTTCATTTTCTCTAGAATTGACTATTGTAACTCTTTATATTTACATGTTCCTCGCTCTTCTTTAAAAATCCTCCAGTCTATAATAAATAAATCATGTCGTTTTGTGTTATCTCCTACTCCTTGTCTTCACACTTCCTCATTTCTATTTAAACTCCGCTGGTTTCCAATGATTCCTCGCATACACTTCAAAATCTGCTGCCCTATTTATAAAATCCTACATGACCCTCGCCAACCGATTTACCTATCCAATCTCCTCACACCTTCTAGCGACCTCATATCTCGTTATCCTTTACCTCTTTCCTTTCCTCGTGCCTGCAATGAATCTTCTTTGTCTAGCAAATCTTTTTTTATTTTATGCTCCCCGTCTCTACAACCGCCTTCCTCTTAGCCTCGTGACTTCCTCTCAATATCTTGCTGCGTTTTCTACTTCTCTTCGCAATCATCTTTTTGACATATCATTCGATCATTCTTCGCATAACCTTACTCCCTATGCCGTGCTCTGAGCCCGTTCGTGACAATCTGTGATCAGATTTTGTTTGTATGCTTATTGAGATATGTCGATTTGTTTCCGATATTGTGTTCGTGTAAGTGCATGTGTCTATCTGTGGATGTGTGTGTGTCTGTTTTATATTGTTATAGATGTGTCTGTGTGGCATGTGTAGGTATATGTATGTATATGTGAATGTATGTTTGTGTATATATATGTATGTATGTATGTGTACATGTGTATGTGTGTATATGTATGTATATATGTGTGTATGTATGTATGTATGTTTGTACATAGGTATGTGTGTTTATGTGTGCTTGTATATGTTTTGAATATGGGTACGTATGTGTACGTAAGTGAATTTTATGTGTGTGTCTGTGTGAGTATGTATACTTGTGTTTGCCGTCTGTCTGCTTATTCTTGTTGCGGTGTTCATTTACTCTTTGCTGGCTATTTGCTATTTGTTTTACTTCATTCGCGCGTGTGTTGATATTTGTGCTCTACAAATATATGTTGATTGTTGTTGATTGACTTGGAAACGAATTTTCTTGACAACACGATACCGTATGGTATCATGGGCCCTTGGGCCTCTCAAACTCAAATCACCACCATTTTTGGCTAATGTAAAGTGGGAGGTGAATTTAGTGCATTATTCAGTGCAAAATCAATTAAGTTTTTTATTGTATAGCTCTAAGTTTCATACTAAATCGAGTTACTAGTGTGTTTGATGTCATCCAGGGTGGACTTATTTTCAATGTATAATTTTGAGACTTATTTTCAATCTATAAGTTTGGGAATCATTTGGTGAAACACTTGTGAAGTTGAACTCAGGAATTGAACTTGAAGGCATTAATTGTCACTGCTTTTATCCTTGACGGTCACAAAATTGATAATTGCCATATCAGCGGTGGTACTGTATACTTTAACAGACCGCCCCTTAACATTAATCGTCGTTATCATCTAATATTGTTGCTGAACGCTTTCTCTATTCTGTTAACAGTGGGGATATTTTGTGATCGGCCGATATGATCATATTTGATCATAAACGAGGGCAGAAACTGTTTCCGTGAACAAAGAAAAGCCATGATCAAAAAGGCGAGAAAACTTGCCTATCTGACTTACCCTGTGATCAGGAAGAGCTGTTAAAAATATTGATAAATATGGATATCAGGAAACAAGAGATTGAGAAACTACATAGAATTGAAAACGGAGTATACAGGAGTAGTCTAGGAGCGCCGAGTTACACACATGTGAGCGCATTGAGAGATGAAATTGGAGCATCGTCGAAGAAGGCCAGAATATAGGAAGGAAAATGGAAGTTTTTGGCGTATTGCAACAAGGGAAACAACGAACTCCTCAATATAATTTCAGTAATACCAAAAAAGGAGAGAAAGGAATACTGAATGGAATTTGAGATAAACTCAAATCAATCGGAGTGAATGCAAGAGACACGGAAAACGCAGACAAAAAGAGTATTAGAGAAACGTTAAGAAAGTGGGACAAACAACTGTGGAAGGAAGAAGTCAAGGAAAGGTCCACCTTGAGAACGGACGGCCATTGGAGAGAGGGACCTGGAGGACAAGAAAAGGTGTATGACAATAGACCAGCATATATTCTGCTACTGAAGTGCCGCACAAACAACTTGAATTTGAACGATAGAAAGAGGTTTAAAGGAGAGAGCACGGAATGTTAATGCTGCGGATATGACTCGGAAATCCTCGAGCATTTCACATTATGGTGCCCAGCATATCAGGAAGAGCGAGTCAAACACCCATTGCTAGTACAACCATACAAAGGAGAATACCACGAAGTACTCGGATAACTATTATTCTGCAGGGACTACATCCAGAACACGAAGGAAACACTAGCGAGATTTTGGTCGATAAGGAAAAGGAGATGAATAGACCAGTACAGTAGGTGTAGGAATATAGCAATTTGGTTGAGCTTGATATATTTTAACTGTTCCAGCTATTATTCTATTATTCTGAGCTATTACATTTTAGTTACTATAGAAGTATTACATTATAGCTATTACATTTTAGTTACTATATTAATGTATGAATGTAACTACAACAATTGCATATCCGAATGTAAACGAATCGAATGGGTCGTATGTTACGTGTATTCATGTAGTGGAAATTTGTGATGCATAACTCATGGTTGTACATAATATTAACGATGTATGTGAGTGTAAATACGTACAAAAAAAAGAATAAAAAATATTATGATGGGTAGTATTTTGTGTTATATGTATTTACTTACGTTGTGTTGGGTATACATGTGTCATGGGATTATGCATTGTAAATATGTGTGGAGTTTGAGTAAGTCTGTACATATGCCTAGGTGTATGTGGATGTAAATACGTGGAAAAAAACGTGTAACCTATGCTATCTAGCGTATGATGTGATTTATATGTTGTATATATATCATGTGTAATGTTTTTTGTGCCAGTTTAGGGTGTGATTATGTGCATTGATAAGTGTAATTAAAGGTACATATGTATACAAATATGTGTGTGTTTGTGTGTATAAACCGGTTATTCGAGTGCCAACATAAGACACTGTTGTGTGTTTACAGGGAAAATACAAGTAGCATCAGAGAGTGCCGTTGCAAAGGTCATACTCTCGTATCTGATCTGATCTGATATGGAGCGCCCTGATGTTGTGATGCGCCGGGGCGCCGGAAAAAACCGCCAGCCACCAAAAAACGTCAAGGCCAAGCAAACGGTAAAGCGACGACAGTGTGGTTTCCCTTTCTAATGTTATTGCTCTTCTCTCTCCCTCTTTCTCTCCCTTTTTATGTATGCTATGCCGACGTTACACGAGACCAATTTTGGCTTGCAGCGGACAATTGTTAGTTTGGCCAACAATTGGCTTGCGAGTGGTCACATCCAGCTGGATTCCTGAATATGAAGATCAACGTTAAAGGTTAAAGGCCTAAGTGACAGCTGCTACTTGGGAAGAAGCCGAAGCTTATGAACACACCGGTGTGCCCTGTGCAGCTCGCTGCCACCACAAAACCGACCCTCTCCACGCTATGGCGCCACAAGGACTAAAGTTGTATTAGAGAGGGCCACCTCCCTTGAATGCATGACAAAACACATGACTGATATCTGGTACCATCATTTACTGCTGGGTGGACAGGGACTGTTGGATTATAGAATTCGCCCAAGAAATTCTGCTCCACCGGGTTACGAACCACGGACGGTGCGCTAACCACTACACCACGTAGTCCACAACATGTTAAACATAATATGCAGCTTATATATGTTTACCTATAAATATGTGACTGGTACAACGTGAGTGACGAAGAATAACACCAACAATGTTCAGGCCCGGCCCAGAAAACCAATTCAATGTTCAGGCCCGACCGTTCATTTATTGACACGACCTTATATGTCCTGGGTCGAGGCGGAGCATGTCACTTCCGTATCCCTGTATACCAATCAGGGCTTTACATTTGTCTGAAGGCTACGTGACCCAATCTGAGCTCGACCCAGGGCAGGGCAAAACAATCAACATGTCAATAAAGAAAACAAAAAATAATTAACGCGAGAACATACAAATGCAAACATTCACATCAGTTATATAATACAGTTTAATATAGTTATAATACAGTTACAATTTTGTTACAGTAACTTAACAAAAAGATAAATAAGCAAATATTTCATGATGTTGTTGATGAATACTGCATGTGATGCCAAAAGCGGGTGATTCCGTGGCTTTATATTACTTAAACTTATACTAGAGCACACGACCAGAACACTCAATATACAAACACGACTGAACACTCAATATACAAACACGACTGAACACTGATATCACTGAATTCCTTACGCGCACATACCTACACACAAACGCACGCACACACACACACACGCGGGAGTTACAAGGTCAAGCATTCATTCACACACACTAGCACACAGACATACGTACGAACATTCACACATTTACACGCAATTACATTAAATAACACTACATCTCTTCGCCCCTGTTGAAAATTTTACATCGAAAAGTTACAATGATACGTCAACCGATCGGGAGGCTTGCTAACTCGAGCAGAGCGGCTCAAGGCGACAGGAGAGCGATCAGGCATTCGATCTCCCGGCGGTCAACTGTTTTGGATTTGATTCTTGGGATTTTATTGCCCCAACGCTTGTTCATCGGTTGCCACCAAATTTTGCCGGGCGTTTTTAGCAGTCTCAGGCGGAAGGCTGACCGGAGAAGCTGGGTGAACCAATGTGCGCTTATCAGCAGTGAAATGAATGTTTTCTCCTCCACACGGTGCTAGGTCCCTGGTCGACACAGTATCTTCACGGCCATTCCCGAAACGAATGAGAGCGTAGCTGGGGTTGGCCTCAAGCAGCTCAACAGGCTCAACCAGGGGCTCATACTTGGTCCGCACATAACCTCTAAGATACACTCGGTTCGGGGAGCAGAGCCAAGTTGGTAAACTCACTCCCGTAGTAGACTTGCGAGGAAAATTGAACAATAGTTCATGAGGAGTTTGATTTGTGGCTGTACAGAGCAGCGAACGCATAGCGTGAAGTACATCGGTCAAAACTATCTCCCAATAATTATTTCGTAACCCACGCGTCTCAAGAGCAAGACAGATGTGTTTCCAAAGGACGCCGTTGTAACGCTCGCACTGGGAATTTCCTTCCGGATGATACGGAGTAGTTCGACTTGTAGCCACATCATGATTAAGAAGGAATTGTTTGACCTCATCAGACACCAACGATCTTCCACGATCCGAGTGCACGTAAGACGGGGTACCGAATATGCAAAAATCTCCCTCAGACAACTAATAACTGTAGAAGATGACATATCCTTACACGGAAACGCGAATGGAAATCGAGAATACTCGTCTATCACTACGAACAGGTAACACGCAGACGAAGTAGATGAGCGGCAAAGGACCCTTAGAGTCTACACTGAGTCTTTCGAACGGTTGGCGGGACTTCACAAGACTGCATATAGCTCTGGATAGGCTCGAATGCAGGAGTTCCTGTAAAACACATACGGCAGTGTCAGATTACGCAGCACAATTGTTTTGCAAATTTAGTGGGATAAGCTGTGATTGTGTTGAGGTTTATCAATGAAGTATAGCCCAGAAAAAACATATCTTTCGTGGTCTTTAGAGACGTTTTTGTAGTCCCGATAGTGTAATAAAATCGGTGAGGTAGTTGGTAATGTTGGTATCGTATTGTTTCAGTAGTATCGTATAGTATCGTAGTAGTATGCTGTTTCAGTTGTCCTCTGATGGCGTTGAATCGTGGACAGATTACCAGGACGTGTTCGATGGTCAGTTGGCGGCGGTTGGCGTTTCATGAGGTGACCGTGTGTGATGTACGTGTGTCCAGTGCGCAGGCGCATCAGGACCACGCCCCTCCACCGCGGCCGAGCTAGGACCTTGTACAGTTTGTGTGTGGGGTAATAGTGGCAGTGTGATTGTGCGTGTATGTTGTCCATGAGTGATGGCAGGAGCGATTCACGACTCAGCTTAGTGATATATGAGTGCAGGTCTGAGCACGACAGTGGTGGAGTGGTGATTGTAGTGAGTTGTGTGGCATGTTTGGCTTTCTGGTCGGCCATCTCGTTTTCTCTAATTCCTGTGTGACTGGGCACCCATATGAACACTATTTTGATGCCCGATACCGTTAGATTGTGGTTCATGGTGATTATGGAAGATACCATTGCGTTTTCGGGGTGTCGCGTGGAGATTGCAAGGAGAGAGGATTTCGAGTTTGTTACGAGAACGGCGTATTGTGTTCGTTGTGAGTGAATGAGATACAGGGCGTAGTGAATTGCAAATAGTTCGGCTGTGAAAATGTTTGCGTAAGAGGGAAGGCGGAAGCAGTTGTCCACATTTCGTGAGGGACACCCGACACTACTGTTCTGAACTGATCCGTCTGTGTATATATACGTGTATTGTTGATGATTGGCCCGATGTTCAAGAAAAAGTTGTGCTGTGATTGGTGCGGGAGTGCTATGTGGTGTGGCATCAAGGTAATGACAGGCTGGAAGTGAAGTTAAGAAAGATATTTCTGATGGTGCCGCTGTTTTGGGAGGTTTGAAACCGATTTCTATACAGCACCGACGGTATGCGAACCCCAAGGGGAAGCCACATAGTTTGTTGACTGCCGATATCTCCGCATGGTCCAGCGAATTGAATTATTGTGGTAGCGTGTAACATGGGTGTTCTGTATCGTCGGCTATTTTCAGACAATACTTGATTGTGTTTGTGATTCTGCTGATTGGAGTGTTTCAATCCCTGTTTGCCTGTTCAATGACCTGATTGGTGTTGTTCTCATGACTCCTGTGGTAATGCGCATGCATTGAGTTTGTATGACATCTAGTGGGGAGAGACCTGACGGTGATAGATGCGTGAAAGTATATGCTCAATATTCCAAGATTGGTCTGATGAGTAGTGAGTAGAGTCGTTGTAGTATTGTGCGATCGGTGCCGTATGTGGGGTGTGCAAGACATTTCAGAACGCTGATACGCTGAATGGCACGTGTTTTTATGTGTTGTATGTGTGGTTTCATGGAGAGTTTGGTATCCAGAATCGTGCCTAGATATTTTACTTCTGATGTGAAGGAAATAAAGTGTGTGTCGATGCAGAGCCTTGAAACATGTTGTTTGGCTGAGAGCCTGGATATCAACATGGATTGAGTTTTTTGCGTTGAGATGCTGAGCGCTAGTTTTTCAGCCTGTCGACTCATATTATTCAAGGATGTCTGAAGTTGGTCATGGAGAATGGCTGTGTTAGATCCGGTGACCCAGATTACTATGTCGTCTGCGTAGATGGTGTGTTGAACGGATTCACCTAGATAGGACAGAATGCGATCTTCAGCAATATTGAAGAGCGTAGAAGAGAGGACCCCACCTTGGAGCACCCCGCTGTGTTGGCGATAAATTTGTAATAATGTGCTTGTTCGAATTTGGAATGTTTTCTGTTTGAGATAGGATGTTAGGAAGTGTAAAAGGTGTCCGCGAAGTCCGGCGTTGTATACGATAGAGATAAGAGCGTCTGTTGATAGGAGATTGAAGGCTGAGGTAAGTTCTATAAATATTGCGATTGTGTGTTTTCCCTGGCAAAACCTTCTCTCACGCTGGAGATAAACATGTTTATATTGCGCATGGTGCATCTTGATCTACGGAAAGCTGTTTGATGTTTGGATATGAGTTTTGAGCTGTTGACGAATAATCAAAGGCGTGGTAGAATCATTCTTCCAAAAAGCTTACTGAAGCAGGAGGTTAGTTGTATTGGTCTGTAAGATTGTACAGTCTTTGGGTTTTTGCCTGGCTTTAGAAACGGAAGAATGAATGAGTTTTCCCTGCTCGAAGGGTACAATTCACTGAGCCAATTGTGATTTAGTGTTTTCAGAAGCGTGTCACGATTGGTTGTGTTTAAGTGGGTGAGTAATGCATTGTGTATGTGATCTGGTCCGGTAGTGGGTGATGCCGATTTATTTATGGCGGAGAGAAGCTCTTCCATTGAGAACTCCTTGTTGATGAGTGTGAGTGTGTCGGCTGAGAGACTGTATCTGATGGTGATGGTGCCTTGGTTTGGTGTAGTGGGCGGTGGTGGATTGCATGTGCTGGCTATGTGCCTACCTATGTGCTCAACAACTTGTGTTTGGTCTGTGTATAGTGTATTGTTTATTTCAAGAGAGGGAAAGCGCGGATTGGTGTTTGTTGTTTTCATGGAGTTGACCAAACTCCATAGCTTTGTTAGAGGAGTGCGGTGACTGAGAGAGGAGAGGAGATGAGCCCAACTGTCACGTTTCGCTTGTCGTTTTGTTCTTCGTGCTGCTGCTTTTGCTTTTTTGTAGTTGATGAGGTTATGTTCTGATCGGTTGTTACGAAAATGTCTATGCATTTGTTCTCTATGTTTGATGGCAGTTTGGCACGACGGGTTCCACCACGGACATCGTCTCACGCGGGTGCTTCCTGTTGTTGCGTAAGGAATTGTCTGCTTTGCTGCTGAATTGATATGTTCTGTGAGAGAGTCTACGCTGTTGTGTGTGTTGATGTCTTGTGTATTGTTAGAACGGGGTGAGGTATTAGATTATTGGCCCGAGCGACTAGCCTTTTATGGTTGCCGAAAAGTTGTCTTTCGGGCGGTCCTCGACCTCGTAGTCACGTCGATGGCAAGTTGGACGAGGTAGTACGGCGCATTCAACTCTAAGACCGCACTACGCACGCCCCTGACGATTGGAAGACTCTCACGATCTAGTTCACTTGGCGACTGCTGAATAATGACTGCTCACTTCGCGACCGCTGGATGACGACTTGTCACTAGGCGACCGCTGTTAACTTGACTTGTCACATGACTTATACAATTGTCAGACCCGAATGACGATTGGTTGGTCTACTCGCGATTACATACCGACCAGCCAATCGGCGACCGGCAAGGAGTTGCGTCACTCAGGCCAAGACAGAGGAGGCAAGTGAGACAACAGACAATGGACTTTTAGGCATAAACATGCAAACATTAAACATATTTCTCACAGTATGGACGGAGAGGTAGTAGTTGAATAATTCCCAGTTTGCGCGCTTTGTGTACCATCGTATTTGAGAGAGAGTGTGTCTGTTCGCGGATATTTGGGATATGAGTATAGGAACGTGATCGCTACCATGGAAGTCGGTCAGACATCGCCACTGGAGGCGAGGAGAAAGGCATGGAGAACATAGGGACAGGTCGAGATGATTCATGGTGCCGTTGTGCTCATTTATATGTGTTGGAGAGCTATCATTCATTACGTGTAGGTCTTGATTCAGGATTACCCTCTCTATAAGAGTGCCTTTTCTATCGGTCCAAGGAGATCCCCAAAGTGTGTTTTTAGTTGAAATCGCCGCAGAGTATGACTGGATGTGAAAAACCTGAAATAAGTGTGCACAAGACTGTTGTGTCGACTTGCTTCTGTGGTGGGATATAAATGTTACAGATGATGGTTGTAGAAGTGAGGTTGTTGTGTGTGACCGTGACTGCGGTACATTGAAGGTTTGTATTGGTCAATAGTTTGTGGTGAGGTATTTGCTTTTGTATTAGTATGCTGGTGCCTCCGTTTTGAACTGTGTCCGAACCAGATTGTGAGTAAATGCAGAATTGTGATGGATTGAAACGGTAAGTGTCTGTTTATAGACAGTTTATAGACAAAAAAATAATAGTGGACTAAACCGTCTGTTAGGAACATTTTGGGTATATGATGCCCATATGGAATTAAACACAATAATATACTTGGGCGACAATAACAACAGGAGGTAACACAAAAACAATGGATAAGTACGATGACCGATCGTAGCGCCATCTAGTGGCGAATGCTACATACTCGCGAAAAATTAGCGATCAAGAACGATAATGGTTGATCGCGCAAGAAGACATTGAAACAATCGATGCTTGAAGAAAACGTACAACATATTCATCGACAATTATACAAAACATGCGGTGAAAAATAAATTATACGTCATAAAAACGTGTTTGTTTGCGTTGTCGCGTGGATTTGCGCTGAACCGAAACTGTAGTAGAATTGGTCTGGCTGTTGGCGTTCTGAGGGGTCGGAGATGACACAACCGGTAGTTCATCAGGGTTTGATGGTGTCTCGAGTGATGGATTTTCGACGAATGCTGGGTTGAGTCTGTCGAGTGACACTTCTTCGTGACGACCATTGCGGCTGATGACATGTTTTGTCTTTTCTGGGGATAACTTTGTACGGGCTGTCGTAATTGAAGGAGAGTGGGGTTTTTTAGCCGTCCTTGCGGAGCAAAACATGCTCGGCAGTCTTCAGGTCCGAGTGAACGAATATTTTCGCGCTAGAGGATCGGGTGGAAGATGGTGACAGACCTTGAACATGTCGTTTGAGTTCGTCGAGAAATTAAAAGTTACTTGTTGACTGCACAGGTCGGACGAAATCACCGGTAAGACGCAGCGTTTCGCCGAAGGCGTACTCGGCAGCAGAGGCGTTGAGGTCTTGCTTGAAGGCCGTGCGAATGCCAAGCAATACAAAAGAAAGACATGTCGTCCAGTCTGCAGATATGTGTGCGTCGCGCAATGCAGCTTTCATTTGGCGGTGAAATCTCTCAACCATGCCGTTGGATTGAGGGTGGTAACTTGTTAGTTTGTGCTGAAGTCCGAGTTGCATCCAGAGATGGTGCCATAGCTTTTGCAGTGAACTGTGCACCTCTGTCCGTGACGATGACAGAAGGTGCACCGTATCGAGCGATCCAATGGAGCGAAACATTTTGGAGAATGACTTCTGTCGTAGCTCCTGAGATAGGAATGGCTTCAGGCCATCGCGTGAATCGGTCGATCATTGTAAGGACGTAAGTGTAATTATTGCACGACGGTAGCGGACCGACAAGATCCATATGAATGATGTCGAAACGTTTGTTTGGGATGGCAATTGACACAACAGGTGTCATTGTATGTGGATGGATTTAGGATTTTTGGCATTTGATGCAGTGTTTGCACCATTTGCGAATGTCAGATCGGATGTCTGGCCAGACATATCGTGATGTGAGTATCTTTTCCATCGAATGACATCCGGGATGTGAGAGTTGATGACTTTGGTTGAAAAGTTGTTGGCGAAGGATTTCGGGCACAAATGGACGAGGAGTATCGAGAGAACAATCGCAAATAATTTTCATGTCGGTACCAGGAATAGGAATGGATTGGAGTTGTAGTGAATTTTGCTCGTTCAAAATGCTGCTGTCCTGGTTTTCTGAGATGATTTCAGGTGTGATAGGCGATCGGGCAGTGTTGATTCGTGACAAAGCATCGTCCTGTGCATTTGAAACACATGCGATGTGATCGATCTTGTCTGTGAATTCGAGTATGTATGTCATGTATCGTTGGTCACGGGAGATGTGGCTGGGGTTACACGATTGCAGAGCGCTCACTAGAGGTTTTTGGTCCGTGTAGATCTTGAATTGAACACCCTCTAACCATGGCTTAAAATGACGAATCGCAGCATAGACAGCGAGGAGCTCACGGGAGAATGAACTGTAGTGTTTTTTAATCATTGAGCTTCTTGGAGAAAAAACCGAGAGGTTGTATGCTTCCGTTCAGTTATTGTTGTAGTACAGCGCCAATTGCACTATCACTGGCATCACACGCTAAGCTCAATTGTGCTTCTAATTGTGGGTTTGCCAGAGTTGTTGTTTCCACTAACGCAGATTTGACGTCGTTGAACGCTTGCTCGCTGGATGTAGTCCACTCGGTGGAACGTTTTGAATATTTCTTGCCGTTCTTGATCATTTCGTGTAGAGGTGCAATCAGTGTGGCGGCATTTTTGATGAAACGATGGTAAAACTTTCCCATCCCGAGGAATCGCTAAAGTTCTTGTTGATTTTGAGTTCTTGTCGTTGCTGTCCTGAGTGTTGTCAACGTCCAACAGTCGTCGCAGCTGGCCACACTCGGCCGTCACACACTGACTGGCATCACTGGCGTTGCTTGGTGTTGCCAGTTGCTCCTGCTTGGCAGCCTGAGCGAGACGGTCGAGCACAGACTTGGCAGCGCAGTGTTTGGCCTTTTTCTTGCTGAGACCCTGGCCGGACGAGACGAAATTGTCGACGGTGACGCGGTACACAAACGTCGGCTCGTACACCACACCCTCCACCTGACCGACAAACACAAACACACACACACACACACACTACACGTGCCAGCCATAACAAGCCAACTACACACACACACACAACTGTTCCAGAGTGCAGTGGTATGTTTGGTGGCCCAAGGCGTTCCTGGGAACACCTCGTATGAGTTCGTTGAGGACCACCAGGTCAGAGCCAATCACCCCGAATGGTGCCCTATAACAACGGTTAGGGCTCCGCCACTGCACTACCTTCCTCGAGAAGTCGGTCCCCACGAATCAAATGCGTCGTATAAGGCCACGGTTAGACAGCCGCCACGTACAAACACCGAAATACCTGTACGCGTAGTATGAGTCTTTATGGCTGCACTCGGGGTCACCAATTATGGTGTTCGCTAGGTAGGTATATTGTATTCGCTGACCAACACGGTTGATACACGCACAATTCTTGAATTAACATGAAACATTCGTACAACATTGCAGTTTATAGACAAAAAAACAATAGTGGGACAAAACCTTGTGTTAGGAGCATTTTGAGTATATGATGTACATATGGAATTAAGCACAATAAAATACTTGTGCGACAATAACAATAGGAGGTAACACAAACACAATGGATAAGTACCATGACCGATCGTAGCGCCATCTAGTGGCGAATGCTATAAGTTTCCTGTATTTATAATATGCTGGGATTGTGTGTTGATATGAGTTGACTGAGCTCAGTCCATTTGTGAATGAGCCCGCGACAGTTCCATTGTAGGATGATATTGATATGGTTATTCATTTTGTAATATTTGATTTTTAATTGGATGCGCAGAGTATGTATGTAACGTGAGTGTCAACGATCAGGTGTTTTTGTCAGTGTTTTTCTGTTTTGATTTATCTTTCCTTGATGGTGATTGTTCAGATGTGATTTGTGTTGATGACATATCTTCCATGTGATTGTCAAGGGAAATGTATTGTGGTGCAGCAAGTGTCGAGTCGTGCTTCGCTTGTTGCGGTTTTCCTGTTTTCTGAAACGTGACCTGTTTTTCGCTTCTCTTTGTGATCCATGAGTTGTTGGTCTTCTCCTCGGATTTCTCATCGTTGTTCGTTGATGCTGGTGATTAGATGTTTTTATTGTCGATTTGAGTAGTTGGCATTGCGATGGTATTGTTGTTGGCATTGTTTTTTGAGACCAATGTCTGGATCAGGGTTGTCAGGTTTGTCACCATCTGTGTGAGTGCGTTAACTTGCTTGGTGAGCGCGTCTGTGTTCGTTGTATTTTGTTTGGGTTCCTTTGCTGTGATGTCTGCCATTGTTTTTTCTTGATGTTTGGTCACTTTTCGTCTGGCATTTGCAAAAGACATTTGCCGCAGTGTCTTTTGTTACACGATTTTCTGCTCCAGATGTAGTGTGGGACAGGCCCTGTCGGTTGATGGGTGATATCCGCCGCAGTTCAAGCAATGGGGAGTGCATGTTCCTTGGTGTTGTTCATTGCCGCAGTTTTGGCACAGTTTTGGGCTTTTGCAGTAGCGCTCGGAGTGTCGAACACTACCGCAGTTGCCACATAGTCGAATCGTTGGTACGTATTGTCTCACTGAATACTTAACGTATTGCAATAAGAGTTCCTCAGTACAGACTGGGTATTTGAAAGTGGGAAACAAGAGCGGAGTGTCCTTGCCACTTTTCTTGTACCTGTGAACTGTCTGTACTCCGTGATCTTCGAGCCATGATTGAATTTTTTCCTCGGGTAGGTCCATGTCCGGGGCGTATATTGAGCCACGTGCTAGGTTGAGTTTTTCATGTAGGTAATAGTCAGCAGGGACGCCACCAAATTTGTTTATTGCCGACAGGTTTTTGGTCTGAAATTGATCTCCGGTTTTGATTAGCAGAATATCATCTTGGATGATGCACACTCGTTCATAGGTTGCGCCGCGCCCATCCTGACTCAGACATGTGTCTATCCACGACCACCCACGCTTTGAGAATGGTTTTCCTTCCCTTAGTTTTACACATACGAAGGAACCAGTTTCAGTAGGAGAGTCCAGTGTCCCAGTCCAGAGAGAGGGGTCATTTCGACCCCTCTTCTGGGCCCTTGTCATTTGTAAGGAAGGGTGTACTATTTGGTAGATGTTAGTGCGCACCTTTTGATTTCAGATAAATGCGTGTGTGAGAATATTACAATGTTGAATTGTAGCTGTACAGAACAAGATTTTAATTACTGATACCAACAATACGCGCTAATCAGAAATTCGTCTGTTAATGCCAAAAAAGACTAAACAACCGTAAAGCATAGCTCCCTATAGCTCGTCGCCACCACAAGGAAGTGTATTTCCTGATTAACAAGACGTCATCACTTGTCGCCACAATTGTCCACACAAGTTTATAATTGCCGCGCTGATCCACAAACTTTAACAATCAAAATATTAAGATAAAATTGTAAATATCAGCAATGAATTATAAACAGACAATATCAATTATAAAAAATTTATATATTAATGTATATGAACCACATATAGTTCCATCGGTGTAGATTTGTGTCGAGGCTCTGGGGGATGACAGCCATGATGCATTAGTGTTCAATGTTGACTCAGTTGGTAAATTGCGTGGTACCCTCAACTATTTTCAGCCTAATGAATTACAACACACTTACCCCAATGAAAAGTGTATTGCGTAATATATTTCTTCACATATATACAATCTCTTGCATTTTTGGCCTATTGTCATTTGCCTTCTATGCTGATTCTGATGATAATATACCCAATGAACTGGACTCAGCAGAATTCTCTGCTGGGTTTAATTTCATATTCCTACCCCCAGCCAATTAGTCGGGGGTATATATACCCCCCGTACCCCCAAGATTTACGCCCATGTATAGTTCCGCCAGAAGCGGAGATAGCAGTAAAAATTGGACATCGTAAATGTAAATACAAACGTATATGTATGTTCAACTGTGTTTTTATTTTATTATTTTTTTACGTACATACATGTATTTACAATCACGTATTCATTTTATAATAATGTACAATTAAGCACGCACGCATGCGCGCGGGGTATTTGCGGGTCAGTTCAGCGACCTGGTGATGGTTGCCGCGTTGCCGCGCACGACCGCCAGACTGACCCGCTGTCTGAGCCAGGCCGTCTCGCGCGGCTCTCCCGAGCGCTCTGTTATTCGACGACCGATGTTCTTCATTAGGTCGTCGAATGTGGACCCCAGCACACCGGTCGTTTCGATGGCCAGCGGCGCGAAGTCATACCGCTGGTTCAGGTCCATGTAGCGTCGTCTTTTCGTCTCTTCGGCCGCCCGAGTCGCTGCCCCGGGAGCGAGTGCACCCTCCAACAAGTGTGCTCTGCAGAAGGTGCTGGTGCACGTCACGTCCCAGACCAGTGATTTGCCGCGCCGGAAGGGAAATATGGTGATCCCGTCCGGCCGGCGGCCGTCGCCTCTGTTCAGACCGCGAGGTTCCAGCACCGCCGTGACTCCTGCCGACGCCAAACTGCGATGGACGATGTCGTTCAGGGCAGTGTAACGCGGCAGTCGGTCGACGTTGTGGCAGCACGACAGACTATGGTGGCCCCATCGTTCGGTCATTGAGCCGCAACGACACCTGTACGGCTGCTGGATGGCGGCTCCCAGGCGCAGCGCCACGCCGACGCGAACGGCTTCGTCGGGCAGCAGCAGGCCGAGGCTGGAGACCGGAAGTGCGGACAACCAGGCGCCGCTATGAGATGCGGCCGCTGCCAGAAGACGAGTTCGGTCCACCTGGTTGGCTCTGGAGCAGACTGTGCAGGCGGTGCTCTGACGCATTCGTGTCGAGGTGGCGCTGAGTGGGGGACTCTGGCACATTTTGCTAGCTGAAAGCCGGACACATTCTGCTCACAAAGTCCTCCACGGGGCGCGCCGGGAGACCAGGCCTGTGACCGCGTTGGCAGTCAATTATGTGACTGGCCAGGTCCCCATCGGCCTCCATTGAGGCGATATGGGCAGGCAGCGCCACGTCGATCAGACGCCTAGCCCCGTTGCTTCCCAGACGGACGGGCAGCGGCGCTTGCTCCCATTTGTCGTCATCCAGGTCGACGTTTGCAGCAGCTGCCGATGGCCGATCGGAGGCTCCCGTCGCTGGTGACGAGCTGAGAGGTCGCCCTGTATACTGGGGCTGCTCTCATCAGTTACATGACTCGCGGCACTGACGCGTATCTGCTCAGGAAGAACAACGCCGGGTGCGAGCCGATGTTGGTGGTGCGCCCGATGAGCAGCTCCAGTTGGTGATGGATTTTGTCCAGGGCTGCCGGTATGCCTCTGGACTCGAGGGGTGTGCCCAGAAGTGCTGCCATTGTCGCTGGTAAGGAGGTGGCCCCTGGCAGATGCCTCTGGATCAGCGAGTCGGCCATGTAGTCATCGGAGGGTCCGAGCCCGATGGCCTCGCACTTGGTAGTATTTAGTGTGAGGCCAATGTCGTGCAGGGCTGGGACGAGACGCCTGATGTCCGATTGCACGACGTCTGATGGTCCTCCTATTGTGGCGTCGTCGAGGTACCAGACATTCAGCGGTGACTCAAGCTGCTGAGCCACCGGATCGACCGTGAGGGCGAACAGTGCGGGACCGAGGGGATCTCCCTGCTGCACGCCGCGGCACGACCAGATACATCTGGTAGCGTGAAACAGCGATGTTGGCTGGCCGTATGCCTGTGTGACAAGCGGCAGTGCGACGGGGAAGCGGAGACTCACCTCATCCAACGGGGTGCGGCGGTTGACGCAATTGAAGGCGTTAGCCACGTCTAGTTTCACCAGAACGTGACCTCGCTTCCCCTTGTTTGCTGAGATAGAGTGGCGCGTTGCGTGAACGGCCGCCTCACATCCCATTCTTGTACTTACGCCCATCTGCACTGGACGTAGCTCGTGCGCCAGCGCCGACGCCAGTTTGCCGGCTACCAGCTTGCTGGCGATTCGCCGGAAGATGCTGCCCAATGCTATTGGGCGCAGACCCCCCGATTTTTTCCTAAGGGCAACGAGGCGTGCACTGAAATTTGCGCCCTTATCGAAGTCGGGAATCGTGAGCGCCTTCAGCAGCTGGTTTCCGGCCTCTGCTGTCTGTGGGGGGAGAAGCTGGCTCACGTGCATGGGCCGGAGACCGTCCAGTGCGCCTGACGAGCTCTTCGGCAACGCGTGAACGGCGGCTTTGACGTCACTCGCATCGAACGACGGCCCTTGTGGCAACTGGTCCTGTGGCCACTGTGATTCGTCCACTGTTGACGGTGGGTGTTTGGCCTCCAGCGCCTGTGTGACCTAATCGCTGACGCCGGCGACAGCGTCGTCCGATGTGAGGATGCGCAGAATCCCACGAATATCACCGTCAGTGCACTTGGCCCTCACGCTGCGAGACACAACGGCGTCCTCGTTCTGCGGCCGCGGGCGCGTGTGATGACGTGCACCGGGCTGTGGTGTTGTGATCTCGGTGCTCAGAGGGCCTGTCACAGCGTAGGACAGAAGCCGCCACCAAGCAGTGGGTGTGCGCTGCTGCAGAGCCGCCGTAATACGCTCAGTGAGGTCGGCTGCAACACGGTGACGCAGGGCGCGGGGCACATGCTGCTGCACGTGGCGCTGCTGCCGCAGAGAAGCCATTGCAGTTGCCATATCTTCCGGTGTGTCGTTGATGTCAATTCCCTCCATTGAGTGAATGTCGCCGCACTCCGCCTGCAGTCGTAGACAGCCGCGACAGTGCCACGCCGGAATATGTCAGCTTGCGAAAGAGTGACTCGCACATGTGAGGTGATAGTTTTGGTCGCAAGCTGCGCACGGTATAGTGCGTTTGTTGGCACTGGGCGTGTTGCAGTGGGCGCACAGCTGCTGTGAGGATTTGGAGTCGGGTGTTTGCTGGTCGACTCCAACGGCGAGGCAGTGGGCCAGGCGGCATCCAGCGCAGCTTCTGTCCGTCGGTGTTAGTGAACAATTACCGCCGCGGTTGCAAGACATGTTGCGGTCCTTATTTCGCGAGAAAAATATCTTGCACGCAGGGCAGATTGGTGTGTTGGGGCCGGCTCTCGCAGCAGCATTGCACACACCGCAGACCGCATTTGGTGTTTGCATATCTACTGTTATATACACACGCGGTATTTACGCAAGATTTCTTTGAACAAAATATGCAAGGGTGGTGGATGACTAGAAATGGTGACTAGGGCACATAACAAAGACACACGATGTAAATGAACGAACACAAACACGCAAAGGTATATACACGCACACTCGCCTAAGCGTCCAACTGTCGCCGCAATGATGAATAATGACTAGGGGCACACTATATGCACTGTCGCACTGGGATATATACACGCACACGCCTATAACACGCACACCGCTCAACCGCCGCCGCGATGATCGATTATGACAGGTGTCGCTGGCGAGGATGTAAACACGTGACCGGACACTGACAACATCTCACGGGCAAGTTTAAATGTACACACTGGGAAATTGCGGGAGCCAGGGCAAAACACAACCTTCTCCGACGAAGGATAAAACGCGACGCGATATGTTCAACTGCATATCCCAATACAACACAACCACACAACCAGCCATAACACAACCATACAACAAAGGTGCACAACTGTGACAAGTGACAAGTAAGTTTCATTTAGATCACAGTATTGACCGCCACGGCAGGACTTCTATGATCATACACGATAAAACAGGCTGGTATAGTTCAGGCACATCATAGTGCAGATAATATTAAATAGCACAAGAGAATGTCTACAATACAATATTAACATTCACATGTATAATAATGCCTCATATACGAAATGGTAATGCACGTACTTGTGCAAAGTCTACGCACGAGCGAAAACACACACTAACACAAACGCGCACAGGTGTTTGCGATGTACACGTAAACAAACGTTCACGTGCACACGCCCACACAACATTAGAAATCAAGAAAATATTACAATAAATTACAATAAAATTCATACGTATGTACAAACAATGCAAATACACATGTATATGCATTCATACATACACATACACATTACACAACTTACTCGTATGATGGAATTTGAATTTGTGTAAGAGGTCCGACTGATTTTACTGTAGAGAAAGCTTAACAATTTGTAGAGCAGTCCAGGACACATTGACTACAAAATAGTAAGCCGCCCACCTCAGTTTGTAAAGATGGCTTCTCTACAGCAACGTGGACTTTTTGTAAGGTTCTTCATTCACGTACCAGTCGTAAATGAAGTTGATGAAGTTAAAGTTAATGCTGAAGTTTAAGTTGATAAGTTGATGTACGAAACGTAACGTTGAGTAGCAAATACAGTTGACGAACAATGAATGCACTAGCGCTCACTCGCAAACCACGAACATGAATTAGAAAAGCCAGGCGCAGCAATCGCCACTCACCAGTAGCGTGCTGACGTCACATGTCACGGTTTAGTGCGTACATACACTATATTAATTAGCCAATATTATAATGGCGCGAGCGCAATAATACCCGACGATACAATGCAAAATAAAACCAATATATTACAAGCACGGACGAGCAAAATCGCGGACCCAAAAACAAGCGTGGAGAAGACCGTATCGCAACCCCGACGAGAGCTTAACCTCGCGCCAGTTTTGCATCGCGTACTGTTTGGGGGATAATACGCGGGATACTGAATTTACACTACAATTTACAAAACAATCGATGACCATGACAATATGAAATGAATTGCACGAATACGATATGATCCCGTATTGGAAATTAAAGGCATTTCAAAAGATCTTGTGCAGCGTCGAACGTGTGCGGCTGCTACAACGGGATTTCAGGTCGTGTGTACTTGGCTTCACAAAATTTTCACGCCGGCAATGAGTTTTGGACTGATTTTATTTTAACGAGCCTCAATGTAACGTCTTAATTTTCAGCAAAGTTTCAAATGAATAATTTCACATTAATTTTATTTCACGTACACAATATACAATTATAGTATATTTGATGATAAAATACAAAGAATTAAGCAGACGTGATAACAGTAGCAATTAACGAGGCAGGAATAAAACTAGCAAGCAACAACTAGAAATATTTGTAATCTGGGTGCTGATTGAATTGAACTATGCGACATGACCTTGTTTTGGTAACACACTTGCCATCCCGCGTGTCGGTCGTCGGTGTAGCAGCGACTATAGGACACACCAACCTGGTGTGCGGTGGACTCTTGGCAGTTGGATAGTCAACTGCAGTATCAGCTGAAGACACAGAGGACGACACAGGCAGAACGGCCGGCTTTAGCCGTGCGACTGTCGGTCGATCCCGACGGCAGCTGGATGGTGAAAACAGCTGGACCGCGCTGTACCACACGAAATGGGCCGTGCTACGGCGCTTCCAGTGTGTGACGCACGCGGTTGACGCGCAGCCAGGCGTGTGAACAGTTGTGCGGCTCCGGTGGCACGTGCGAGAATGGACTGCAATGAGCTGAACCTGCGGAGAGCCGTCGGAAATCTATCTCGGACATGTGGTTTGCGAGCTGTTTCATAAATTCATGTTGATCGGCGGTGGATGTAGCGGGGTCGACGTTAATGCGCGGACACCACAGCTCAGTGCCCGTGATGACGCTAAACGGCGAGATACCGGACTCGGAAGCCAACAAACAAACAAACAAACATATTTGGTATAGCGCCAAGTAAAGCAGAGGCGCGTAAACAGTAAAATTGGTGGTAACAATATAAATGAGTAATAGCTCATAGGGGATAAATGATTGAGCCAGCAGAAAATGACACAAATGATATTAAAAAAGAAGAAAAAAGAGGTTAGCGAGTATACAAACAACAATAAAGAACATGTGGGTTTAACGCACGCGCGAGAGATTATGCGGCCAACCGCACAAAACAAGAGTTCGTCGACAAGTGAATGTATTATAAGCCAAAGTCACCTCTGTGTGTATGTGTTCGTATATCATTAATGATGGGTGTCATGCAAGATCACCTTGTGAAGGTTACGCAAAGTCACGGGTGAAAGGCCGATAAAATCATGAAATATGAAAAAGATTACATAATATTAAACACTTAATCATGCGATAAATATCTAAAAACCATACTTACTTTACTCAACAACAAACTCAAACGCAGACAACAACGAATACATTCATAACGCATGTAACACGAGAAACAGAATAGTTATGAACAACTGGTACAGCCTATGTAAATATATGTGAACGGGAAAGCAGCAGCACACTACATCACTCCCCCGCCGAGGCGTGGAGCGCCATGGTTAGCCGAGCACTGCGAGTAACACTGTACATCGAAAAACATCGGTAATATACATAAAAAACGCGTACTGACCAAAGCGGCAACATGCAGAAGCAGTGTACACGGGCCAAAGCAGCACTAGCCAGGACGCCTGCGAAACATTTGAAAACAATAAAATACCTGGAATACAAACACACGCAGATCATACACATGCAGGTCAAGCAATGCAACAAACAAGAAATAGACACAAGCTGTCTACGAACAAACACAACAATACATACAAAACAATACTTTAAAAATAGATATAATCGTTCTTTGTGTTAAAACGAACGGATCGACCAGCTCGCGTTCGAACCACCGGAGTTGTAGTCGTTGAGACGAGAGGCGGCGACGCCGGAGCCGTCTCCAACGCGACTGGTTGAGCCCCATTCTGCTCTGAGGCATCAGGCGTAGAACGAGGCGGCTGCCGCACTGGTGGATGCTGTTGAGGCAGTATCGCCGGCTTGAGTCGGTCAATGGATACAGTTTGTAGCTCACCGGATGGTAGCTCCAGAGTGAACACTTTGTCCGAGCGTTTGACCACTCTGAAAGGGCCACAATAAGGCGCTTCGAGCGGTATACGCACTCGGTCGATACGCAGCCACACTTGGTCGCAATGCATGAGGTCGCGCGGAATGTACGTTGGTGGTCGGCAGTGGGCAGTCGCGTCGGTCAGATGATGGAAATCAATCTCCGACATGCGCGCACTGAGCTCACGCACGAAGTCCGTATGCACTTGTGTGGAGGTCGCAGCGCCACCTGTGAAGATGCGCGGGCACATCAGTTGACTGCCGGTCACGCAGGTGAATGGAGAAAGACCCGACTCAGTCGGCAGCAGGCGAATTCCAAGCATCACTACCGGCAAGGCAGACAGCCAACATTGGCGCCGAGCCATAATAGATGTCTTTATGACTCGGTGGAGACGCTCAATCATGCCACTTGACTGAGGATGGTAGGCGGTAGTGCGAAGACGGCGAAACCCCACCAAACGTGACACTTCTTGAAATAATTCAGATTCGAACTGGGCGCCACGGTCGGTTACCACATAGAGTGGGACACCGAACCGAGACATCCAATTGGAGAAGAACGCATATGCCACCGCTGCTGCTGTGATTTCGGTGAGAGGAATAGCTTCGGGCTAGCGGCTCACTCGGTCAACACAAGTTAATATATAGTGAAAACAACTAGAGCCGGACTGACCTTCGGATGTTCGCAGGAGGCAGGGGTCCGACAATGTCGATGTGTACGCACTCAAACCGGGCGCTGGGCAATTCAAAATTGGCCAGAGGCGATTTGGTGTGACGGTGCACTTTCGATGTTTGGCATGATTCGCAGCTGCGCACCCAACTTTAGATATCACGCTCCATGTATGGCCACATGTAGCGTGACTTTATGATGCGAATTGTTCCACCAATACCTGGATGTGAGATGCCGTGAAAGCGCTGAAACACAGTCCTGCGACAAGCAGAAGGTGAAAACGGGCGCGGATGGTTCGTGGATGTGTCGCAAAGTATAGACAAAGTGGCTGATAGTTGATACGTCTTCAGGCGTATCGCAGCTTCTTGAGTGTCTGCGTCACATTCTTGAGCGCGCGCAATGGCCGATAGATCAAACGCATCGACTTCGATAGCGTTCACCGGACGTGAAAGACAATCGGCGACGACATTTTCGGCGCCGCGAATATGTTGGACGTCATAAGCGTATTTTGAAATAAACGACCAATGTTGCTGCTGTCTGTCAGACATGGCAGCATGAGGGCTGCGAAAAGCCGACACCAAATGTTTGTGGTCGGTCAGTAAGGTCACTGAACGGCCCTCCAAGAAATGTCTGAAGTGTACGACGGCATAATACGCGGCAAGTAGTTCGCGGTCGTATGTCGAGTACCGCCGTTGCACATCTGACAACTTCTTGGAGTAGAAAGCGACAGGTTGAGGCTGGCCAGCGATCATTTGATGAAGCTCGGCGCCTGCGGCAAGAGAAGAACAATCCGTCACCAGTTGCAGTGTCGTGCACTCGGCAACAGGATGTGGCAGGGCGCATGCTTGTTTGAGTGCGTTCTGTGTACGGGCGAAAGAAGCTAGCTCAGATTCAGTGAGCTGCAACGATTTGGCGTTGGGCTGGAGTCGCATGCGCTCTGACAATGGGTGCACAACGTCCGAAAATTTCGGTATCATGCGTCGATAAAAACCGACCATCCCAAGAGAACGTCGCAAACCTGAAGAGTCCGTGGGCGGCTGCATACTGTCGATTACGTCGACCTTGGACTCAGGTGGGCGTACTCCGTCGGCGTCGATGTTGTGTCCGAGGAAATCGATGATGTTCTGAAAAAACTTGCATTTCGACACAGAAAGACGAAGGCCGTGCTGGTGAAATATGTCAAAAACAGCTGCCAAATCGTGCACGTGCTGCTCGGCGTTATTGGAAAAGACAAGCACATCGTCTAAGTATGCGAATGTGCAGTTAAGTGGAGCCAAAATCGTGTTCACTAGCCTCTGAAAGGTTGCGCCAGCGTTGTGCAAGCCCATAGGCATGAATAAATATTCAAAAAGCCGAACGGTGTCGCTACGGCAGTTTTGGGTATGTCAGCGGCATGCATGGGCACCTGATAATATGCCTGTAACAAGTCGAGTCTGCTGAAGACCGTTTTACCAGCTAGGTGACCAGACAGATCTTGTATATGTGGCAGCGGGTAACGGTCGGGTGTAGTTTTGACATTTAGCGCTCGATAATCTCCTGTCAGACGCCATTCTCTAGAATTCTTGGCTACCATGTGTAGTGGGGAACTCCAGGAAGAATTTGAGCACCTGATTACACCCGCCGCTAACAGCTTGTCGAATTCTGTATTGGCTGCTGTCGATTTATCGGCAGTCAACCTATGAGGGGCGGCAAACACTGGAGCTGCACTTCCCGTGTCTATGTTATGATGTACAGACATGCTGATACAACTCTGGTCTGGTGATCTCGGGGCAGTTAAACCCGGGTACTGGCGTAAAAGCATTTGAACTGAGACGTGAAGCTGACTGGTATCGTTTGTGACAACATCGATACTGAGAATGTTGCTCACCTTGGCTGGGAACGATAATGAAGTGGTGGTGTCGAGGAGACGCTGGCGCCCGCAGTCCACCAATATGCCGTGCCGACTGAGGAAATCGTTGCCCAAAAACGGATCAGTCACCTCAGCGACAACAAACGTCCACGCAAAGGCCCGACGGAGAGCAGGAAGCTTGAGCGTCAAGCTCACTTCACCATGTACACGAATTGGAGAACCGTTAGCGGAAGATATCGCCACTGCGGTTGGCTGCAAAGAATACCTGACAACGGAAACGGGCAAAAGAGACACGGCGGCACCAGTATCTATAATAAAGCGAATTGTGGTAGCGTCAACAACAGCTGCGACCTTCAGAAGTGGCAGACCCAGTGTCGCATGTACTGCAGCCTGCCGCTTCAGTTTTCCTGCTGCTGTGGCTCAGGTGCAGGAGAACTTGCTCTTGAAGCAGGTCGCGACGGCGGTGATATTACCAGTCCCGGACGCTTATCCGGCTACTGACACCAGGTCTTGCAGGTGCGTGTAGCTCGTCCGTACCAAAGATGCGCGCGGCATACCTGTTGGCACTGGCCTTCTCGGAACCATTGCAGGTTGCGAGGAATGCCGCTGCGACGTCCCTCAGTGTGTCCACTGGACACAGATGATTCCTGGGGCGCTCCACGAGACCGATACTCGGTAGGAACCGGCTGACGCGAAGCGACGTTCAGACATGGCTGGGTGCGCGTCAATGGCTCCAGTTCGTCGGCCAGACATCCGAGCTGCTGCAGCGTGAGGTCCCTTTGAGCAGCCAGTGCAGTAGAGATCGCATGCGGCAGTGACTGAAGGAATCGATGGCGGACCAGATCATCGCCTGCGCCGACCCTCTCTGCTGTTTGTCTCAGTTCGGACATGAAAGAGGATGGACGACCAGAAAACGCCGTTCTCGATAGGAGATCTTCAAAGAGTTCAGCTTTCGAACGTGAGAAGGCAGTTTCTAGAGACATTTTCAGCTGCGATTAGCTTTGTGCCTGCAGAATTTCCGGGCTCAATTTGTCCACTACGTCTGACGGGAGAGCGGAAACTGCGTGATGAAAACGGGTGTCCTTGGCCGTAATTCTTGCCAGCGTAAATTGCGACTCCATAATAGCCAGCCACCTTTTTACTGACTTAGGGAGGAATGGAGGAGGCTTGACGGAGACGTGAGCGGAGAGGAAAGGATTTGTTACCCAGGCAACATCCGTGTCTCCAGACAGAGCCCGCGGCTCGACATCGCCAAGCATGGCGGAATGAAAAAGAATGATACAACGAAACTAAGTGGTAAAGCGATGCCAAGGTAAACCGAATGTCGGCAGAGACTGACTAGAAAATAGAGGAATGAGAATAGAATGTAGGAAAATGACAACTCGTTAAGACGAAGATATTGAACCCGGCATGAACGTGCAGTGCGAGGATAGACACAGAGAACAGGATGTGAAACGGTAAAGTACACCAAAGTACGGGGTCACCAATTTCTGGGTTTAACGCACGCGCGAGAGACTCCGCGGCCAACCGCACAAAACAAGAGTTCGTCGACAAGTGAATGTATTATAAGCCAAAGTCACCTCTGCGTGTATGTGTTCGTATATCATTAATGATGGTGTCATGCAAGATCACCTTTTGAAGGTTACGCAAAGTCACGGGTGAAAGGCCGATAAAATCATGAAATATAAAAAAGATTACATAATATTAAACACTTAATCATGCGATAAATATCTAAAAACCATACTTACTTTACTCAACAACAAACTCAAACACAGACAACAAACAGAACCACACACTCGAATACATTCATAACGCATGTAACACGAGAAACAGAATAGTTATAAACAACGGGTACAGCCTATGTAAATATATGTGAACGGGAAAGTAGCAGCACACTACAAACACACTACACATTATCGGTTATCAAGCACCGGTGCTAAGTGCCAAAGGAGAATATAGAGAGGACAAGTTAGTGCTGTCGGAATGGAGGAATTAGAGGCGTGGGCAAGGACAAAACAATTGCCGGAGGCTGCCTTATCCGTCCAATGCGAGAAGCAATACGGACCCGTGAAATTATTGATTATTTGCCGTTGGTGAGCTTCATGTACGAGACCGCCACCTCGCGCATGAAAGTGAGGAGCGAGAGTTGCTCCGGTTTCTCTACCAACTTCTTATGGAGCAACCAAGTATTCACCAGGCTCATCTGGATTGCACGCATCATAAGGGGGAAGTACGATTTTTTGCCTCGGATCCCAATGGCATAGTGCGCCGCCAACCAATCATGAAGGTCCACGCCCCCCATATTCCTATTATACTCGGAAATGACGAGAGGCATATCGGTATCCAACTTCTTCCTTTCGTTGCGGTTGTACCGCTGAACCTTAACTGTAGGTCGCACCTTAGAATAGTTTGGCGCCATATGGACGAAATCGTTATCGTTCCACTTTACCAATAGTATCTGGTTGTTCCGGTCGAACTTCTGATCCAAAGATCCCCGTGCTTTCATCTCTTTGTCCGACTTGAATGGAGCCTTCTGGGTTCGATTGGTGCGGATGGTACCCGAAGCACGGAATCCCATTTTGGTCAGCGAGACCATAAGTGAAGTGGAAGTGAACAGGTTGTCAAACAAGTGCTCCTTCCCGTTGGCGGTGTCGATCTGAGAGACAAGCTCAAGAACCACTCGAAAACCTATCGGTATCCGTGCTGAACTACACTCTCGCACTACCTTCACGCCGAGGTCCGGGTCTAGCGACCTATAGTGTTCCTAGGATGGGAATCGGTGGTAGCCGGAGAGAATCAGTATGCCGATGAACGCCTTCATCTCGTCATCCCGAACATTGAAGGATTCGTCGTTTTTCTGGTGTGCATAGCGGTTGGTTTCGTTTACTAGAAGATCAATGCAGCGCTGGTCAAACATATACTCGAATAGCTCAACCGGAGACTTTCCATCCAGTAGTTGCTTGAGGTCACGCAACTTCTCCTTGTGGCTTTCTCCTTCATCAGTCAGTTTGCTGTACCGACCTTGGAAGTTTGACCATTTGGGTTCAGATGCCTCAATCCAATGGTACCTGCTTTCTGACGCTGATCCAGGTGCAAGCTCGGGCGCATCTGATTCAATTTCTTCTATATCTGACCCATCACGGTCGTGCACGTGTACCTCGATTTGACCAGGCACGTCATGCAGTACTGTTTCTTCACCAACCACGGTGTCGTCCCCCTCGTCCTGATCGCTGTTCACATGATTTTCGGGAGGAAGAATGTCAATCTCAACTTCGTTGACATCGGGGTCAAGGTCATCCAGGAGGGCCACGACCTCATCCATGCTGATAGCACAGTGCGCAAGCATCCGGTGGAGACATTGAAAACATTTGAAAGACATTTGTTGGTGTTCCCACATTGTGAGTCGCAAAAGGAAAAACTACAATTGCAACATATATTACTAGGCTTCGACAAAATTCAAAGTGCATTACAGTGATACAATATGATAAAACAAACGTGGCAGTAAAACAGTGAAAGTGAACTTCACCTGTGACCGGCGATATATGTCCAGCGAAGCGCACAACAATCAGGGAATATCTAAAAACACACGAGTGGGTGAATAAAAACGAGCAAGCAACACGGTGAGCTCTGATGGCTGTCTGGTAAGGGTCGAGTCCGAGGGCGTTATATACTTCAAGTGTGTGTGGTTGGCAACGTGTGTGTTTGCGTCTATCCCTGTACTGCTGCTGCTGTACTCTATGCTTGTTTTGCATAATCATAACACCCCAACTCGATTCTCCATCTTTAAATTTTATCATTTTTGATTTTCCCCAGTTTAGTTTTGTCGAACATAAAACTTACAGCTTGCTGATCAGTGACCAACTGAAATCGACGCCCAGTTAAATAATGAGACCACTTCTTTGCTGACTCCACTATCGCACATGCTTCTTTCTCAACTGCGGATTGCTTGCATCCAGTCGGTGACAAAGTACGAGAGAAAAAAGCAACTGGTCGACCCTCCTGTTGAGAGTGGCAGCGATGGCTGCATCCGAGGCGTCAGTCTGCCAGCATGGGATGCAACGCCAGTGGCCGTGCGCGCTGTACAGGCACAGAATACCCCTGAGTTCGCTGCGAGCTCCGCCCGGTATGAGTCCGCGGGAGCTACAGCGCCGGGCCCGGACCAGTGACCTCCACCGGTTCTTCTGGACTCTACAGCCGGGCTGTAACTACAGCCCTACAGCCCCGCTGTAAACGGTGATGTTGTTGTTGACTCTCCTGACTGAGAGACTCTCCTGTTGAGAGTGGCAGCGATGGCTGCATTCGATGCGTCAGTCTGCCAGCATGGGATGCAACGCCAGTGGCCGTGCGCGCTGTACAGGCACAAAATACCCCTGAGTTCGCTGCGAGCTCCGCCCGGTATGAGTCCTCGGGAGCTACAGCGCCGGGACAGCGTCTTTCTCGCCAGACAGACAAACCCTGGCCTCCATATTCACCAGACTTTAATACTGCTGAATATTTTATTTGGGGTTATTTGAAAGAACGAGTGTATACAGACAATCCAAGAACAAGTGAAGAACTAAAGGAGTGCATCAGAAGAGAAATCAGAATCATTCCTACAGATACGCTGACAAGAGTTGTGGACAACTTCAACCTTAGACTTACAGCTGTTATTCAACAACGCGGATCATGGATTGAATTGGATTACACTAAAACAGCACTTGACATGAAATATATTCTCGACGCGATACACACTCGATTCCCACGTCTAAACCCCATTACAAAGACCGGACTAGATGTCCATGGTAGAACCAGACCTGCAGAGATCCAGTGCTGCAACGCAGAAAAGCCTTGCGCTTATTCCGGTCCCACCGCACCCCGTCATCTCCAGACATCTACAATAGGGCCAAATCACTGGCGCCCAAGACGATCCGCGCTACCTAAGGTGGCAGCTGCTCTTATCTCACCCACTCGTTCACACACATAACGTCCATCTACCGACCTCATACCGTCCACATACCGACCTCCAACCTCCCGTCAACAGAGGTCTTCATTAATGTAAATTCCTGACCCTTTCAGTTTTCGCGTGTTGCGCATGGTCGCGTCGCGGTCAGAGAACCGGTCGAATTGCACAACAATATTTCGAGGCCTATCACCTGAGGGACGACCCACCCGATGCGCTCGCTCGATGTTCGCTGCCGGCAGGTCCATTTTTTTCTGACAGCAGCTTGTGTACGCCCTGAGTGGTCTACGCCTACGCCTGAGTGCGGCGTAAACAGCGCAGTTCCACATTTAATAGTATTTTGCCGTGAATCCGAATCGATTGACCACCTGTAGAGGGGAGTTTTACAGCACAAGGACGGGTATTCTGCGGTACGACGGACAGGGCACAATTGATACCGACGCGTTGGTGTCTACAATATAATGACACACTCTGTGCCAACGGTGGCTGTAAACAGTAGAAGTGGCAGGTGGGCATTCACAGCTGAGCACACCAAGCACTGGATTAAGTGAAATAGCATTACCGTAAATGCGTTCATGAGCACAAGGATCGAGCACTTCACGCAAAAAAACGAATACTATTACCAGTTTTCACGGATTTGCCACGCTTGGTGTATACAATGCTTGTCTTAAATAGCACTGCACTCCCCGTTGCAATATTTTAGTGATATCGGCGATTCCTAGTCACGACCCTCCCACGTCCTATGACATCTGGAAGAAATGACAAAGCATCGTTTTGACTCAAATCATGAACATCTTGAGAACGGATGCTGCCAGTCGTAAAAGAGTAATCCTGATCAATTATATGCGTCTCCAAAATTTCGCCTCGTTTAGTTGGAGCTCGGCCATCCAATTGCTTAGTCGTCAGACGAAGAGTTGCATATTTATGCACTGTGTCCAGATGTTCCTACATCGACAAAGAACGATTACTGGTGGCTGGTGAGGGCGCTAGGTCACCAGTTGACACTGTTGATTGCCGACCGTCGGGAAAATGAATCTTTGCATTGGGAGTCGCTGACACAATTTCGATATGCTCTACGAGAGGGTGAGATTTGCTTTGATGAACGAATTCCCTCAATAAGGCTGGACCACCTTGCAACCATTCAGATATGGAGTAACTATGTCCCGATCATCTTTGAAACGCAAATAATCCCTCGTGAGGCGTTGCGTTCATCGCAGTACACAGAAGCGAACGGATGGCATGTGAGGCCAGATCGAGGACTTCTTGCCAGTGGCTATCGTCGATTTCATTGATGCGTTCACATTGATTGTTCCCGATAGGATGGTAAGGTTTATAGTGTGTAATAACAATGCCAAGTTTGCACAAAAATTATTTGAGCTCAGATGAAACAAACTGAGATCCTCGATCAGTATGCATTCAGGGTAAGCTTAATATGCAAAAAGGTTGTTGAAGGCAGCTGAAGACAGTGTAGTCGACATGTCTTCGCACGGATAGGCAAATTGATAGCTTCAATATTCACGTACTGTCACGAGAAGATATCGTATACCATCTCTAGACGGTTTCGGCCCTACACAATTAATCGAGAGTCGCTCGAATGGAGATCGCGATCATACTAGTCAACCGGTAATGGGCTTGTAGAATTTCGGCTTTAATTCTGCACAGATTTGGCAATCAGAGTACACCTTCTTCACATCTAACATAGATAATGGTAGGTTATTTTGCTGTACAAAATGATACAGTACTGCTGCACCAGGTTGACGGAGTGGTGTATGAAGATGTTCCAGTTACACTGAACATGTAGCTGCACATGAGCCAGATATAGCATCGGCCGAATCGTTCAGTGTTTCCGGTCTGTAAAATATTTCGTACGAGTAATTCGATAGTTTCAGTCTCCACCATAGCAACTTGTCGCTATTTTTTCGATTAGGCGCTTTCGAGTTGAGCATGTAAGAATCAACTTGTTGGTCTGTTGCAATAGTGAATTGCTTACCGAGAAGTAGATCTTTTCATTTGCGAACATATTCGACAATGACCGCTGCCTCGCGCTCCACTGCAAAATGTGGCCTTTCAAAGTGAATCAAAGTCCTGGAAAAGTACGCGACCGGGCGACCATTCTGTGATAGGCAAGCAGCTATGGTTGTCGTTGACGCGTCAGTTTTAATCTTGAATGTCACATCATCTTCGATTGCAGCCACCGATGCCTGATATATTTAATCCTTAATGGCCTGAAATATCATTGAGAACTCGCACGTCAATGATAATGATTTAGCACTAAAAAGAGAAGATATGTGACCTGAAAAATGCACAACCCACGGAGAGTATTCGTGTCTAGCCGTAATTTGTGTCTAGCCGTAAAAATCCAATTCAACGGTGGATATCTCCTGCACTACTCCAATGTATCAATCGAAAAAACAATCTTCGCAAGGAATTTATTAAAAAATACCTCAGTCAACAATGAATTAAGTTTCAAGGCATGCATACATATATTGAAAAGACTAATTAAGAATGCCAAAGATGAGTATTCTATATGTCAAATTGAATTGAACAATATCATTCAAGGAAATTATGGTGTGTTATCAACGAAGCCATGAACTAGCCGAAATACAGACAAATATCAGGCAATTTTCCTGACAATGGTTCTACATATTTACATCCATTGGATATTGCAAATAATTTTAATAATTATTTCACTTCAGTTGCAGTCCAGTTGCAGTTGTGAGTCCTCTAGAGTCTAGAGGACTCACAGCGACACAGTTTTTAAATAACAGCAGGTTGTTAAATGGACCGTCGTTTCTGCATTCAACGAGTGATAAGTGGCCGAGACAACCTGCACTGAGATGCGCAGAGTTGTCATGCATTCTGTAAACAAGAAGATATCCTGTTGTGTATGCAATCAAGGCAGAAGAAGATCATACTGGCAAGTTGTTAACCCATTTTTCTTCTTGGCACCGAATGAAAAGAGCTATAGCCTGGATGCTAAGATTTCGAGCGTTTCTGCGTAAGAAACCTTTAAGTCATGGCCCTTTGTCAGTGGATTAACTGAAAAACTCCGAGAAATGGATTGTTATTTACGCCCAGAAGTCTTTGAATTCGGATGAAACAAGTAAATTGTAGCGATTAGATCCGATGTTGTCAAGTCTTGGAGTACTTGTTGTAGGAGGCAGGACTCAGAACGCGAAGATAGAAGATCATGCGAAGCATCAGATAATCTTGGCTGGAGATCATCATGTGTCAAAATGCATACTATATGAAATACATTATCTATTTGGACATTGTGGGTCAGAGAGAGAACGCTTACAGAGAGCAGAAAACGATTCTGGATATTGAGAGGTCGCAGACTTGCAAAAAGGATAGTTTTTGAATGTGTCACTTGTAGAAGATTGAGGGGCAGTTTCCGGTATCAGAAGATGGCTAATCTTCCTGAATGTCGACCAACACCTTACGAGGCACCGTTCACGAGAGTTGGAGTCGACTTTTTTGGTCCCTTTGTGGTAAAAAGGGGGAGATCTGAAGTCAAACGATACGCATGTATATCTACTTGTATGGCTATTAGAGCAGTACATAGTAGTCATAGTAGCCTGCATCTCTTTCTCACAGCGCAAGTCCTCTAGTTCCATATTCTGTCGCTGAATCTCAATCAATTTCTCATACTCTCTACGTTTATATTCTCTTTCGGTTCTTATTCTGGCGATATTCGCAAGTCTCTCCAAAAGCGCATTACTCGAGGCTACACTTGGACATTCCGACCCACATACTTGGGACCTAATCTCAATAAAATGATCCTCATCTGACCCCTTGGATTCATCTGGTTCAGTCATACTAAAGCATACAGTGGAACAATTCACAAAAAAGCGATGTAGCGCGTGGTTACATGACTAAGCTAGCCTTAGACACACCGATAGAAAATATGATACAATTCAATCAAAATGAAATATAAAAAACGAAAAATTCAACTCATGTCTTCCCGATGAAGCTGTCCAGGTGTACGAAGACGAGTCGACAGCAGCTAAAGTTTGTACTGTAACGTACACGAGGTTATCCAGACGAATCAGAAGCCATTTGTTTGATACTACTATATTTTCCGTTCTAATCCGGTATGGTGTAGTGTAGGCGTAGCGTAGCGGTTCAAATTGTATGGCCTCTTGGGTGTAACGTGGCGCAAACAGGCACAAATCTCAGGCACAAAATCTCAGACTAAAAAATACATCAACATTAAATCCTCAAAACGTACGAACACAACTTCAAAATTAAATCGCATCAATAACATCTAACATAACACAATTCAGAATCATAGTACCTCTACTCCAGGGGCAATACACATAATACGCGGCAAGGCACGTGCACACGCTGCCAGTTATAGGCGCTGCGTTGCCATACAAAAACGACGAGAGAAAATATGACAGCAAAGTTTGGCCAGGCGCTACAATATTGTTTCAATGGTACTTTTTATCAAATAGCACGTGCTGCAGCTTGTATATTAGTGTGAGCATAAACGCTGCATGTGTGAATGCCCCCGTCCTCCCATATGTAGCACCCTGTGCTCACAGTCTTATAAATGTCAAACGTGGGAAAATGGCACTATATCACGCTCTGAAAATCACGTGCTAATTCCTGTTCAAGTAAATACGTACTGTGAAGTGCTACAGTGCAGTATCTGGTATAGAGAGCTCGCACATCGTTCTATACCTCGCTCCAAACATCTCACGACACCCTCCGGTTCCAGGAAATTTCCTAAAATGGAATGACGCTATCCTGCGTGCTCAAAAACGTATAAATATCGAGTAGCACAGATATTAAGGTGAACATAAATCGCTAAATTCTAACAGCTGACATTTGGACATTTCTTGATCTTCACACTTGATATGCCATCTCTTTGTCTATTTTATCCTCATTTATACCGTTTGTGTGCCTCTTATCTGCAAAAAGTTACCAAACTCCGTGCTAAAGTGATCTGATAACAAGAAAAATAACAAAAAGTAACCTGACGATAAAAAAGTAACTTTTGGTAACCTAATAACTTTTTTATAATTATCGTGCACAACTTTTTCATCCAGTTTCAGGAAGCTTATGAAAAAGTGACCTTTAGGTGAAAAGGTAACTTCATTAACTTTTAGCAGCCCTAGTGATAATACATTTTTGCTGAGAAAGAGTAAAAAGAAAACAAGCCTAGTTTTCTTTTGAGTGACTTTGTACACGACGGAATTGAAATATTTATGAGTGGTGTGATCCGTTCTGGGCCAGGCCCGATAGTGCCATTTTCCAACATGTGCATGAGGAACTTCAGTTGTGTAATGCCGTACTCGCATTTTTCGTGATTGAGCTGCAAATTGAGTTTTCTGGCCAATTTACTGAATGATTTCATATTTCTGTTCAGTTCTTCTTCTGTCTTCAGTTGTGTCTTCTTCTCTTACAACAATATCGCCAATGTAGACAAATGTTCCTCTCAGCTTGTTTTCTGTGATTGTATCATGCATAATGCGCTGGAACACAGCTACCGAGTTTGTGAGACCGAGAGGCCAACGAGTGAATTTATGGAGGCTACCGCATGATTCGAACTCCCGTATACTTTTGCTCGTTTTTCCGTATATGGCATTGATATTTCAATAGAGTCTCTGCCTCTGCTCGAATGAACTGTTGATCTTAGACGGAATAATGTCTGCCTATGGTCGCTATCGGTTTGCAGTTGTCAGATAGGTTGGTAAAAAGAGAGGGTGATTCGGTTTTCATATGAGCTGTACCGTTTTGTGCTAAACCGTGAAGTCAACGTGTGCTAAATAGGCTCCGCCCACCGGATTAGCCCAGGCACGCCGAGAGGGATGGGGCTCCGCTCAGTGCGGCAAGAAATTTGTGAGCCGTCATTGCAGAGAATGAGTGCAACGCTTCAATTTCTCTGCGCGTTGCTTAGAATTTAGTGAATTTCATGGCGTAAAGTAGCCTAGATTGTTATTGTCGTTTTGAGATGATTGTTGGAGCTTTTTTGTAAACATGATTTATAAGGCTCTTTGGCGTGTTTTAGACAGTCTGGAAAATATAAATATATGTTTATTGAATTAATTGGAGTGTTAATAAAACCTTAAACATTCATTGCTTCACTTCGAATTATAAATATGCTGGTTTAGCTCGATTTTATGTATTGGGATTCCGGGACCCACCGTTTTGCGCTAAACCGTTAAGTCAACGTAAGCTAAATAGGCTCCGCCCACCGGATTAGCCCAGGCGCGCCGAGAGGGATGGGGCTCCGCTCAGTGCAGCAAGAAATTTGTGAGCCGTTATTGCAGAGAATGAGTGCAACGCTTCAATTTCTCTGCGTGTTGTTTGTAATTTAGTGAATTTCAAGGCGTAAATGTGCCTAGATTGTTGTCGTTTTGAGATGATCGTTTGAGCTTCTTTCCCAACATGATTTATAAGGCTCTTTGGTGTGTTTTAGACAGTCTGGAAAATATAAATATATGTTTATTGGTTTAATTGGAGTGTTAATAAAACCTTAGACATTCATTGCTTCTCTTCGAATTAGAAATATGCTGGTTTAGCTCGATTTTATGTACTGGGATTCCGATGTTCGACAAAGAACATCTTTTCAAAGATGATTAAGGCTCTTCTAGTGTGCAATTTTTGATATTTTTGAATTATTTCCATTTATTTCGATTTTTCGTCTCGCCGGCAAAACAATAATAATTATTATACCTAAGTAAGATTTATTATTGCAGTATTACTTTTGGAAAGTTATATTTATCAAAGCTAATCAACGCACTGTTCTAGTGTTATTTTTGAAAAATGCCTTTTCGCTGTTAGGTTGGTTAGGTTAGGTTAGGCTAGGTTAGGCTGGTTATTTTAGGTTGGTTACTTCAGGTTAGGTTGGGTTGGTTAGGCTAGGTTAGTTATACTCTCCGCCGTTAGAGTGCGCTAGTATCGCAGTGGACGTAGCGCGCCTGTTAGCTCCGCCTCCATTTTGCTTAGCGCACTTTGGAGCGATGCGCAAATAGGGTAGTGCCGGGATTCCGATGTTCGACAAAGAACAACTTTTCAAATATGATTAAGGCTCTTCTAGTGTGCAATTTTTTATGTTTTTGAATTACTTCTATTTATTTCGATTTTTGTCTCGCCGACAAAAGAATAAGAATTATTATACCTAAGTAACATTTATTATTGCAATATTACTTTTTGAAAGTTATATTTATCAAAGCTAATCAACACACTGTTCTAGTGCTATTTTTGACAAATGCCTTTTCGTTGTTAGGTTTGGTTGGTTAGGCTAGGTTAGGCTGGTTAGTTTAGGTTAGGTTGGGTTAGGCTAGTTACACTTTCCGCCGTCAGAGAGCGCTAGTATCGCATTGGACGTAGCGCGCCTGTTGGCTCCGCCTCCGTTTTGCTTAGATCACTTTGGAGCGATGCGCAAATAGCGCATACCCGTAATGTCGGTATATCTCCATTGAAAACAAATTCTACGCTGTCATGGGGCTTCATGACAGAAGCTCCATAGCATGCTTCTTCTTGCCCAAGAATCATCTGTGTACACAGGCTCGTCATAACAGAAAAACGGACATCGGGATATACTTCGTCATTGACGGTGATGTCATATATTCACTCTCCTTTTGTGTGACATCGCATACGCGAATACTCTATGATAACGGCTTCACACGATGGCGACACACTTAGACCAATACTCTTTGATGCATCTGCCCTGACAAAATTGTGTATGCTGCCACTGTCCACCATTGCCTTGACATAGGTATCGTTCACTTTGACACACGCAACTGAGCAATGTGTATCAGAGCACAATGGAGCACTAGCTGCAATGAATGTGGTTTTCATATTCCAATAAGCTGCGTTTCCGACGGCTTTCGCTCGATACACGTTGGAGAAATGCCCTCTTTTGTCACATGAGTAGCATTAAACATTTCTGGCTGAACAAGCGTACCGAGGATGGTAGTGTCCGCAGCAAACTTGGCATTTTGATTGATGAGTTCTTTGCTGCCGCCTAATCACGGCACATTCTTCCATGGTGTCGACAGAGGAGCGATCTTGACTCTGTGATATTCAACTTTCGCTTGAGCTACAAGCACATGGTTGTTGTACGCAGCAGCATTTGCACCAGATCGCCTGTTACGCCATATCAAGACTTCTCGCTGTTGCGACAGCCTCCTCCAGGTTCAGTTCGTACCTCTCCAGAAGTCTTTGTCATATACTTGTTGATGTGAAGCCTGTGATGAGGGTATCTCTGATGGCTTGTTCAGTATGTTTTGTCGTGGAAACTGCTTCGAAGTTACCATCTTTAGCCTGATCTTGCAGGATGTGAAGGAATTTATCCACATTTTCACCTTCGTGTTGTTTTCTGGTGGCCAGCAGGTGAGGGACAAATGCCGTATTCACTAGCTTTACATACGTCGACTGAAGAATACTGATTACATCTTCGAAAGAGGAGCGGTGTGAGATGAGTGCATACACTCGGCGAAAGCAGATTGGTCAACACACTCAGCTTGTTTGGCGGGTTGTCTGAATTAGTCGCTGTCAGTGAATCAATTCAGTTCAGCAAGGTCAGATGACAATGTATTCATTCATCCGTAGACGTTTCTGGAAGACGTTTGTATCGAGAGGGTTTGAGAATTTGATCCGTTCAGATTTTGAGTTGAATAAATTGTTATTCAAACAAGACTTTCTATACAAGGTTTTATTCAACTCAAAATACAACGTGCATCTGAAAACATGACAGGCAAGGCGTTACGCGCATATATATCAATTAATAGAATATATCAATTAATTAACATTAATGGAAACAAACACTGGATTAAGTGAAATAGCATTACCGTAAATGCGTTCATGAGCGAGCACTTTACACAAACAAACAAACGGGGTTTTCACGGAGTTGCCACGATTGGCGTATACAATGCTAGTCTTAAATATCACTATAATGAGAATGGCTAGACACCCCACAATAATATAAACAAAACTAATTTCAAGGGCGGATGAGCTATCTATATACAATGATATATACAATGACCATCTAGCAGCTCTCATTCTGTAAACGTGTTTTAATTTTTCCGCTTGTATCTACTTTCTAATCGCTACGATGTTTCTGTCTGTTGTGTTTTTTCGCGCCTGTGTATAAATATGTGCGTTATATCAAATATATGTTGTCGTTGCTGAGCACTATTCCATCAGGCGTGTCTTTGTGGATCTTGTCAGAAAAAGGCTTCAGTAGCGCCCTCTCGTGGCGCAACGAGAAAGTTTTCCAAAACAAATTTTCTGGAAGATTCGGTCGTTTCTGCGCGCAACAACGAATATTGGTGAGGGTGTTTTTTATTAACCGAACGCCGCGGTATACTTTGGTGGTTGATATTATTTCAATATCGCCGCGGTGGTTTGATATTATTTTAATCAATACTGCTTCAATTAATTTCAATTCATTAGAGTAGTTCGAGTTTTAATCATTTACTTTTGAGTGGGTCGAGTTTGGCGTACAGTAATGCTTTACCTCATCGTGTTATCGGCTAGTGATGGCGAAGCGTTGGCATTCTCATCCGACGAGAGTTTGGGGACCGAACGGGGTGTTGCTTCCTCCGCTAACGAATCTGTTCCGGCTTGCGTTGGCGATTCACACGTGCGTGTTGGCAATCACAAGGTGCAGTTGAAGCGACTGCACGTGAGCGACGTGACGCGACAATTTTTGCGCACGACTCTCGGCGAAATTGGCGGCAAGGTAATCACGGATGGTCGACACGATATCAAGAAGTAGAAATTAAATTGAGCAAAAATACAAAAACAGAAATTAACATCTTTGCAAGGAAACCTGTGCGAAAATTGAATTAGTTTGAATTGTGCATATTATAATGTATTGAATCACATATATATATCTGTAAATATGTGTATATGTGTCCAGGGAGAGCTACCATCAATATAAACGTTCAGACAATATATATAAATTACCTTTTTTTAAATGAACCATTTGAAAAAATGAACTAAAAATGGAAACACTTTTTTTAAACCCGCCCGTCGTGCGGAACAATTCATAAAATAAAATTCATATTAAATGCATAAAATATGATTAATACAAATTGAAAAGCAAAAAATGTAAGCTATAAATTTCTTAACCAATAGCAAAGTCTAAATGTGAATATTTTTGTTCTTATTTTGACAAATATTATCCCTCAACCCGCCTGATATATAAATCTGCCCGTCGTGTGCTATAATTCAGAACACAAACACGAAACAAACAATGAAAGATGATGAAATTTTTTCATCAGAATGTTTCCAAACTATATTTATTACTTAACATCGTTCCCCAACATCATTTGCTCAAGTACTATTTCACTTTTACCGCTATAATATTTATTGCTAAAATTTATATATTTTCCGCTATCATTAAAACCCAATATAACCTGAGTCAAACCTACCCAACCCAACCCAACCATTCAATCTTGACCGCACTCAGCCTAGTCTGAGGTGATTCAACTCATTAGTTTGTGATCACAAAATATACTGATTCGATCATAATTTGTAATCAGAAGACTGAGATTATCTACCCCAGGGGTTCCAAACACGCGGCCCACCAATACTTTTCTCTCAACCCGCCAATAAAATATCGGAACCAAACTTTAAGGCAGCTAAATTCACATTTGTTGCATAATGCGATATATTTATACACCATTTAAGTCACATTTACATTGTACGATATATTATAGCAACGGATCTATCTCACCGAGCACTCAACACAACAATAACAATAACAATACAACAACAATAGAATGACACAACGCCACGACACACACACCACCACTGCTGTACACACACTGGCTGACGGCCGTTAGCGTCACCCACGCCTAATACCCTCGCGCCCTCTGGCGGTGTAGGCACACACTACATCTCCCCTTCAAGTGGTGGAGGGGGCGCTGTCGGCTCTGCAGACGTAATCGCTCAGATGCGACGGTGGTCTGCGTGTTCGGGCGCTCCGGCGGGGTTCGTGAGGCTTCCGATGTACCGCCCACATTCTCCCCCGGCGGCGGCGGCGGTGATGCGGGTCTGCTTCTGGTCTCCTGCGACGTTAGCGGCGCCGTGCCAACAGATGGCGGCGGCTGCACTTCGAGCGGCGGCTGTACCACGGGCGAGGGTGTGTTGGCTGCTGGTCGCAGGTGTCTACGGTTGCGCCAGTAGAGACCGCCGTGAGGCAGGCGCACAGCGTACTGGCGGCGACGGCCAGTCATGGCGACCACGCCAGTCCGGTCCCAGCGACCGGATGTCGGGTCCTGGAGAGCCACCGTAGTGCCGGGCCGCAACGGCGGCAACACCTTAGCCGACCGGTTGTATTGGGCGACCTGCTTGTTGTGTAAGCTCGCCGCTCGCCGGTCGCACTCAGCGGTGGGCGGCTGCCACTCCGGCAGAAACGAGCGTGGATGCGCGGGAACGGCGGACGACACGGGGCGGCCGTACAAAAGCTGCGCGGGGGAGCGACCATCGGCACCCGGCGCGTTGCACAGCTCCAACAGACCGGCGACAAAGGCGTCTGTGTCGATGTTCCCGTCGTGCGCCGCCTTCTGAATGAGCCGCTTCACCCGTTTCACGGCGGACTCAGCGTGCCCATTAGAAGACGGGAAGTGCGGACTGGAGACACGATGGCGTATGTGCCAAAGTCGCAGAAATTCGGCCGTGTGGCGCGCCGTGAACTGTGGACCGCCGTCTGACGACAGTATGGTCGGAACCCCCGTCATGGCGAACACATGTCGTAGCATCTTCACCAGCTGGTGAGAGGAGGTGTCACGGCCACAGTCGAACACCAGTGGCCAGTTGGAGAACCGGTCCGCGCACACGAGGTAGGTCTTCCCTGCGTGTTGGAAAAAATCCGCGGACACCGATTCGAAAGGACGTGTCGGGTGCGGTTCCGTCAGGTATGGCTCTTTTTGCTGGCTGTCTTTGTACTGCAGACATTTTCGGCACGATGCTACGGCAGTGGCGATTTCGTTGTTCAGGCCCGGCCAGAAGACAGTTTGCCGTGCGCGTTGCACAGTCCTGGCCTGCCCCTGGTGACCGTCGTGGAGCCGACGGAGGGTGTCCTTCCGCAAACACCTGGGCACAAGCAGGCGGCAGCCGACCAGGATCAGCCCATGGTCCGCAGTGAGCTGGTCGCGCACGCCCCAGAATGGGTGGAGACTGGCGGGCAGCAGATGTTTGTGCTGAGGGAAACCGCCCAGCACGTACGTCATCAATTGGCGACACTCATCGTCGGCCAGAGACGCAGCTCGCACCGCCTCCAGGGTGGTGTCAATCGGTGACGTGCGATGACCCAGGTCGTCTGCGTCTGTGAACGCGTCCAGCGTCTGGACGAAGAATCCAGACGAGCACTCGTCAACGTCAGCGTCAGCATCAGCAGGCTGGGAAGGTGCGCGCGACAGAGCGTCGGCGATGTTGTGCTTTGCACCCGGTCTCCAGCTAGCGACAAAAGTCAAGTGCAGCAGACGCTGTCGCATACGTTGCAGGCGCGGGTTGGAGATGTCTCCGAGTGCCTTCTCGTTCAGTATCGGAACGAGAGGCTTGTGATCGGTGACCACACTGAACGTGGGGAGGCCAGCCAGATACTGATGGCATTTCTGACATGCCCACACAACTGCCAGCATCTCCAACTCACACACAGCATACCTGCTTTCGGTGTCGGACACAAATCGCGACCCACACTGGATCAGCTGCCAACGGCCTTGATCATCCCGCTGGCGAAGAACGAATCCGAGACCTTTCTCACGTGCTGCATCCGTCTCCAGCATTGTGGGCCGCGTTGGGTCGAAGTGACCAAGCACAGGAGGGCTGGCCAACGCGCGTTTTACGGCCGTGAAAGCAGCGTCGTGTTGTGACGACCACTGCCACTCGACGCCTTTGCGGAGCAGCTGGCGCAGGGGCTCAGCAGCGGAGGCGATGGAGTCCGAGAAGTCACCGAACTGGTTCGCCAAACCGAGAAAGGACCGCAGGGATGTAAGGTCCGTCGGCGCGGGAAATTCTGCGAGGGCTCGAATTTTCTTGTGGTCGACGGTGAATCCAGAGGCGTTGATGTGGAATCCACAGAAATTGGCGGAAGTGGCGGCGAACATAAATTTTTGCAGGTTCAACGTAACGCCGGCGTCGTCGAAGCGTTGTAGCAGCTGCCAGACTCGCTGCAGATGCTCGTCGTAGCTGGCGGTATACACCAGCACGTCGTCCACGATCTTGCAGGAGTCGGGTAGGCCAGACAAGGCGACGTCGCCGCGTCGGTTGAACTCGTCGCCGCTGGAGACCAGGCCCATAGGCGCGCGACAGAACCTGAATCGGCCCCACGGGGTGATGAAGGTGGTGAGGTCTCGGTGCTCGCGCCGCAAGGGCACCTGAAAGTACCCTTGTAATGCGTCCACCTGGGTGAACCACCGATTGCCGAGGCCCATACTGCTGACAGCCTCCACAGGCGAGCGAACCGGATGCGTAGGCCGGCGAACGAAGCGGTTGAGGCGTGTGAAGTCCACCGTGAGTCGGCAGCCGTTTGGCGTGCCATCTGCCTTGCGCTTGCCGACAACGACGATCGGTGAGCACCAGTCTGTCGGGTGGGAGACCGGCTCGATGACGCCCTGCTGCTGAAGCAGCTCCAGCTGCTGTTGTGCCTGGGCGCGATGACAGAACGGCACGGAGCGGGGAGCCGTCACGTTGTACGGCACCGCTTCATCGCGCAGATCGATCCGCATTGCCCCGCCTTTCATCTCCCGGAGAGGACCGTCCGTGGAGAACACACGAGGGAAGGCCGCTATAAGCTGCTCGCTATGCGAACGACGATCCGCCGCTGTTGGCTGAGCTGTGTTGGTCCAGCGCGGGCATTGCTGAGGTGTGGCTGCCGGTCCAGCGGTCACCTGCTGCAGGTGCTGTTCGCGAGACATCTGCCGAGGGAATGCGCGGTGCAGTAGACGCAGCTCCACTGCGTCTCGCCAGCAGAGCAGAGCACAGCGCACTGACGGCACCACGTACAGAGTGGAGCGGCAGGAGGCATCACCGAGTCGCAAGACTGCCTCGCACGTGCCCAGACACCGCAGTAACTGACCGTTGGCGACCCGCAAGCGTGACCGCGGTGGGCGCAAACTATTGTTGGCCACTCCAAGTTGCTGCGCAATCCCAGCGTCAATTACCGACACATCGGCGCCGGAATCGCATCGCCACTTAACCTCGCGCGGCGCGCGGCCCTCTGCAGAAACGGTGATGCTAATAGCGGTTACGCGCGTGTGTTTAAAGTCATCAAAAACATCGCCGATATACGAGCACAAAGCAGGTGTATTGACATTCACAACACCGTCAACATCATCATCAGTGTCATCGGCGACGTCTCTGACGAAATTGTCCCGACGACGGCCAGCACGGGGCTGTGATGAGCGGCAGACGCGCGCGTAGTGCCCGCGCTTTCCGCACCGACGACACAAGCTCTCCGCGGCGCGGCACGGGGCCGACTGGTGATGCTGCCCACACCGCACACAAGGGGCGGAGCCATCGTCGCGATCTGACTGCCGGCTCAGTTGACTGCGCATGCGCGGCTGCTGACGGCGTACAGCCGCGACCTCTGTGCGGGGAACCGGGGAACCAGTCACATCGGCCGAGGCGCTTCGCATAGCTGCAGCGTTGAAGCGGGCTGACTCAGCCGATTGGCACATTTTGAGTGCCTTGTCCAACGACAGGTCCCTGTGCGCGACTTGCAGGAGCTGGTGCAGAGCGGCAGAGTCGGACGTCCCCATAACAAGCTGGTCACGCAAACGCTCGTCGCGGCAGGCAGCGCAAAAATCGCAGCTGGCAGCAATTTCTCGCAGCGAGCGCAAGAATTCGCCCACATTTTCGCCGTCCTGCTGTCGACGGGCGAAAAAGCGCCGGCGTTCCACCAGCACATTCTGCTGCGACTGCTGATGCTCCTCCAATAGGCGGATGCAGGCGGGCAAATCAGCCGTCGCCGGCAGCATCAGTGAGTGGCGGATGACGCGGCACCACTCGTCGTCCAGCAGTGTCGTGAGCAGCGCTTGCTGCTGCGCAGGGCTCAGGCTATCACTGCCTGACAGTGTGGTGTGTGCCAGCACGCGCTCCTTCCAGGAGGTAAAGTCGGCTGCCGATGCTGCGTAGGCCAGACGGGCTGGTGGCTGACAATGAGCCATGGTGTGTGGGGCGACTGCGGACGAGCTGGCGGGGGCTGCCATTGCAAGCTGCTGGCGAGCGAGCTGAGTCACCAACTCTGTGAGCTGGTCCAGCTTCTGCTGTTGTTCGTCTCGCAGCGGCTGCGCCATGTACGATATATTATAGCAACGGATCTATCTCACCGAGCACTCAACACAACAATAACAATAACAATACAACAACAATAGAATGATACAACGCCACGACACACACACCACCACTGCTGTACACACACTGGCTGACGGCCGTTAGCGTCACCCACGCCTAATACCCTCGCGCCCTCTGGCGGTGTAGGCACACACTACATACATTAGTGAGTCTGGATCTTGAAGTCAAGCCCGTGAGTTTTGTATATGGATTCATTCCACACGGTAAAATTGAATGTTTAAACCCACCCGTCGTGCGGAACAATTAATAAAACAAAAGTAATATATATTTAAATGCAAACTGCCAGTCTAATAGAAACCTCTAAATTGTAAAATCTAAACCAATAGAAAAATCCTGTTCTGAATTTGCATATTCTTATTCTAATAATTGACGACATATTATTCAGTCAACCCGCCTCATACTTGAGCCCGCCCGTCGTCAGGTATAATTTCGAAATGTAAACACAAAATAACAATGAATTTTTGTGTATATAAATGAATTTTTTTCCATAATATTATCTCATAATTCCCGGTTAATGCTTCCATTAATGCATCATATTCATACAGTTGTTATTTTTTGGATTACGCCGATATTACAGCCCTTGATATTACAGCCGATATTATATTATGCAATCTATATTCTGCTACGTATTATTCGTAATACATATATCATCAGATCGCAAAATATATCTGAAGGCTCACATCATTCTCCACCATCATTTGCTCAAAAGCTATTCTACTTTTATCGCTGGAATATTTACTGCTAGCAAAATATCATATACCTCGCTATCATTTAAACCCACTCTTTATCGATACATTTAAGCCCGCCCGTCGTGCGCAACAGTTAATAAAATATAATTAATATTCAATTCATAAAAAATTAGTGCAAATTGAAAAAGAAAAACAAACCCATAGGAAAGTTTTAGCCAATATAAAAGTCTAAATGTGAGATTTATGTTTCAACTAGCATTAAAACCCGCCCGTTGTGCGGAGCAATTCATAAAAATATTGCAAAATAAAAACAAATAAGGCAAACTCATAAAAACCTTAATCAATTAAAAAGTCTAAATTTCATTATTTTTATTTTTATTTTGACAAAATATTTTCACTCAGCCCGCCTCATATTTAAACCCGGCCGACGTGCGGAATAATTCAGAACTCGAACACCATCCGTTCTGGTTCTTGAAGTCAAATCCATTAGTTTTGTATATGAATTCATTCTACACGGTGAAATTGAACGTTTTATTGCTGCCCGCGGGACATTTTTATTTCATAAAAATGAGCCATCGCTTCGTTTGCGTTTCAAGCCCCTGATCATTGAACCAGCGAACCATGAACCAGCGCAATTATGTCACCTCATATTCAAGCATACATACACAGACAGACATATAATTTCTTCTTTATGTATATATATAGCATTCAAACCCGCCCGTTGTGCGGAGCAATTCATAACATGAAATTCATATTCAATTCATAAAAAATATGGAAAAATAAAAATGAAATAGGGTACACTCATAAAAATATTCATCTATTGAAAATTATAAGTTTAATTATTTTTATTTCGACAAAATATTTCCCCTCAGTCCGCCTGAGTCATTTTTAAACCCGCCCGTCGTGCTGAATAATTCAGAACTCGAACACGATCCGTTCTGGATCTTGAAGTCAAATCCATTGGTTTTGTGTATGGATTAATTCTACAGGGTAAATTGAACGTTCTATTGTCTATAGTTGCTGCCCGCGGAGCATTTGTATTAAAAAATACCTTTTTTTAAATGAATCATTTGAAAAAATGAACTAAAAAACACTTTTTTAAACCCGCCCGTCGTGCGGAATAATTCATACAATAAAATTCATATCAAATCCATAAAATATATTGAATACGAATTGAAAACCAAAAAATGTAACCTATAAATATCTTAACCAATAGAAAAGTCTAAATGTGAATATTTTTGTTCTTATTTGGACAAATATTATCCCTCAACCCGCCTGATATATAAATCTGCCCGTCGTGTGGTATAATTCAGAACACAAACACGAAACAAACAATGAAAGATGATGAAATCTTTTCATCAGAATGTTTCCAAACTATATTTATTACTTAACATCATTCCCCAATATCATTTGCTTAAATACTACTTTACTTTTACCGCTATAATATTTATTGCTAAAATTTATATATTTTCCGCTATCATTAAAACCCAATATAACCTGAGTCAAACCTACCCAACCCAACCCAACCATCCAATCTTGACCGCACTCAGCCTAGTCTGAGGTTATTTAACTTATTAGTTTTTGATCACAAAATATACTGATGCGATCATAATTTGTAATCAGAAGACTGAGATTTACACCGCCGTAACTTCCTTCAGATACACTTTGGAAAATTACAAATTATACCGTATTGTTGAAAACAAGATTTCTAGCACGATGGTATAATTTATTTTTATGTGTAACAAATATTTACTGAGAAATAGTAGAAAAATGAATATATTTTGGTCGCCCGGTGTTCAAGTGTAATTTTGGATGTAATTGATAATTTTGCCAATTTTACACCTTTTTTGTATCATTTGTGGGTATAAATTATAACTTATATTGTAGAACACAAAATTCTCTACACAGTAGTATATTCTTGTGTAATCGCAAGTGCGTAAATTGTGATTGGACTTCAGTGAAATTAAATCAGTGTATATTCATGTGTAATCGCAAGTGCGCATAATAGCTGTCAAATTGGCAACATGACATTTTGACTTTACACCGCCGTAACTTCCTTTAGATACATTTTGGAAATTTAAAAATTCTACCGTATTGTAGAAAACAAATTTTCTAGCACGATGGTATAATTCATTTTAATGTGTGACAATTAGTTTTTGAGAAATAGGTAGAAAAATGAATTAATCTTAGTCACCCGGTGTTCAAGTGTAATTTTGGATGTATTTGCGAATTTTGCCAATTTTACACGTGTTTTGTGTCATTTGTGGGTATAAATTATAACTTATCTTGTAGAACACAAAATTATCTACACAGTAGTATATTCCTGTGTAATCGCAAGTGCGCATAATAGCTGTAAAATTGGCAATATGTCCTTTTGACTTTACACCGCCGTAACTTCCTTTAGATACACTTTGGAAAATTACAAGTTATACCTTATTGTAGAAAACAAAATTTCTAGCACAATGGTATACTTCATTTTTATGTATGACAAATAGTTACTGAGAAATATTAGAAAAATGAATTAATTTTAGTCGCCCGGTGTTCTAGTGTAATTTTGGATGTATTTGAGAATTTTGACAATTTTACACGTTTTTTGTATCATTTGTGGTTATACATTATAGCTTATATTGTAGAACACAAAATTCTCTACACAGTAGTATATTCCTGTGTAATCGCAAGTGCGTAAATTGTGATTGGACTTCAGTGAAATTAAATCAGTGTATATTCATGTGTAATCGCAAGTGCGCATAATAGCTGTCAAATTGGCAATATGTCCTTTTGAATTTACACCGCCGTAACTTCCTTCAGATACACTTTGGAAAATAACAAATTATACCGTATTGTAGAAAACAAAATTTCTAGCACGATGGTATAATTTATTTTAATGTCTGACAAATCGTTTTGAGAAATAGGTAGAAAAATGAATTAATTTTAGTCACCCGGTGTTCAAGTGTAATTTTGGATGTATTTGAGAATTTTGCCAATTTTACACGTTTTTTGTATCATTTGTGGGCGTAAATTATAACTTTTCTTGTAGAACACAAAATTATTCACACTATAGTATAATTTTTATAGCTGTACCATTGCTGGTTTATGAGGAATAGATAGCGGAATATTGACCAAAATATTCTCGTTTTTTTGTGCAAGTTTTGCCTTTTTGACTTTGTCATTTACACTTCACACCGCCGTAACTTTTTTTAATACACTTTGGAAAATTCAAAATTATACCGTGTTGTAGCAAACAAAATTCCCAGCATGATGGTATTATTTATTTAGATGTGTGATAATTAGTTTTTGAGAAATAGATAAAAAATATAGAAAATCGGACGCGTGGAGTTTAAATAGAATTTTGAATGTTGATTGACTTTTTTCCATTTTACATGTTTTTAATTTAATTTTTGGGTATACATTATAGTTCGTTGAGTAGAACAGAAAATTTTCTACACAGTGGTATAATTTGTATAGTTGTACCTTTGCTGGTTTAGGAGGAGTAGTCTTCAGAAAATTGACCAAAATTTTCGCATTTTTCAGGGTTCATTTTGTCTTTTCACCGCTATAACTTTTTTTGGTTCAATTTTTAAAATATAAAATTTAGCATATCGTGTAGACAAGAACATTTCCAACGTAATGGTATAAATTGTTAGCGGGTAGGCCAAGTGGTTACTGAGTAGCAGCTTGCAGAATATGGACCAAGGAGGGTGGGACACACAGACATACAGACACACAGAGGTTCTCTTTTATATATATAGATTTTGAAAACATGTTTTTCCACAACCCGCCTCATATTTAAAGCTGCCCGTCGTGCGGAATAATTCAGAACTCAAACACGAAACAAACACAAAGAAAATGGATGAAAAACGACCAATATAAAAAGTTAAATTTCTAAATTATTGTTTTAATTATTGACGATGTTTTTTCCCTCAACACTGCTCAAAATCACACCCGTCCTTCGTGTGAAGTAATTCAGAAGTGTAACACTATCAAAACAATGAAACTTTCTGTCATCTCTATAATTCCATATTTATGCTTCCGCTAAAACAGCATATGCATATAGTTGGCATTGCATGATATTACAACCCGTATCCTTATGCAACTTAAGCGTATGCAACTTGAAATTAAACCAATTAAATTACACAGTATAATTCAGTTATTTACTTTGTTCCCAGTAGCATTTTACCCGCCCGTCGTGCGGAACAATTCATGTGTAAATATTGAGGACAATAAAGCCTTTCTATTCAGTATAGTGTAGCATTAATTAAACTGTACGCAATAAAACCACACCATCCATGCTTGGAGCTAATATGATGCATTCTTAATTGTGATTGGGCTTCAGTGTATATTCCTGTGTAATCGCAAGTGCGCATAATAGCTGTCAAATTGGCAATATGTCATTTTGACTTTACACCGCCGTAACGTCCTTTTGGTTCACTTTGGAAAATTAAAAATTATACCGTATTGTAGAAAACAAAATTTCTAGCACGATGGTATAATTTATTTTAATGTGTGACAAATAGTTACTGAGAAATAGGTAGAAAAATGAATAAATTTTAATCGCCCGGTGTTCATGTGCAATTTTGGAAGTATTTGATAATTTTGCCAATTTACACGTTTTTTTGTATCATTTGTGGGTATAAATTATATCTTTTCTTGTAGACCACAAAATTATCTACACAATAGTATAATTTTTATAGCTGTACCATTGCTGGTTTATGAGAAATAGATAGCGGATTATTTACCAAAATATTCGCGTTTTTCAGTGCTAATTTTGCCTATTTGACCTTGGCATTTTGACTTCACACCGCCGTAATTTTTTTAATACACTTTGAGAAATAAAAATTAGACCTTGTTGTAGAAAACAAAATTCCCAGCATGATGGTATAATTTATTTAGATGTGTGATATTTATTTGTTGATAAATAGAGAAAAAAGTAAATACAATATAGTTAAAATGAAATTATGAATGTAGATTGTAATTTTGTCATTTTTACATATTTTATAATTAATTTGTAGAATTTGAATTATAGCCTAACATGTTGAACGGAAAATTCTCTACACAGTGGTATAATTCGTATAGCTGTACCATTTATGGTTTATGAGGAGTAAATGGCGGAATATTGACCAAAATTTTCGCATTTTTCAGGGTTTTCATTTTGTTTTTCCACCGCTATAACGTTTTTGGTTTTATATTTTACATTTTAAATTTAGCCTATAGTGTAGACAAGAGAATTTCCAACGTAATGGTATAAAACAATGCAATGAAAATTTAGCTAAATAAAATTATCCGCAAGTGCAATACCACGAGTGAAAACAAATGTTAGTGTAGCCAGGCAGCAAATTTTCACGCTTGCAAGCGAGATTTAACTGGATTGCTATTTCACATTACTTTGTGTATATCTATATTTATCATACATTTTTGTTCTTATTGCTGATGACAGAGGTTTGACGCCAGCTGTACTCCCGTGGTTCAACGTGGCGTAACTGGCGCACGTGGTCGCAGTGTTAGTGATGGACCATCATCACCAGCATCTACTGCTGCTGCTGCTAGTGATGGACGGCTGACGGGCCAGTATTGGCTGCATGACAGCCAGCTGATTGTAGAGGGCGCCACACTGAATGCCAGTGGCGAATATGGCGCCAAACAGGAGGATGTTGAGGGACAGTTTCGTCAGTACGCCGTGCAACAATTAATTGCGTCAGTTATACTGTCATCTCTCTCTCTTTCTCTCCGTTTTTCTCTATTCTCTCTCTTTCTTTTTCTGATTTTCACACACACACGCACACACATACACAAACAGGGTGATGATCTAAATGCTTGTTGGTTTCTAGATCACGTACCGTTCAGCCTTCACATGGAGTTATCCTCATAAATGACGCCCAACTCAACGTGTGTGATGAGCTCAAAATATTGGGAGTACATGTAGACTCAAAGCTGACGTTCGAGAGTCACATTCGGAAGCTAGTTTGTTCGGCATCGCGGAAACTGGGAATTATAAGAAAGGCATATCGGATGTTCGGTAGCAGCACAATCTCAAAAAGTTGTTTTCGCTGTTTCATTTTGCCAATTCTGGAGTACTGCGCCCCCGTGTGGTCTTCTGCTGCGGATTGTCACCTCAATCTCATCAACAGAGTTGTTAGAACTTGCAAGTTCCTCTGTGGTGACTTGGTTCTTGGTGATCTTTGCCATCGTCGAAAGGTCAGCAGTGTGTGCATGCTGTACAAGATCAAGCACAAAGACCATCATCCGATGAGCAAGTCAATTCCTGATGATTTCGTGGCAGCAAGAAGCACACGGTTTACATCCAAACAGCATTCCCAGTGCATGGCTCCAATTCGTTGTCGTACAAAACAATTCCAACGTTGCTTTCTTCCGGCCACTGTGTCTACTTGGAACACGTTGAAGGAGGAGGCTTTCTCGCAGAACAATTTGAACAAATTCAAGGCCAAAGTAAATGAAATGCTACTGAATGAGCGAAATTGACTGTTATTTATTCATGCTTATTGTTATTTATTTTCTATTTATTTTTATTTATTCCTTTTTTACTCTCTATTTATTACTATTTATTATTGGTTGTTTTTATTTATTTAATTATACTTTTACTCAGTGTTGGCTGTTGTTGTTTATTGAATCATATTTATTGTTGTTGCTGTTTATTGAGTCATATTTATTGTTGCTGCTGTTTATTGAGTCATATTTATTGTTGTTGTTGTTTATTGTTGTTGCTGTTTATTGAATCATATTTATTGTTGTTGTTGTTTATTGAATCATATTTATTGTTGTTGCTGTTTATTGAATCATATTCACTGTTGTTGTTGTATATTGAATCATATTTATTGGTGTTATTGTTTATTGAATCATATTTATTTGTGTTGTTGTTACTTATTGAATCATATTTATATTTATTGTTGGATGTTTCTTATTGAATCATATGTATTGTTCTTGATTGTTATTTATTACTTATTTATTAATATTTATTCTTATTTATTGATGGCTGTTATTAACTTAATCACATATTTATTGTTGATTGTTATTATTTATTGAGGAACGTGGGCGGAGTGACATTATGGATTGTTATCGGATGATGGTTTATTATTTATTGTTATTTATTTATTATTTTCTTTCCAACTCTCTTTCTAGACTTTTTTCTCTTCGAACTCTCTTTCTCTCTGAATCTTTTGGGCGCTTCCGGTACATGGGGCCACCTTAGGGTGGTAATAGTGCTTGCACTCTTCCCATGCTACTGGATTTGCCTGTAATTAATCATAATAATGATGGTGATGGAGTCTTGTTTTCTGACTTGAGTGTTCTAAGTTATTTCTTATTCCTGAAAATAGTTATTTCTTAAGTTATTTATATAAGTTTTTTCTTATTCCATAGCATAGTTATATTGATGAGCTCTAGTTATTCTAGAACTATGATAGTATGTGAGGCATATTTTTGACGTCCATTGCTATATTGTTTTATCTTAATTAATCTATTTTTGACAATGTGTATATCTGCTTGTATGTGTGCATGATTTCGTGTATGTGTATGTGTGTGACTGTATTGATCTGTATGTGTTTTAGTGCATGTGTGTATATGTGTATGAGTGTGCATGTAAGTGTTTGTGTGTGTGTGTGTTAGGTACGGGTTTCATGCGACACGGTGTGTGTCGGCCTTATCCACGTGCAATGGTGACATTTCTGCCGCACTTGACTATCTGCTAAGCGCCGCATTTATCGACGAATGCTCCATTAGTGAACCAAACCACGGTAACTGTTATGTATCCTGTATGTGTGCGTGTTTTTTATGTTGTCTTGACTAGTGATGCTTGGCACATATATTAAGGACGAACTCAATACATTGGCGTAAGTTTATGAATGTGGGCGGATTCGATCCGTCGATCTTTCGGATGCAATTATTATATTCTACCACCGCACCACTGGTTAGATGTAATTTAGTGCCTGTAACTGCTTTTGTATGAATCCCTTTAGCTGTTTTTTGCTTTTTGCTCTTAAAGGTTAAAAGTTAAAGGCCTCAAGTGGCATCTGCTACGTGGGAAGAAGCCGAACGTTATGAGCATTTGTATCCCGTGCAGCTCGCTGCCACCGCTGAAGCGACCTTCTCCACGCTAAGGCGCCACAAGGACGAAAGACGTATGAGGGAGGGCCACCTCCCCAGAATGCATAGCACAACTCATAACTGATATCTGGTACCATCATTTACTGCTGGTTGAACAGGGGCTGTTGGATTATAGAATTCACCCAATGAAATTATCCGCCGGGATTCTGTAATTTACTCTTACGCTCTGTTTTTGTCTTGCAGATGAAAACACGGAAACTTCTTGTGACGACTTCATGAAAGCTCGAGAAGAGGAATTCACAGCTCTGCAGGCGAGGCTTAATTAACGCAAATATATTAAATTGTTTTTTGGTGATTTTTGCTCATTACATCTGATATCCCATTGTTTTGTTATTGATGAATTTGCGTTGTTGTGTATAATAATATTTACTCTAATAGTTTTTGGTAATATTTATATGTTTTCAAACACCGAAATTGTCTTAACAAATTGTTAAGCTTTTTTACCGCCCCAAGTATTATGTATGAATATAATTGTGTATGAACCATATTATGTTGGGTGTGTAGTTCTTAATGTGGTGACTGTAGCTGTGAGCACAAAAGTGATTTAGGTTAAACTGCTAGGGAATCGAGACAGCTGATTAAATTTCAGAAAAAGTTAGGCAATTCCAAAAATCCCTATCTTGTAAGTACATAGACAATTTTTGACACATGGTTTAAATGTTTAAAGCTGACATTTGCTAATGATGTCATCTGCTCGAGTTTTATTTGTTTTTTTCATGTTTATCTTTTTGATTGTGCTTGAATGCTTAGTAATGTTAATGTTCTTTTTTTGCTTTTAATTTGTTCATTTATATTGCTTTTGATTTGTTGTTGATATTTTAATGTTTATTGATACACGTTTTTTCATAGTATGTGGAGTGAGTGTTTAGGAGTGTGTGTGTGTGTGTGTGTGTGTGTGTGTGTTTGTGTGTGTTTGTGTGTGCCAGCCTAATCGAGTGGATGTTATTTAACATGTACGACTGTGTGTTTGTAAAGTGATCATGCCCGCGGCGGCGAACAAGTGACAAGCTCGTCGTTGATTGGTTGAGTGTCTGTATACAAGTGGCTGAACTGGGCGTGTGGCAGTGCGTGTGTGTATGTGTGATCCCGCATGTGAACGTGAACCTGAATATGTCGTGTGGGAGTCTTGCTCGAGGTGTGGTCGTGACGTGAGCTTTTGTAGGCGCGCATGTGGTAGTGGGGTAGTGAGTTTTTGTGACGCCTACGCGCGCCTGTCTCATTATTGTTATTAAAGACAGGTAAATTCAGGAGCATGGGAAGAGTGCAGACACTATTTCACCCTGCGGTAGCTCCTGGTACCGGAAGCGCCCAAAAGATTCAGAGAGAAAGAGAGTTCGAAAAGAAAAATATTCTAGTGTTGGAAAATAAAATAATAAATAAACAACAATAAATAATGAACCATCATCCGATAGCACTCCATAATGTTGATCCGCCCTCCTTCCTCAATAAATAGTCTGTACATGCATTTAATTTCTTGTTTTTGTTACATATTTGATGATTGTGATTATTGTTTGTCCTATTCAGGCCATATACAGTGAGAGTATGGTGCGTGCGTGCGGTGCAAGTGTGTGGAATATCAACTTGACACTGCCTTGTTTGCAAGCCACTTTGTCGGGCTCATCGTCCAATATGACGTCATCAGCCAGTGTGACGCCATCGTCTAGTACGACGTCATCGTCGCAGCGACGAGCACATCAGCTGTGTCGGGCGTTTGCCCGTGGAAAATGTCGTCGGGGCGTGCAGTGTCGCTATTCACACACTGTGTCTAGGGGGAACACTGTAGCATGCGCCGTGCTAGGGGGCAGAGTGGTCAGCAGGCAGAGTGACGGAGCAGCGAGAGCGGCCGAACAGAGCAGCAAGGAAAACGCCGTGTTTTGTCTCCAGGCAGGTTGCAACAAAACCATGTGTGTTTACGTCTCATTGTAACGGTAGTAATATGTTGTTGTGATGTTGATATGTTGATCTTATTCTTCGTCGTTCGGCTGATCGTGATGTCTTGATATTTCCTCTAGATGTTGTGTTCCGCGATAACAAGTAATAGTCTCCCAGTCGAAGTTTAATTGTGTGTTTTCAGCAACCAATCGAATCTACTACCTTAAAGCTATTCTTAAATCTTAATGAAGTCCAGAACCTAATACCCTACTGCTTGCCTGAGTGAGTGGTGAGTCCTACTTCACAAGTCACAAGTCGCAAGTCAAGCCCACCCCCTATTCTTAGTAACCCCGGTTTATATACCCACGACCACATGTCGTTGGCACCATACACCACAAGCAATGCTAACCAGTCGGCTAACCAGCGCGACTACACAACCGGGACACAAGCTATTTCTAAACATGACCTGACAGTATACGCGCGTGTTGCCTCGACATGATCAGCCAAGTCAGACGTACAAAAAAGGGTCATAAATTAACTGTCAAGCTACTTCACACATTGCCAAACATATCAGGCGCAGTGTACTACTGACGCCACCCTACCACATGAATTAGCCTAACGACAGCTGCACAAGCAGGCCGCAAAAAGAACGCGAAAGTAAACTGAGAGAGAGAGAAATCGAAAACTCAGTAAACTGACAGATAGAAAACTGGTCTGATCATAACTTTGTTATACTCATTAGTTAAGACCCGGATTTGAAAAATGGTTTATTTTTGCAAACATTGAGATTTCTAGTTGTAAGTTTCAAGTTTGCTATTGGTTTAGTATTGTTTTAGTGTAGGTTTTTTCTAATATCTACGTGTGGTTTAATAAAATGAACATGAAAATTATAATGAATGCATATTCTATGAGTTGTTATTAAATTTGTTTATGTTTTGTTACAGGCTGGTTAGTTTGTAATAGCAAACATAAAGTGCAAAAATAAAAGATGTATTAGAAGACGGGCGCGGAAGATGGAAGATGTAGCCCCACGCGCGCCCACAACACACCGCACACCGACACACACACCCCACGACGCTCACACAACCACTCCTCGAAACATGACGCCACCACGTGGCACGCGCAGTCAACAAACCGAACAATACACCATTCAAACGCACGCTCATATACACATACATCACCTTCACTCGCACTCATACAAAATAGTCATTCATTCACAATATCGAGCGCTAATCTATCACATGTTTAATTTAAACAACGTCTATCTTTAAATATTAATATAATGTGTGTGTGTGTGTTTGGATGTGTGTATTTGTGTTGAGTTGTGAATGTGCACGAACGGATTGTATGGCTAGGAACTATCTACCATTGTCCATGTTATGAGTCATATATGTGTTGGTTCTGCGAGCTCATTTGTAGGGGTGGAGCTAAAAATATCTTACAACATTTCGAAGTTGAATATTTGCGTTGTGGTTTTGGTTCAAATGAATATAAAAATTATAATTGATATATGTGTTGATAGATTGTTATTACATGCGAAATTGCTTGCTTATTTCTATGCAGAAATGCATCATTTCAATGCTGCAAACTGTTTGTTTTTTCTTGTTGATTTTAGGTTCGATTTCCAGACGGTTGTCGTTATCCATTCCAAGCTCCACTGGTGTGCTTCTCGCGCTTGACGACAGATGGCGCCACTAGCGGCGAATCTGCGTCTTTTCTGCAAGTGACAGCGCTGCTAACACGTGTCGCACAGCAATTGGCAACCCGCCATGAACCGGCCGTTTACCAGATGGTCTGTACGCTGCACGACAATGAGACACTTCAACGCGCTGTCAGGTATAACCGACCTTATTCTGTGTTCTTAGTAAGTTATTCTTAAACTTATTTCTATTAAACTATGTATTTATTATTGTTGCTAATATTTATCAGGTTAAATACGAGCGTGAACCGTATATATTGCATAATTGCAATCCCCATTCATCTTGATCATCAACAGACACTGTGGTTTATCTTATGCTGCACGGCCATCCATGCGACGAATTACAAAACACGATGTATTAAATGACAAACAAAATGATGCCGTGAAAATATAAGCAAAGAGAAAAGCGCAAAGGAAACCCGAACACAACGCACGCGAAAACATTTGTCAAAAAACCGACACGCGAAAACACCAAAATATCACACGCAAACTATCCAAGTCCGAGCCACGACAAACGTCCACACACGCTGACTCCAAAGTGCATTCACACCACGAACAATCACTCGCACACACACATACAAACCGGCAGATACACGCCTAAGCACGCTCGCATACAGCCCATCCCCATCCCTAAGTGCAAACAGGTGAGCTTATACGTACACATACGCGTACGCACACACACACACACACACACACACACACAAGTTTAAACAATGAAACCCACACAGACAAAAACACTCGCACACTCGCGCATGCGTACACTTACTTATGCAAACACTCATACGTATATACTCACATATAGATACATTCACAGACACACAAACAGGAAGAGATGAGCAATAGCCTCAGATAATTATTAGATTTTGCATCCTATAATATGCATGATACACAAATTCGTACCCCAAATACCCCAAATATCAACTTTTAAACTACAAATATTTTATTTTTATTAGTTGTTTTTCCAATTATTCCTTTATCGTATATCTGAGGGTTTATATATTTGTTATCATACGTTATAAGCATCTCTGGATCTGTATATGTGCATGCATGCGTGTGTGTATGTCTGTGTGTATGTCTGTTTCTGTTGGATTTGTATTTCCATTCAGCTGTAGTTTACTCCATTATTACAATATATAACTTGTTTTTCAATTTGAAAGGTGGTCATTTTGATGTACAAATGTGTTAATATGTTATTCAATTGAGAATTTACTAATTACGATGTAATTATTATTGGTTAGCACCAGGGTTGAAAAAAACGTTTTTTCCAAAAAAAACAAAAACCACGTTTTTTAGATGAAACCAAAAAACATGTTTTTTTCACTTTGCACACAAATAAAAAAAGGATTCTACCATGCCATTAAGTATATAGTTAAACATATTTTAGTACCACTTACCAAGAGTTTTGTAAATATTTAAAAAAGATAAAAATATAATCATAAAAATGTACACACAGGATCTTGAATTTCACCTTGTAGCATCTATAGGCAACGGAAGTTTTAAACCGCTTCCAATTGCGAAAACAGTCGATTTTAAACACCCACATATGTTTGCAAAGTCCAAATCCAAATACCCAGTGGCCTTCTTTATGAAAATCTAGTGACTAAAAATCGTTTTGTCCATGGAGGTTAATTCATGTTTGTTTTCAGAGTAAATACAGTTTGTTTTTCACTCTAACGTTTCTAAAAATAGTCTTTTTCATAGAAACTCAAATGTTTTGTCGTAAAAATTTATGATTTCTCATAAATACCAACTACTTTTGCTTCCCCAGCAAAAAACAAAAATGTTAATAAAAATGATTCCCATATCGTGCAAACCCATAAAATCATGCCAAAAAGTAATATTTATGAAGATTTAAAACTCTATTCATGAACTCATTTACTAATTCTGAAAATATGTTATCATTCATATATGATGTCATCATGTCTGTCAAAAAAACAATAATTTAAAAAAACATGTTTTTATATAAAAACCACTTGGTTTATACCAGACAAACCCTGGCTAGCACTAATATTTATTAATACATTAAGCTTATTTTTTGAAAATTTCATAATGAATTCTTATATTTTAATTATTGTAGTATTATACACATTTATCTGTACATTACATAGTGTTAACTATTTTATTTGTATTTGATGGTTTTTATGTCAAGTGTTTTGTGTGTGTGTAAATCTTCACAGTGGCGACTATCATCCGTATAGCTTGCCTGCCGAACTAATTAACACTGACGATACAGCACTAACACAACTAGCGCCACCTGAAACTGCGCTGGACGGAACTAGAGATTTCAAACGCCACCGCAACTCCCCCAGTAGTCAGCCCCGCCCCTCGGCCGCTCCCCCACCACAATCAAGTCAGGCTAACACTAACTTGTTCAATGACATGCTGAAGCAACGGCAGAAGCTACCGGCATGGTCGCGCCGGCGGGCTATACTGGATGCCGTCAATAATAACCAGGCGAGTTTGTATGTCTGTGTGTGTTTATTTGTAAGTGTATGTGTGAGGGAGTGTGTTTTGTTTTTTTTAACTCAATTTATTGCGTGCAACCACGTCAAGCAAGTTGGTGACAAGCCATAAACATGAACAGAGTATACAAATTTTCAACATGGACATAATAGATTACATCATCATACACGCATATGCTCCCGTATGCGACAATTACGTACAAACACGCACAGTCATACACACACACACACTCACACAGATATACACACACACTCACACAGACATACAGACGTCTGTGTGAGTGTGTGTGTATATCCGCCTCGTAGCCGAGTGGCTAAGATGCACGCTCTGTGCACGAGAGGTCCAGGGTTCGATTCCCTGGCGAGGTGAAACGGATGGGTTCGTTTCTTAAAGTGATAGCCCAATTGCCGCAAGGCGGGTTTCGTGTGCGCGCAGCCGTACATTTTTCTGTGCTGGCCGTGACTGCGATAACCTGTGTGGCGGCCGGACCTGCGGTGTGCCAGCCGGGGCCGTGAGACTTTGCCCCCGCAAAATTACACACGAACACAGCCTTCTCTACTGCTGTGTTCAAATGCGTAATTATATATTATATATTATATATACAGACGTACACACTCATAAATACATACACACACGTACATATGCTCTTCTAATAAACTCATGTGTGTAGACGGGAACGCACTCAGTTAACAGAACGACATATAGCTAAGTTAAAGTAACAGTTAAAGTAACAGTTAACATAACAATTCAGTTAACAATTCACATATCAGTCGCAAGATTGCTACCAGTAAGCGAGCAGAATACATGTTAATATTTTCCAAAATGAGGAAAATGGTGCAGAAGCATTTCGAAGTTTTCTCGTGCGAGAATGTGGCGACAGACATAAATCACAGTTACATATGGACCTGATGGCAGCATGCCTTCGAGGGCCGGACATTGTAGGCAATAATGTTCAAGTGCAGTGCCACCGAGAGTACCGCAGATTGGACATGCTGATGACGATAGAGGTGTTAGAACAGCTGCTACTTGCCATACAGGCCTGTACCCGAGGCGGAGACGAGCCGTGATAACATTATGACGTCTTGTTTGGTGGCCACACCGGTGGTATTTGAATGGTTGTCGGCAGAAATGGTCATAGTGTTGAACAGTCACACAGGAGGGCAGCTGCTGCGCTCGATGCTCATCAACATGAAGCCGTGCGGCGCGACGAATATGCGAGAGTGTATATGACAAAGACGGAACAGCGACACTATCAGTGGGGTCCAAGGAACAGGCTGCTTTTGCCATGCGGTCCACTAGGTCACTGTTGGCGATGGCTATGTGTGAGGGAATCCATATGAATTTCACAATTAAATTTTTCGTATAAATGTAGGTGAGCCAATTTATTTTCCAATTGAACAGGGTACGCCGGCTGTTGTGATGTTAGAGCCTAAAGGGCAGATTTTGAATCGCAGATAACCACGCCATTCAGGTAACGACTTAGAATCAGTTTAAGCGCATCTAGCAAACCGCACAATTCACAATAGGTTAAGCTACTAGCTTTTCCCAAGCGACGACCAACCCATCCTGCTGATGGCGGGGGAATGTCCGGAGAGAACACAGCGCACCCAGCCCGCCCATCAGGCTGCAAAGAATCATCTGTGTATATTGACACTCTTGCATGCTCTGGGATTACAGACATAACAGAGTATATAGTGTCCAGCGCTAATTGCTTTTTTAGTGTCAGTGCTTCATCGGTGGTGACTGGGGTGTAATGAATTTCTGAAACAGTAACTAACCAAGAAGGTTGAGAAGGAATTGGCTGTATATCACTAGTAGGTAGGGTTAACGTTTGTAGGTTTGAGGCCAAAGTTCGTAAAAGGAGTAATCCACCTGGTCGCAGACGAGGAATTCTGTCAGCGCCGGTGATGGTCTGGCGAGCAATAGCAGCAAAATGAGGCGCGAGAGAAGGATTGTGCAGACACTTCACCGTCAAACAAGACACATTCGAGATAATTCTGTCGATTATAGGTGGCAAGTCCAATTCAATTTGCATGTTCACTACTCTGGTGGTGATGGGACATCCTAGCACGACCCGTACGGCTTGGTTTTGAAACACTTCCAATGGTTTTAAACAGACCATGGGAAGTTGTATCAACGCAGGTGACAGATAATTAAATTGATCGATCACAGACCGAATGAACGAGATATAAATGGTTCTGGCAATATCAATGGAAATTCCAGCAGCGTTCCTGGTGAGCCAACGAAGAGGCTCGAGGCGTTTCTTTAGTCGTTCAACCAGCTTCTGTACAAAGGGGTGGTGATGTGGACGGTTTGTTCGACTGATGTGCCCAGGTACACCAAGGTAGCAATACTGATTGCATTGTGGTATTTCAAAGTTGCCCAGTATAAATCGTGGAGGCTCTTCAGGCGTGATAGAAGTATAAATCTTGCTTTTATAAACAGAGATCTGAAAGCCGCATTTGTTGGCACAAGTGTGAAAAGCGTTGAGGAACGATTTCAGACCGGCCGCAGACACTGCATGAACACATATATCATCTGCATAACAATTGATAGTAATTCCAGGTACTTCAGAAAGACGTTCTAACAGGTTTCGCATGCAAACATTAAACAAAAATGGACTTAGGACCCCTCCTTGAGGCGTGCCAAGTTTTAACTCTCGGTATGAGCCATACGTCCCGATTTAATATACACGTGAAAATCGGTTAGAAAGATATGCCCGAAGCAGACGAAGCAATTTGCCTTGAACTCTAAACTAGACAAGCTGGTCAAGTATAATATCCGGGTTGGCTAAGTCAAATGCACTTTTGATGTCGAGAAACGCCACTGTGCTTGCAGGTTTAAGTCGAGAGTATAGTTCCATAATACAATGGGCTGGACCACGTCCCGAGAGGAAGCCAAATAATCGAGGTGATAATTTGTTTTCTAGTCTAAACATCAATCTGTTGAGAATAATGCGTTCAAACACTTTGCAAAAACATGAAGTAAGAGCAATCGGACGAAATTTGTCTGTGTCAATTTTTGGAATTGGTATGAGCGTGGAAACAGTCCATGGAGGGGGTAGATATGCATCCGAAAGACAAATGTTAAAAAGGCGGAGAAGAGGATTTCCTGAAACCCGGAAAATTTGGGGTAAGTAGCCTTTCCACGAACCAGAGCTCTAAAAAGCTCCGAGGGTGTAATTAGGAGGTCGTCATCTTCATCAGGTGAGAATAATGCAATATTCAATCGAAGGTTTCGAGCAGTTTCATCATCTGAAAGTGCAGATTGTATATGAGCTGGAAGGTGATTGGTGTCAGACTGTTCTGCCCATTGATCTAAAATCTCCTTGGCGAAGGCCTGCGGGTTGTAGTGACAGACATGTACAGGCTGCTACTTCACAACATGGTTGATGAGTCGCCACATGCGTCCAACACTAGTCGTGTGATTTATACGACTGGTAAACCATTCCCAGTGAAAGTGCTCGTTGTTCCTTTTGCAAAAAAGTTAGAAACTGTCGATGAGTGCGAGAGCGCTCCAAATTAGCTGTGGATGGTCTCTGTTGATAGTAATGTGCAGCATTTGTGGACTGCTGCTCAGCAAGATGTAGTCGACGTGTTTGTGATATTGATACACGAGAAATGCGCTGACTTGTGCGAAGGTGGGGCTTTGAAACATAGCGTCTATAAAATTCGTGAGTAAACTGTACTAATACAGATGCAGAATATTGGTGGACAGGTGGAAGCCTGGAGGCAAGAAATTGGATGTATGTCGGACAGTATTTTGGAGGTATAGAAAATCGAGGGCGGAATCAAAATGAATCTGATGTAGAAACGGAGTAAGAAAATTTCAAAGCAATATGATCAGACAAAAGGGATAGACGGGAAGACGAACACGAAGGGATAGACGAACACGAAACATGTGAACATGTCAAAGCTGAAGTAATTATATGGTCAAGAGTACCACCACGAATGTGTGTTGCTCCACCAAAATCCAACCTGGTTAGATTTTGCTCCAGTATGAAGTTGTTGAGAAGTCAGCTATTTTGGTTTGAATATCGGGAATCATTGCCTAATTCTGGGTGTGTGGCGTTGAAATCGCCAATGTGGACCATTCCTTGTTGGGCAGGACAAAGAAGAGCTGCTGCCGAGAATCCCGAGGGGGAACAATAAGCATTGCATAATTCAATAGAAGAATGGCCAAATAACACTTCAAACAGCTGGAATGTTGTTTCGGGATGCGAGGAAGATGATTTGAGACGATGTGACATTGGTTGGTGAAAATATGAAACAAGTCCGTCACAAACATGGTGTACGTATGCTTTTTATGATCTGAGATGGGGAGCCTCGGGGTTTGTCCTAAATCCCACAAATGCTTCCTAAATGAAAATAACTTTCGGTTTATGGGTATAGGCGTAATAGCGTAATGCTGATAATTTCTCATATGATTTTATGCCGCATGCGTTCCAAGAGACGACATTAATTTCGGTTCTTGAGGTCATTTCGTATTCTAGTATGTTTGGAGGGCCTACCAGATGATTTTGAGACAGGTCTTGCCGGAGTAGGCTGAGACTGTTCAGAGCATGATTGAGATGCACGTGCAGCATGTGTGGTGAGTCGATTCAAGGATATACTTGCTGATATATCAGACTTTGACAAGTGAGACTCAATTGTTCCGAGCCGCCTAGAGAACTTCTCCATAGTAGACAACAAAATTCGGTTAGAATCCGTCAATGAAGCTACGGATGTCTCCACTATCTGTTGACTTGCCATAATCTTGGCTATATTATCATCAACAGCTACCATTCCTTCCTCAAAAGCTTTGCATTGAATATTGAGAGATTCAACTGTACTTTTGAGGGCTATCAACTTCGTGGAAATTGTTGTCTGCCGCATATCCAAGGCAGGAGTTAGATCTGGCCGGGCTGTGTGTTCTGTGGGTGCTGGTTGTTCGGCAGCTACGACTGCTCGACAGCTACGCAATCAATATCCGGTTCAGAGGCTCTCCATTGTGTCGAAATCGTCTGGCGTTGTATACACCATCAAGTTCCAAACTTAGCGAGGGGTCAACATCGATTGGGTACCGCGTGATTAAGTATGTGGGGAGCTGTTTTTGGCGCACCTTCCGTCTTCCGCTTTCAGAGGCAACGACAGAATTTCCTCGTTCTGCATTCGCTCCACCAGATATGGTCGTTTTTGGGACACGTAAACATACGATGAAGTGATGGAAGACATTTTCACTTCCGCCAACGATGGAGCCAGTCGGAAGTGTTCACGTGCTTCTTTCAGCCACCGCAGTTTTAGCTCAGTACCGCATGGGCCACGGAATTTCATGCGCACATAATCTGCGCGCGGGGCAAAAGGTGGCGTTTGCGCACATCGTGCGGTTATCTTACGACTCTCCGAAACATGGCGTCGATCCACGCCTGTGGCTTGTTGAGGAGGAACGGTATCATATCGTTGTGAGGCGTCATTTGCTTGCACACGAGACAACTTGGTTTGGAATTCTTCCCCGCTTGATTCAGACATTTGGTGTTTGTTGGATAAAACAACGCGGTGTGGTCTTTTAGCCTGCTTACACATGGCAAGCGGCAACAAAGATGAGTTTTGACTGAAACCTTCAATATCTTGATCCATAACTCTCATATCAATGAGTTCGGTTTCAGTTGCCATGGGGTCAGAGAAAGTCATTCGTATAACGATCACTGAGCCCGGTAGACTCAATGGTCGCTAATACAAGTTTGAGAACCACTGGCACAAGCCGCGCGACCCAACGAAACAAACACAACACAGTGACAAAGCAACACAACCTTTCACGGTGAGGTCACAAACACGAGTGTGAAAACCATGGTGTAGGTTTGTGTGTGAGTCGGACTGTATGTTTGCGTGTACGTCACGTCACGTGACCAAGAGTTATATAATCCACAAGTCAGCTCAGCAAGAGCAATTCTAGGTCAGTCGTTCGTTGAGTTATCAGCTGCTCTTGTCCGGTGCCAAAATATATATAGCGTCGCCTGTGCCATCTTTCTATGTGGCACACCACAAGCCCAAACCAGTTCAAGGTAGACACTGTTATGGAAACACGTTAATCTCATTTATATTTACTCTCTCTTCATGAACGCTTCTTACGCCTACGAAACACGTGCACAAGCCGAAGCTGCCGGACAAATAAGATGTATCATTTTTGCGTGTCATTTTTCAAACAAGGTGTATATAGGTGAGTTATTTTTACAAGGTGGATACCCTCCAGAAAATATAACAATTAAACCCCCGCTGGTACACTTCGCCTTTCCCGTGGGCTCGCTGCCTACTAGTATGGTAGCTCCTTGATTCTCGCCGAGATGCTTAACGATTTGTCCGTGTATTTCAAATGTTTCACAGTTGAAAGAGCTGACATCACAGCTACCTGTTGATAAAACGCACCAAGTGTGGATATGTGTGTTTGTGTGTGCGTGTGTTTGTGTGTGGATATGTGTGTTTGTGTATGGATATGTGTGTTTGTGTAAGTGTATGTGTGTACTCACCTAGCTGCACTCACCTAGTTGGTTTACAGGATATAAGCTATGCTCGGACTGTCCTGTCTTTTTTCCAATATTTGTGTAGTTTTTCTTTAAACAGCGTTAAACTATTGGCTTCTGCAATTGTCTTGTGTAAACTGTTTCATTCATCCATACAGCGGAACGGAAAGCTATATTTCTTTGTCTTTTCTACATCTCGTTTTCCTTTATTTTTTGTTATGGCCTCGTCCTCGTTGTTTTTACTGCACTAGTCCAATTTCTTTCGAATCCAGTATTCCTGTCATGAATATGTAGATGTTAATTAAGTCTCCTCTGTGTAATTCTGTGCTCCGGTCGTAATTAAGTCTCCTCTGTCCTTTCCTCAACCTTTCCTCATAGGGTAGCGCACGAATCTCCGGTACTAGCTCGGTCACCAATCTCTGTAATTTTTCAATGTTTCTTATATGTCGCACTTCGTGTGGGCACCATACAACAGCAGCATACTCAATTATTGATCTGATTATTGTCACTATTATATTAATCATCATATCTTGGTCAATGTGATTTAAGACGTATCTCATGCGCGTTATAGCTGCATATGTTTCCGGTATATATCGTTTATATGAGCATCTGGAGACAACTCATTTTGTATTATCACTCCCAAGTCTTTCTCTTGATAAGTTTCTTTCAGTTTCAAGTCTCCTAGCATATACTCGAATAATGACTTTTTCTGAATTGTTCCAAATTTCATCACGTGACATTTCGAGTCATTGAAACTCATCAGCCATTCGCAACTGCATCGATGCAATTTTTTTCAGATCGCCTTGTAGTATTTCACAGTCTGTAGCACTTGATATAGTTATCATTATTTTGGCGTCATCAGCCAAGTTATATATGCTGCTTTCGATGTCTGTCACCATGCCATTTATATATATATAAGAAACATTATGGGTCCCAAAACCAATCCCTGAGGCACGCCGCTACTCACATCTCTCCATGATGACGTCGCTCCTCTTACTGTAGTACTCATCTTTCTTCCTACGAGGAAATGTTTCATCCAGTATAATAATTTGCCTTCTATTCCACCATAAGTTTCAAGTTTCCATAAGAGTATCATATGTGGCACCTTATCGAACGCTTTACGCATATCGAGATCAAAACAATCTGCCCGCTGGTCTCGCTCTTGAATTGCATCAACAATCTTGCTGTAAAAGCACAACAAACTCGAAACACATGATCTGCTTGATCTGAATCCGTGTTGAGAATCTGACAATAGTTCCTCCTCTTCCAAGTGGCGCATCCATCGGTACTTTACAATCCCTTCACATAGTTTGCACAAAATTCTTGTCATATAAACTGGTCTGTAATTGGACGGATCATTCTTTGTTCCTTTCTTGTAAATCGGCACAATTGTTGACCGTTTCCATGGCAGTGGCAGCTCACCTGTTTTTAAGCTAGTCCATATATTATCAAACAGTGGCTCAATCAGTTCAGCTCTGCATTATTTAAGGATAAATCCCGACAAATTATCCGAGCCAACTGATTTTCTTTTCTTTAATAACGAAAGTATATTCAATATTTATTTCCGGATGACAGATATTTGATACATTGGTTACATGGTTCTGCGCTCGCAATGCCATGGAATGTTTTCTCGTCTGTGAAGACCGTCTGCAGACTCTTATTTAGCACTGCACACATCTGCTCGGGTTCAGTGTATATCTCACCATCAAAATGAAGTGTGTGTGTTGTAGTGAATAAAAGTGTAAGACCTAAGGTGAGGCTTTATTCAACTGATAACACAAACACGGTCTGAAAATATACACACAAAACAACACAGTAATAACAATAAACATACCCCGAAATACATGCAAGTTGTGAAGAAAATATTCAACCAAAACATGGGCTTTATTAAGCTCATAACACCGCATGTACACAACTAAACAATAAGAGACAAATATTAGACATAAAGGGCGCAGCTCATGTCAGCGCTAATGTAAATGGAATATACAACATTCTCCACCTCTTAGAACAAGGCAACAATATAACAATACGTTAAAATAATTAAAATCGAGGAGGAGAATAACGATCTGGATGTCTCCGTACACGAAGACCACGACGAGGTGGAGGCGGTGGAGGAGGTGGAGGCGAAGTTTGAGGTGACAACATAGAAGGCGTACATATAGGTTCTCCAACACACTCAAGTTCATGTGATTGAGATAAACATGACCGTGTTTCGATTCCGTTTTCAACGCCATTCGTTGATTCTGCCGTAGTCTCTCTCGGCCAATGTGATAGATCTTCAGACACTGTATCACTGTTTACTTCAGCGACGCGTGTCCGGTCTGCACCGATAGGAGTAGCGTTATCAGTAGGATATGGAGCTATATCTCTTAAGGAGACCGAAGACTCGCGACCGTCAGGATATCGTATGTGGGCATACATTGGATTTGAGTCCAACAACTCCACTTTGCGCACCAAAGGCTCATCTTTGTTGTTACGGACGAAATTTCGCAGTAGAACTGGTCCCGGGCGAGTCAGCCAAGTTGGCAACGATTTTCCAATAGATGAACGCCTTTCGTAATTGAACATCCGCTCGTGTGGAGTGCAGTTCGTCGACGTACAGAGGAGGGAGCGTATACAATGCAGTGCACGTGGTAGCACTTGTTCCCAGTGGGTATCAGGTAAGCCTGTTGAACGAAGCGCTAGTTTCACCGATTTCCACACAATGCCGTTAACTCTCTCTACTTGGGAATTACCTTGCGGATGGTATGGCGTCGACTTGCTTGATGACACGCCTTGTTGCAGTAAGTAATTTCTAACATCTTGAGACATGAACCCAAGTCCTCTGTCTGAATGGACAAACGCAGGTGTTCCGAAAAGTGAGAATATCTCTTCTAAACAACGGATGACTGTCGACGAGGAGGTGTCTTTGCACGGAAAAGCGAAAGGGTACCGGGAGTATTCATCAACTGCGACAAATATATACTTGTTGTTGCTCTTGGAAGGCAACGGTCCCTTGAAGTCAACACTGAGTCGGTCCATTGGCTTAGTGGCTGAAACAAGCGTTCCTGCAGGAACCCTGGCAAACTGAGGCTTCACTTCCGCACAAATTCGGCAAGATGAACACAGAGTTTTCACATCACTAGTCGAAAATGGAAGATGTTTCGTTCTAACGTAGTGCAACATTCGTGTTACGCCGGGATGACACAGTTCGGTATGTATTTGAGGGAGTGACAATGTGTGAGACATTCCACAGCACACTCGACTGAGAGCATCCGGTGCAACGTTCAGTTTGCCAGGACGATATTTAATCTGGTAGCAGTAGTTTGCTAGTTCCATCCGCCATCCTTGAATTTTATCGTTCTTTATTTTTGAACGTTTTCTACTGTCGAACATGAAAGCAACGGAGCGCTGGTCAGTGACGATAGTGAATTTGTTGCTTGATAAGAAATGACGCCATTTTCGTACCGCCTCAATTACGGCGGTCGCCTCTTTCTCTGCTGCTGGGTACATTCGTTCATTGGTGTTAAGCGTCCTAGACATGAAAGCAACAGGCCGACCACTTTGATTTAAAGTTGCTGAAATGGCGACATCCGACGCGTCAGTCTCTACAACGAACGGGATTCCAAAGTCAGGTGCAACCAGCATCGCCTTGATCAACTTTTGTTTGATGGAAGAGAATGCCAGCTGTGCTTCTGAATTCATCGGAAAAGTTTCTACCGTCAAGAGAGGTTGAACTATGTCTGAGAATTGTGGGATCCATTTAGCGTAGTACGAGAACATTCCCAGTATCCTCTTCAACTCTTGCTTATTTGTGGGAGCGCTGAGCTGAATGAGGGGCTGCAAACGCTCCTTATCTGGTTTTATCAATCCATTGCAAATTTCATATCCCAGAATGTTGATATTTGACGATGAGATGATGGACTTTTTGTGATTAAGTGTCAAATGACGACGTTTGGCAGCTTCTATGAATTTATTCACGTTCATATCGTGTTCTCTCTCATCCTTGCCAGCTATGGTTATATTGTCCAGATATACGAACGTATTATCTAACCCTTCCTGTTCTACGAAACTGTCCATTGCGCGCTGGAAAGCCGCAACACCATTAGTGATCCCAAATGGTATCCGCTTGAACTGATACAACTTCCCATTTGCCTCAAAAGCAGTGTACGGTTCGTCTGCTTGGTTAATAGCCACCTGATGATAGGCACTTTTCAAGTCAAAAGTTGAAAACACGCGGTAAGTAGCAAGATTTATTATAATATCATCGATTTTAGGCAAAGGATACGCATCTGCACTGGTATATATATATTGATTGTGTTAGAATAATCAATGCACATTCTCTTCTTATGCTTTCCTTTGGTCACCACCACCTGGGCTCTCCAGGGTGACGTGCTGGGCTCGATTATGTCACTTGAGAGCAAGTTGTTAATCTCTTCCTCTATGAATACCTTATCTTGTGGACTGAACTGTCGAGATTTAGTCGCAATAGGTTTAATGTTCGGCTGCAAGTTGCAGAAAAGTTGTGGTTCCGGAAGTTTGGCGACAGCGAGACTGCAAACTTGACGACTCTCCTTCGAATTGACATGAAGTGTAGGTTCTGGACCATCGAACTGGAAATGCACAGCCTCATGCCGTTGTTGAAAATCTAGGCCAAGTATTATGTCAACACACAAATCATCAATCACTTCTAGTCGTGTTTTGTCATATACTCTGCCATTCATGACGAGCTTCGTATAACAATGACCTTTTATCGTCACTTCGTTGGAAGTTGAAGCTAACGTAATTGTCTTATTTGACGGAAAAATCTTGAGATTGAGTATGTCAGCTAGTCTAGAATCAACGAAGCTACCTGAACTTGCAGAGTCAACCAATGCTGATGCTCGAAACCCATTCACTGTGACGGAGACAGTAGAGGCAGCAAGACCAGGAACAGCAGATAAAGCGCATAGCGATCCACGTTCAACTGTAGCTGCCACAGCTCCTTGAGATTTCATTTTTGAGCGGCACATTTTTGCCCAATGTCCCTTCTTGTGGCAAGCTAAACATTCGCTGTTGCGAGCCGGACATTTCCCTCTAGCATGCATAGCGCCTCCACAGTACCAGCACCTCTTAGACTGAGACACTGCAGCAAGACTGGAGGAATTCGCGTCCTGCTCGTCCCTCGCTACTACATCGTTAGAGAACTCATGATTATCCCTGGGAGTATCACGAGTGGCCGCAACAGTGTGGTCTGAATGATTGTAAGCACACGCGTTTTTGCGAGCCAAATCCAGAGATCGCGCAATATCAAAAGCCTCATTCATTGTGATTCCATCACGCTCTAAAAGTCGCTGACGTATTTTATTAGATTGGAGACCACTTATGAACGCATCGCGGACTAATTCTCTCCTGTATTCTTCAGCTGAAACAGCACAAAGTTCACAAGCCTTGCTGAGGCGAAGTAAATCCGAGAAAAAATCATCGATACTTTCATCTGACTGTTGTTTATGTGTGACAAGCAGGTGACGGGCAAATATGACATTTTTCTTACGCATGTAGAGCTTCTCAAGCATAGAAATTGCCTCCTTATAGTCCACGCAATCGGCAATGTTTTCATACACATTCGACGAAACATACTTGACAAGACACCTGAGCTTATCTGGAGCATTTTCACCACACTCATCGAGAAAATTATCGAAGGTTCGCTTCCAGTATTTGAATTCTTTCTCAGCATTCTCCGAGGAAGGATCAACAGTTAGTTTGTCCGGACAAAGCAGTTTTTCCATACTGGATGAATGATTGATTTACTTACTGGTCGATGATTATTCCATAATAATGAGCTTAATAAATTGTGAAGAAAATATTCAACCAAAACATGGGCTTTATTAAGCTCATAACACCGCATGTACACAACTAAACAATAAGAGACAAATATTAGACATAAAGGGCGCAGCTCATGTCAGCGCTAATGTAAATGGAATATACAACACAAGTACTTGTATGAAGTATTACCAGGGGAAACACGCAATTTATTTTTATATATATATATATATATATATATATCGCATAAAGAAGTTGCACTCACGCACCCGGTTATGTTATATGATGAAAAAAGTATACTTCATCGGGCACAATTATTTATGTATTAGTACTTGATAAAGCCTTGTTGAGGCGAAACGTCGTACTAATACATAAATAATTGTGCCCGATGAAGTATACTTTTTTCATCATATATATATATATATATATATATATATATATATATATATATATATATATATATATATATTTCGCATAAAGAAGTTGCACTCACGCACCCGGTAATGTTATATGATGAAAAAATTATACTTCATCGGGCACAATTATTTATGTATTAGTACGACGTTTCGCCTCAACAAGGCTTTATCAAGTACTGTTTTATAAAATACATCAAAAAGACGAGCCAAGAACACAACATATTTAGTAGATATAAATGAATATAAACATTAAGACACGCGTATATGATTTTGACACACTTTTAAGTAAATAATATATAACTAACAATCGACAATTACATGCAATAAATATTACCATTAAATCAGATTTTGCAATTAAGTTCAATTCCTTTGCAGCCGTTCATGATGCAGCTGGAGTCATTTTCTTGAATGTATGCTGCCTCTGCATATCTTCTAGTAGCATCGTCTAATATTCCGCTGTGTATAACTGTCCACTTGATCGATACTTCCATTTTGTTATGCTCTTCCATAAAATGCTTTATAATTGGACCTCCCAGCTTATAGGTGGAGTGTTCCAGGATCCTTACACGTACTGGTCGCGAGGTCTCACCAATGTAGATTTTTCCACATACCGTGCACACTATCTTATATATGACATTTTTCCTCCAACATAGTTTTCTGTCGGGATTCATGGATGTGGCACAGGTATCACATTGTGGTGCGCACCTGAAACGCTCTCTTGGTGGAGCGAAAATCCGCCTCAGCGGTCGACCCGGGTCGAACCACACCCGTATTTTCCCCTGGAGACCTGTTCTCTTGATGAGGGAATACCATTGTCGGCGACTGCTCTCACCCAGATACGGTAGTTTGATGAAATATTTGTCTTCCTTGCTTTCAGCTTGCTTGTCTACTCTGATATCTCTAATTGCCTTGTTCTTGCTCCTTTTGATCACATAGTCGGGGTAGCCATTTTGTCTAAATCGGTTCTCAATGGTCTTAATGGAAGTCTGAAGTGTCGTCGGTGTAGTGGCTCTTCTCGAAGCCCTCACAAATTCCCCATATGCTATTGCACACTTAGCACTTTTTGGACCATTAGACATCCAAGATGTGATTGAGCCGCTGTGGTGAGGCTTCATGTATACCTCAGATACAAATTGTTCACCGTTGTAGCTGATGTTGCAGTCCAAAAAAGCCAGTCTGCCATTCTTCGGCAGCTCAATAGTAAACTCAATAAAATTTGAGATGGAATTGGCGGTAGCTAGCAACACTGCGGTGTCAATGTCGTCATACCAAGCTACAAATATATCATCGATGTATCTCTTGTATTTGAGTGGCCGATGAAATGCCGTTTGAAATTGCTGGTCCAAATAGTCGGCGAATATGATGGCCAGTTGAGGAGCCAGTGGATTTCCCATTGATAATCCTTCGATCTGTTTATAGAGTTTAGCTCCCTGAATGACGACATCATTTGATATGGCCATATTGACCAAATCAACAATATCCTCAACCGCCATCTCATGAAACATATCGTCTTTGGACTTGTTGTTAATTAAAAAGTCACGTAACACTTCATCTAGGCCCTTATTGTTGTCATCTGAGCAGCGTGGAATAGTGCCATATAAGTTTTTTATGTCAAGAGAGGCAAACCCCTTTACTCCGCATTGTGGTAGTGTTTTAAGCCACTGCAAAAACTCATCTGAACTTCTAAGATGTGCGGGTACATTATTGAGAAGTCCATCCAATTTTTTCGAAAGGCATTTTGCTAGTTTTGTGGCTGGCCCGTCGACTGCAGCAACTATGGGTCGCCCTTTCAGTTCTCCGACCTTGTGGTCTTTGGACCACAAGGACCACAAGACCAAAAACTAAGACCAAGGCCAAACCAAAACCAAGACCAAGGACCAAAGACCACAAGGTCTGAGAACTGAAAGGGCGACCCATAGTTGCTGCAGTAAATACACGCGATAAATACGACCACGAGTGATAAGCGCTCCATTTGTCAACAGCGCGTGGAGTTCACCACATTCTACCCCCTTACAAAAATGAATACTCTATATATCGATGGCATACGACGTTCACGTGAATAACGGAGTACCCAGACACGTTCAGTGGGCACCGGTGTCGGTACACGTCGAAGACAGTCGCGACTCTCAGATATTTCGACTGGCGGCTGATGAAGACAGTCGCGACTCTCATGTTTTGATTGGCGGCTCGGAAGTATCACGAGTACCATCCTGACCTCCGACTCCAGTGACGCCAGGAGATTTTACTGCTAACTCTCGAACAGGTGTCGGAGGAGATTCGACGACTGCCTCACTTGATGTCTAATGTGAGCAAGGTGCCTGGTGGACACCGTCGATTCGCGCCCGTCACTATACCGCACATGAGCGTACTGAGGATTGGCTTCTATTAACTCAACCTCGTCTACGAGGGGATCGTACTTGCTGTTACGTACGTGACGACGCAAGAGGACAGTCCCAGGGACCGATAACCAAGTGGGCAGTGAATGGCCGCTGGGGGATCGACGATCGTAGAAAAACAGCCCTTCATGTGGTGTTGCTTTTGTGGCCGTGCAAAGTAACGGTCTAATCGAGTGAAGAGCACCGAATCCCACTGGCGCTCCTGCAGACATTTGGAAGCAAGTGCGAGAGTAACATTTTTTCAAATAATGGCATTGTACCTCTCGCACTGTCCATTGCTTTGTGGGCTGTATGCTGTTGTTCTACTAGTAGCTATGCCCATGTTGTTGAAAATATCCCGAAGTTCTTTGGCCATGAATAAAGAGCCGCGATCTGAGTGTATGTATGATGGTGTTCCAAATATTGGGAAAACTTTAATCAAGCAATTGATTATGGTGTCGGTGTTCATATTTTGGCATGGAAACGCGAAAGGGAACCGTGAGTACTCATCCACAAGTGTCAACATGTATAGGTTTTTTTAATTAGAAGGAAGGGGCCACTTCAAGTCCATGCTGAGACGTTCGAACGGTTGAGTGGCCTTTATAAGAGTGGTCTGGACAGATTTGTACAATCTTGGTTTCAACCGAGCGCACTGACTGCATTCTGCACACAATCTTCTCACATCCTCTACATAATATGGGAGATGTATCATTCTCACGAAGTGCGCCAGCCGTGTGACGCAACGATGACAGAGTTGAGTGTGGAGCTCGGACAACTTCGCATGATTCACAGTAGCACCACAGTACGCACGAGAAAGAGTGTCGGCAGCAAGGTTGTGTTTGGCGGGACGGTACACAATGTCGCAGTTATAGCAACCTAGCTCGATGCGCCATCGCTGAATTTGGTCGTTTTTTTACTTTCCCAGTTTTTTCTTGTTAAACATGAAACTTACTGCTTGTTGGTCTGTCACTAGAGTGAATCATCTTCCTATGAGATAATGCGACCACATTTCCACGCACTCCACAATGTCACACGCCTCTTTCTCGACAGCAGAGTATCGGGGCTCAGTAGGAGACAATGCTCGAGAAAAGAATACTACCGGTCTTCCCGCCTGATTCAATTTAGCAGCAATGTCATAGTCAGATACGTCAGTCTCGATTACCAGTGGCGAATTTTCAACGATAGAGTGAACAACTGCAATTTCTATTTCTTCTTTGAGTTGTTGGAAAGCTTTCCGAGCATCATGATTCAAAGGAAATGAATTCGCCGTAACGAACGGTCTGATTTCGTCGGAAAATTTGGAAACCCATTGTGAATAATACGATAATGTACGAGTATGCTCGTAGTGATATGCGGTTGTCTGTAGCAGGTAATTCTTTAAAAGGGCGCAGCCGCTCCGGATCAGGCTTCAGTGGTTCATGTGTGATTGTATATCCCAGACAATTAATTGCAGTGGTTGATATTATCGACATACTTTGGTTGAATGTCAGGTTGTGGAATTCACTGCTCTTATTCTCCGTAACCTGCCTACATTTTCGACATGCTGTACTGCAAATAAAATTCCAGCTCTCATTTTCTTAGATCCACTAACAGACTTATCTTATCGGAGCCGAAATTTACTTCTCGCCACTCTCATTATGAACGATGTTTCTCGATTATGGACCCTTGTATTTATATAAGATTTTCTCTATCAATCCGCTCAATCAATTCCCTATTATTATTATTATTTATTACAGGCAAATCCAGTAGCATGGGAAGAGTGCAAGCACTATTACCACCCTAAGGTGGCCCCATGTACCGGAAGCGCCCAAAAGATTAAGAGAGAAAGAGAGTTCGAAAAAAAATTCTAGAAAGAGAGTCGGAAAGAAAATAATAAATATATAACAATAAATAATGAACCATCATCCGATAACACTCCATAATGTCACTCCGCCCTCGTTCCTCAATAAATATCAACAATCAACAATAAATATGTGATTCAATAAATGACTACCATTAATAATTAAGAATAAATATTAATAAGTAAGTAATCAATAACAATCAAGAACAATAAATATGATTAAATAAGAAACAACCAACAATAAATAAAAAGATGATTCAATAAGTAACAACAGCACAAATAAATAGGTTATTTATCTAGGTAAATTATAAATTTCAAGAAATATTTTCTTTTTCAATCGTTTTCTTTTTTTGTTTCTGGTCAAACGCGAAGGGTTACCATCTCTGCAACTTTCACCGCATCATATCAAAGTTTTTACCGTATAGTATAAATTTCTGAGTTTGTGTGTTTCAGTGTATTTATGTATGTGTGTGTTGGTATGTGTATGTTTGTGCAAGCGTGCGTGTGTACATACATACTTGAGTGTGTATATATAAGTATGTGCATTAGTATTTGTGTGGTGGAGAAACGTCACAAGATACATTTAATAAATGAAAAAGTTAAAAATATCATTGCTTACTTTCTTTTTGCATCCAATGAGCTGAGGCTGGTGTTTTTCTTGTGCCGTGATTAAGTTCACATTTGTTTATCATGTTTGTGCAAATGTGAATTTGTGTAGTGTTATTATGCGTATGTACGCCGCTGTGCGCGGGTGTGTACGTGCGGTTTATATTTTAGTGTATGTATCTTTATGTGTGACCATTTTGTTGTGTGTATATATATATATATATATATATATATATATATATATATATATATATATATATATATATATATATATATATATATATATATATACGAGTGTGTGTGTGTGTGTGCTAGAGAGAGGATGAATGTTTATTATTGCGTATTTGTTTGGATGAACGTATTATTATGTATTTGTTTACAGAAAAACTTCAAATTGGACATCATGACTGAAAACATATGACTTCATCATAAATCCTACTTTTGGCCTGCTCAAACGATCGATGTTATCGACGGAATTTATAGATTTTGGAGGTTTTTCTATTAAACCAGCCATTTAGCCTGCTTCTCTTTCACAATGCACACAGGTTGTCATTATTAGCGGCTCTACCGGCTGTGGAAAATCCACCCAGGTTCCGCAGTTTCTATTGGACGAGTGGTGTGTGACGTCACCAAGTGGGCGCGGCCAGAACGAACAGCGCGTCATGATTGTCTGCTGTCAGCCACGTCGCATATCGGCGGTGGGCGTGGCTGAACGCGTGGCTCGCGAACGAGCAGAAAAAGTGGGATTGTCAGTCGGCTACCAGGTACGACCGATTGTCCAATCCAATCCTGCTTCAATTCTACGTCAATCCTAGTACAATTTTGGTCTTATCCTTGTACAATCCTCGTCCCATCTTAGTCTAATCCTGGTTCAATGTTTGGCCAACCTTCTACCAACATTCGTCCAATCCCAGACAAATCATAGTCTCATGATTTTACAGTTAGTGACCAATGTGTATGTATGTATAAATGTTTGTGTTAGTATGTTTATGCGTGTGTGTATTTGTATTTGTGGCTGTTAGTGTGTGTTTAATTAATTTCAAATTTGTTGCCATCATCAACAAACAACAGTGAGAAGCGCTGGGCAGAGGCACCAATTCGTCGAGCCAAAGCTCCCTGACGAACGAATATCAAACGAAATTTGCACATGCAAATACAAAACGATGACAGGAACAAAAGTATCATATATAGCAAGCTCTTAGTGAAAAACTTAGTTATACACGAGAACAGTAACAGCAGCAATTGTTACAGCAAGCTCAGCATCGTACAGAGTACTTGATGACTTCAATGTTGATTTTGTCAAGTGCGGTAACGTTTCTTACTATTGGTTTTAAATGCGGCATACACGTGTATGTAGTTCTAGTGAGATCGAAATGAAGCTAAATAGTAAGTTTATTAAAAAGTTCAGGTCCATTGTGAAATATACTATTTTTGAAGAGTTGTTCGAAATCCGGGACAACTAATAATAACAGCATTACTCCCTGTTGGACGGCTGCAAATTTAAATGCGTTTCCATGCTTCATGTTTTATATGGTAAGAAGTGTATATACTTTATGAAGATTTTGCAACTTGAGGATTTTTTATTTCATTAGACATTTTTCTGTTGATTCCAATTTATGCAAGAAGATACAACGAAAATGTTTATTCTGGGACACATCTATATAATCAATAAATGTTGGTCATGTACTCACTGAAATCTGAATGCAGTGGACCCTCCAAATAGCGTAATGATCTATTGGTCTCCACTCATATATGGCAGCTCATAATCACGGAAAACGGGCGATGGAGGATGTATGGTATATATTGACTCCAGCTTGTCGACGGCAACGGTTGACTATTGCAGGCTGATTGGCAGATACCAGTGACTCATTAGGGCCGACCCTAGGCATAGACATATTATAGACACATTCCACAGGCATATTATTTGGCATATACAAACTAGGTGGCCGCCTAAACCACCAGATTGGTAAAGGTCTCGCAAAGGAATCATACAGGAATGTATACATTTGTAAAACATTGACAATTCCGATTGTTATTGTATTGGCGGCTAATGATGTGTTCAACATTGATGAAATTGGCCTCGTCTATAAACTGTAGCATACCAAAACCATGATGTCCATAGGAGAACGCCGCACAGCTGAATACTTTCCTGAGGTAATGAAAAATGTAGGTGGGATCATTTGAGAAAGATGCAAAGTGGTGAATAATAAGGGAATATTTTTTTAAAATGTACAATTCACAAGAAAAGGGCTAATAACCTTTATTTCTAGAGCACACCTCCAAATAGCGGAAACCTTCAAATAGCGAAATACTTTCTCTTACTCTTATTATATTGTAATCATGGATTCAGCATTGAGATCGTGTGTGTGTGTGTGTGTGTGTGTGTGTGCCTTTGCCTGTCCACCTGTGTGTATGTGTACTTCTTTGTGTATGTATTTGAGTGCGTGTGTGTGTTTGTGTGTGTGTGTGTGTGTGTATGAAGATTCACTTGGAAAGTCGTCGCAGTCGCTGTACACAGCTGCTTTTTTGCACACTGGGAGTGTTGTTGCGACAAATGCACGAGCCTGAAGCACTGTCGGACGTGACACATGTGATTGTTGATGAGGTGCACGAACGCAGCGACGACAGGTGGCGCTACTTGTCTCTTTATTGTTCACTCTCCGCTTCCTTTCTTCTTGTTGTCCGGTGGTTCTTAACCAATTTATAAATGCTGCAAGGATTCCTGTTTATATTTAGAAAATGTGTTTGCCTATGCTTTAGAGTTTTTCCTGGAGAAACTTAAGAGAAACGTATACTTTTGTTTGTTATTGGGTCGTTTGTATTTATCATACAACTATCAAATTTGCCAGGGGTACGATAACTGACTGTTGATTTGTGAACGGCGTCAACACTGAAAAAGCTTAAGAACCACTGATGTAGTCAGCGCTATTGCATTACTGCCCAAATACCACAAGCAGAAACCACTAAGCTGTTGTTTTAGCTTCACGTTGTATTTGTATAGAAACGACAGTCACACCGGCGTGTTTTATATGACATTGTTATATTTGTTTTACCTGTTATTATATATTTATATATTTATATAACACCGGCAGTGGGTATTTGCTTAACATTGATATTGTTTGATGTTTTTTGGTTCGTCTGACACATTATCATCGATTTGTTAACAGAAAACATAATTTAAGTCATTATCATTTATGTGAACAAGCAGGATGTAATAGGAATGGCGAAAACACTGTAACTTTCATGTTTGCAATCACCATGTACTTTGATCATCAACAGACAGACAGGAAAAGAATATCAATAACATTAGACAGTGTGTGTTGGATTGTGTGTGTAGTGTTAGCACTTCCGCCTCACAAGCGGGAAGTCCGTGGTTCAAATCCCGGCATATAATTTTTTGCGAATTATATAATCCAACAGTCCCTGTCCACTCAGCATTAAATGATGGTACCAGATATCAGTCATATGTTGTATCATGCGTTCTGGGGAGGTGACCCTCTCTAAAACGTCTTCCGTCCTTGTGGCGTCATAGCGTGGAGAGGGTCGGTTCTGCGGTGGCAGCGAGCTGCACGGTGCACACCTGTGTTCATAAGCTTCGACTTCTTCCCGTGTAGCAGCTGTGACTTAGTTACGACGACGAGTGTGTGTGACGGCGGGATAGTCCTCCTGGGTTGGTGCCTCTGCACAACGTTATTTTTCAACTTACTGGAAAAAATGCCTTGAACATTTAACTTTTAAAAGAAAAGCACACTATGGACATGAAATATGGTGAAAGTGTTGTCTGATTACAATACTGAGCAACTCGGCTTTTTCTGTGCTGAATCTATTACGTATTTTTACGTAGCTGTTTACTGGAGGTTTTGTCTTTTGTATGAAATATATTTCCCTTTTTGCAATATTAATTTTTGTATTTGCAATATTATGTTTGATTTTGCAATATTTGTTTTCGTTGTTGTTGGCAGTGATTTTTTGTTGATGTTAATGCGACGTGTTTTGGCGACCCGCGCTAATCTTCGTCTCGTACTAATGTCTGCAACAGCTGATTCCAAGCTGTTTTCTGAATACTTCCACGCGGCGCCAGTAATCGATATACCCGGTGCGCTTCACTTACCCATCTCTAACTCACCGATGTGTACTGTGTATAGTTTGTGTTGTATTGTATTGTATTTCGAAACGACACATGTAAATATATACCATAAAAACAAAGAACATATTTTCATGTGTCGGGGAAGCATTAAAGGCCTATATCTCTTAAAAACAAGAACAAATATAATATAATAATGAAATGAAAATATTTAAATGTGGGTAATACTTCTGATTTAATTACAATTGTATAAACCCCTCAATTGTATTTACTTTTACATAATTATACGTTTTATGCATATTTTAATGTTTTGTGTGCATCAAAATATATTTGATAAATATGATATGCAGTGTTTTATCTTGTGAGCGATTCAGTGTTTCACTCAGCTTGCATGTTGTTTTCATATCAGACGATCCATATATGCTGGATTGCCCTAATTTGTGTCTATAATAGCCATTGTGTGCAATACATGAATATACTGAACTGAACTTAACTTCATAAAGTGCATTTTTCTATCTAATTTTGTCAGTGTTCCCTTATAAAGTACACTGGTCAATAAGTTTGTATGCTGCACTTTTATCAAACAGTTGGTATTGTAGAATTTTTATATCTGATTTCAAAACTGAAGTTTGTTGTTCTCAATGCTGTAGGCTTATTGCAATATAGAGATTTGAAAATCACAAAATGTTGTCATTATCACGTGGACGTTGTAGTCTATCATGAATAATATGCTACATCCGTCTCCGAAACTATCATTAATATCCAATGTTAGTACGTGTTTGTGTGTGCGTTTATATGGCTGTGTGTGTGTGTGTGTTTGTCTAGGTCGTACATTTCCCGTACACCGTTTCTATTTGGAGCGCATATTTGACATGTGCGACTATCGTCTGGACCAATCGTCCATGTACAGTCGGCGTGTTGTCGTTGACTCAGCCACTGACAACCCGTCTGGCAACCCTGTGCCACCGCCTTTGGCAACCCTCGATGATCAGAGGCTAACTCAACAACAACTGGCAGCTCGCTATCCCGGTGTGTTGTTGTGTGTGTGTGTGTGTGTGTGTGTATGTATTTGTGTGTATATGTGTGTATGCAATACACCCTGTGTGCGTATTTGTGTATGTAATACACTGTGTGTGTATGTATGCATGTATGGGTGTTTGTATGTGTATATATGGCAGATAGTTCAAGTGTATGTTTGTTTATGTATGTACTCGTATATGTATGTGTATATGGCAGAGGCATACCAAGTGTGTGTGTGTGTGTGTGTGTGGGTGTGTGTTAGTGTATGTATACATGTTTGTGTGTGTATATATGAGATAGATAGTTCCAGTGTGTGTGTTCGCTCGCTGTATCTGTCGGACGCCGAGAAAATCGACTTTGATCTCATTGAAACACTGCTCTTGTGGTTGACACAGCAAAAACAACACAACCAGCACATTCCCCGCCACGGAACTATATTGGTATGTGTGTCCGGCTGATGTGCGTATATTTGTCCATATGTGTTTGTGTGTGTGTATACGTGTGCATGTTTGTGTTTGTATATCAACGTGTTTATGTGTTTGTGTGTGTTAATTCTATTTCTTGTGATATCATCTTTATACAATACGACGCTGATACAGCTATGTTGATTATAGTGGATTTCTTATTATTTGTTCTCGTTAATACTTACGCTTTTTTCTCTATTTTCCATCCCTTCGTATTTTCCATTCCTTTATTTCTGTGGTTTTGTATGCCTGTTTAGCTGTGTGCTTGCGTATGCTTGCGTGTTTTTGTATGATTATGATTGTATGTTTGTGTGTTGTCTATATATACTTGTATATGCTTGTGTGTTTGCGCAGGTGTTTCTGCCGGGGCTGGCCGAGATAAAGTCTTTGTTGGAGCGCCTCAGTCGTGTCAATGCATTGTCTACCGATCGCTTCTGTCTATTGCCTCTTCACTCCTCACTAACCAACGAGGAACAGCAGCTTATTTTCAAGTCAGTCCGTCCGTTGATAATTCACTTGCATTTTCAATTGTCTGCCTGTTCCGTTTTCTCTCTTTCTCTGCTTCTCTATCTTGATAACCAGCAGTTCACTGCCACTAGCAACTAGCAGCTTGATTTCACAGACAGGTTGATTGCACAAAACATAAGTCACGTGCTGAAAATGTCTCGCTAAATTTTCTCTGTGTTAATAGAGTGAGTACAATACAGTTTCTGATCAATATATATATATATATATATATATATATATATATATATATATATGAAGAGAGAGAAGAAAACACAAATGACCGCCACTTTAGTCAAACGTTTCGGTCTTGAGACCTTCGTCAGTGACTATAGACATATCAGTGTTTGCTATATGTCTATAGTCAGCTGAGATATGTCATAATATGTCATAGCTGAGATATGGGAGATATGTCATAACTGAGAAGAGATATGTCTATAGTCACTGACGAAGTTCTCAATACCGAAACGTTTGACTAAAGTAGCAGTCATTTGTGTTTTCTCTCTCTTCATATATGTCGAGAACTTCATTTATATGTGTATATATATATATATATATATATATATATATATATATATATATATATATATATATATATATATATATGTGTGTGTGTGTGTGTGTGTCTTTTCATTTGTTTTTTTTGTTTGCAAACACCAGGAGGCCTCCGAACGGTGCGCGAAAAATCATTTTGTCAACAAACCTCGCCGAGACCTCCATCACCATCGACGACTGTGTGATTGTCATAGATGCGGGACGGGTCAAAGAAACTGCGTGAGTGTTCATTTGCAGCGGCAATTTATGAGGGGATCACCCCTGGGAAATGCATGTGACTCTTGTCAATTTGTCTTGTGTCCACGATGTGAGAGTCTTTTTCTTTTCCTTGTTTTTATACTTTGTGAGCAATGTTATTCTAATAACATATGTATCTGTTCTCCGTCATTTATCTCTTATTTTACTTTTATATTCTCAGTCGCTGACAGACGTTTAACAGTTTATTTCTTTCGACAATGCATTCCACTGCTCAATACTTCTATAGATAAATATAATATTGAATGTGTGTGTGTGTGTGGCTGGGTGCGCCAGTTTTGACGAGTTGCGTCAGATGGAGTGTTTGGACACAGTGTGGTTGAGTTGTGCTAGTGCGAACCAGCGGTGCGGTCGCGCTGGTCGTGTCCAGCCGGGTGTCTGTTTCCATCTCTACACCAGCCATCGGTGTGACACACACACAATCATTGCATTGTTACACTATTGCGCTATTACATGATTACGTAATTACATCATTACTCTAGCTGGGAATTTTGTGATCAGAAAAAAATATTTTCAACAAAAATTTCGTTTTCACTGGAAAATATTGTCCAAATCTATACTTGTAATCTATGATGTTAATAATTGTAATTAATTACATTTATACATTATTACATTGCACCTTTACATTACTACATAATTATATCATTAAATTATTGCATTTTGCGTCATTACATTATATCATTACATCATTTAGTTAGTTATTTAGTTATTACATTATTACACCATTAGATTATTACTCCGTTACATTATTACACCAAAACACAATTACACCACAACCTCGTCACAACGTGTCTGGGTGTGTATGTATGTGTGTGTGTGTGTGTGTGTATCAGATACAAACACATGCTCAGACGATTTGCTGTGCCAGAAATTCTACGCAAACCGCTGGAGCATGTGATTTTACGCGTGAAAACAATGCCTTCGCTGAGCGGCCTGGATTTGCCTCAGGCGTTTGGTGAGTCAACTTCCCCGGGGGTGAGGGGGCTTGTACACAAGGTCGATATCCAAAACATATAATCTAAACACTGCCATGTACACCTCAGACGCCAATATATACAGTACTTGTATGTGTATGTTTGTGTGTTTGTTTATCTGTGTATGTCTGTGTGTGTGTGTGTGTGTGCGTATATGTACGAGTATATATATATATGTGTGTGTATATATATATATATATATATATATATATATATATATATATATATATATATATATATATATATATATATATATATATATATATGTGTGTGTGTGTGTGTATGTATATATATATATATATATATATATATATATATATATATATATATATATATATATATATATATATATATATATATATATATATATGTGTGTGTGTGTGTGTGTGTGTGTATATGTATACATGTATCTGTGTGTCTATGCGTGTATATGTGGGTCCGTCTGTGTATCTTTCTTTCTCTCTTTCTCTCTCTCTGTATGTGCATGCGTGTGTGCGTGTTTGTGTGTCTATATGCCTGTATGTCTGTCTGTATGCATTGGTGTGGTTTTGTGTGGTTGAGTGTATGTACATGTATGCACATATCTTTCTCTTTGTTTCTCTGTGTGTTCAGCTTCTCTGTTGGAGTGTCCCAGTGACGAGGCAGTGTCGGCTTCTATGCGGCGACTGCATGTGGTCGGAGCGCTGGACGAATGTGGCGCACTAACTCCGCTGGGCCGACATGTGGCCGCGCTGCCGGTTGATGTCAGGTCAGGTCATACCGGTCACACAGGTCACAATACTATACAGGTCATACAAGTCACAAAATCCTAAGGTCACGCGGTCATACAGGTCATACAGGTTACAAAGTCATATAGGTCACATGGCCACCAGGCTATACATGTCACAGGGGCACGCAAGGCACAATGTCATACAGGTCAAAGTCATGTAGGTCATATGGATCATAATGTTATGAGTCACAAGGTCATATAAATCAAATGGTCATAGAGGTTACAAGGTTACGCGGGTCACAAGGTCATACTGGAGATAATGTCGTCATACAGATCATACAGGTCATAAGGTCACCTGGGTCGCTAGGTCATACCTGTCACAAGGTCACACAAGGTCATACGAGTTACAGGGTCATGCAGGTTATGTGGTCATACAGGTTATAATGTCATACTGATCATAAGGTCAGACGGGTCACAAGGTCGTGAATGGGTCACAAGGACATACGGTAAGTTCTTTCATTTGGTTGTTAGTTTATTTGTTCGTTTGTTCATCTATTCATAGATTTGTTCGTTTGTTCATTCGCTCATTTGTTCATTCATTCATTCATTTGTGCATTCATTGTTGTATTCAATCGCTCATCTGTTCATTCATTTGTTATTTGATCATTTGTTCATGTGTTCATTTATTTGCTCATTTGTTTATTCATTTATCCGCTTGTTCACTTGTTTGTTCGTTTGTTCATTGGTTTATTCATTCGTTCATTTGTTCATTTGCTTATCGATCTGTTCATTTGTTCATTAACTCGTTCATTTTTCATTCATTTGTCCATTCATTCATTCGTTCGTTCAATCATGCATTTGTTTTTGACATTCATCGGTTGGTCGGCTTGTTGGTTGGCTAGACTCGGCAAGCTGTTAGTATTAGGGGCTGTGATGGGCTGTGGCGACGCCGCTAGCACAGTAGCCGCCTGTCTAGCTCATCAGTCTCCGTTCTCAGCTCCGCTACACCAACGCCACCTGGCGGACGAAAGTCGCCGCGCGTTTAATGCGGCCAACAGTGATCAGCTGACACAACTTGCTGCGTTTGAGGTGTGTGTGACTTCATAACAATGTATTACATCGTAACAATATGCCACCTCATAAAAGAACGGGGATTTGTAATGACTTATTATCTTCTTCGTTCGGCTTTGATAATCTTCCAGATTCAGTTTTTCCAGTTGTGCTCCGGGATAACTTTTACAGCCGATAACCCAGTTGAAGTTGTAAGGTCTATTTTCGTCAAGAGCAACATGTATCTAATTTTATACTCCACAGTTAGCGCCTACTGTTCTAACCCCTATGGCTCCTATGCTAGTCAGTTCCATTTTGACTGTTCTATTGTTAGTTGTTCCTCTCTGTTAGTGCAACAGAGCTATATATGACCACGACCACAGGTCGTCGGCTCAACGCGCCACAATGAATCTAACCGTGCAAACAGCTTGGCCGCACAAGCTAGTTGCGAGCTATTTTCAACATGATTTTGGCGGTACACACGCGTATGACAATTAATTGATGAATCAACTGTCATTCCATTCCAAACATAGACAAACGGAAGCATCCAGACCCATTGCATTACAGACGCTGCCCTATCACATAGATTAACACCCAAACACCTGGACAAACATACCGCATAAACAAAGAGATAAAACTGAAAAACTGAAAGCGAGAAAAATACTGTTTATAACTATGTTATAGGATTGAATTTAATCATATCGAATTATTCCGGCATTGTTAATGTAACCCTAATTCGGTGGCGTATTGGTGTGTACAATATGTGTATGCATGTTTGTGTGTATATGTATGTGTCTATATATGCTTGTCTAGTATTCACATGCATGTGTGCGTAATTTTCATGTATTTATTTATGTTATATGCGTCTCTGTTTTACTGTGTAAAAATTGTGCGTAGGTTTGTGCATTTGTACCAACCTGTGTATGTGCGTGTGTGTGTCTATCTGCTGGTTTATATGTCTTCTTGTGTGTTTATATATATATATATATATATATATATATATATATATATATATATATATATATATACAAGAAGACATATAAACCAGCAGATAGACATATATATATATATATATATATATATATATATATACTAGCGACAAGTTCCGCACTTCGTGCGGTTATGGTCGCTAGTAGATCCGCACTACGTGCGTCTCGTAGCTTTGTTTGTAGTATTGTAAGTGATGCGGTCGCCTTGAGTTTTGTCTGGGATAGCAATGCAAATATGATGATAATGCACTTGAAGCAAATGTTGAACAATCCGTGTGCACGACATTATATAAGTTCGCATCGCACAAACAGACGCACACGCATACAAACACTGGCTGCACACGTGTTCGTTCATAGAATTTCGGCACACGGACACACATACCAATACAAAATGCAAAACGGTATCGTGTGTGCAATTCCTGGGACAGTTCGCAGAAAAGATGTGGTGGCAATCTGGCAGGGAAGTTTCTAGCAATCTCTCAACTGAATGACAAAAGTGTGTAGAATAAAGGTAAAAAACAAACACCAATAGAAAAATATATGATAATTACAATTACAATATTGGTAAGCTACACATATACACTTGAAAAACGCTTCTGGAACACGCACATGCACGACGATGTACTTAATTAAACACTCCGTTTTACTACGCACTCTGCACGCCACTGTGCATTTGCAAACGCTCGCTGCAATGCACGTGAGTCATGGTATATCGACACACAGACACACACACCAATATATACATCAGTGTGCCGTTCTGTACACTGTGTATGTATGTGTGTGTGTGTACGTGTACCTGTATGTGTATGTGTGTGTGTGTGTGTGCATCTATGTCAGTGTGTATGTGTGTGTGTGTGTGCATGTATGTCAGTGTGTATGTCAGTGTGTGTGTGCCTGAGGTGGCAATCTCGCATGGGCGTTTCTAGCAATCGCTCAACTGAATCGCGCAGTGTGTAGAATAATGGTGAAAAACAAACACCAGTAGAAAAATAAATGTTAATTACAATTACAATATTGGTAAGCTACACATATCCACTCGAAAAACGCCTGTGGAACACGCACATGCACGACAATGTACTTATTTAAACACTCTGTTTTAGTATGCACTCTGCACGCCACTGGGCATTTGCAAACGCTCGCTGCAAACGCTCGCTGCAATGCACGTGAGTCATGGCATATCGACACACAGACACACACACCAATATATATACACCAATGTGCCGTTCTGCACACACACTCACACACGTACGTTGAGCTTTATTATTATAGATATATATATATATATATATACTAGCGACAAGTTCCGCACTTCGTGCGGTTATGGTCGCTAGTAGATCCGCACTACGTGCGTCTCGTAGCTTCGTTTGTAGTATTGTAAGTGATGCGGTCGCCTTGAGTTTTGTCTGGGATAGCAATGCAAATATGATGATAATGCACTTGAAGCAAACGTCAAGGCCAATGCAAACAAATGGTGTCGCAAGGATGTTGCAACACCACAGCAAATATTACATTATTTTGAGGTATTATAGATTTTTCCCGGATGCATATTATATCTGAAAATATAACATATATGTAGATACAAAATTAGAAAATAACAAGTTCCGCACTTCGTGCGGTTATGGTCGCTAGTAGATCCGCACTACGTGCGTCTCGAAAATAACAAGTGTAACCACATATAATTCAATAAGTAGTGTAGGCATATAAAATTCAAGTGTTCATACTCACATTGAGTCGGATACGCGCTTCAACTATTAGTGCCAAAGGCACGCGAATATTGGTATTATGGTTCTGGTATGTTTAACCAGCCTGCGACAGAATCGCCGTCTGATCATCAAAATGTTGCACAATCCGTGTGCACGACATTATATAAGTTCGCATCGCACATACAGACGCACAGGCATACAAACACTGGCTGCACACGTGTTCGTTCATAGAATTTCGGCACACGGACACACATACCAATACAAAATGCAAAACGGTATCGTGTGTGCAATTCCTGGGAAGAATTGCAAAATTATGCAAGAACAGTTCGCAGAAAAGATGTGGTGGCAATCTGGCAGGGAAGTTTCTAGCAATCGCTCAACTGAATGACAAAAGTGTGTAGAATAAAGGTAAAAAACAAACACCAATAGAAAAATATATGATAATTACAATTACAATATTGGTAAGCTACACATATACATTTGAAAAACGCTTCTGGAACACGCACATGCACGACGATGTACTTAATTAAACACTCCGTTTTACTACGCACTCTGCACGCCACTGTGCATTTGCAAACGCTCGCTGCAATGCACGTGAGTCATGGTATATCGACACACAGACACACACACCAATATATACATCAGTGTGCCGTTCTGTACACTGTGTATGTATGTGTGTGTGTGTGTACGTGTACCTGTATGTGTATGTGTGTGTGTGTGTGCATCTATGTCAGTGTGTATGTGTGTGTGTGTGTGTGCATGTATGTCAGTGTGTATGTGAGTGTGTGTGTGCCTGAGGTGGCAATCTCGCATGGGCGTTTCTAGCAATCGCTCAACTGAATGGCGCAGTGTGTAGAATAATGGTGAAAAACAAACACCAGTAGAAAAATAAATGTTAATTACAATTACAATATTGGTAAGCTACACATATCCACTCGAAAAACGCCTGTGGAACACGCACATGCACGACAATGTACTTATTTAAACACTCTGTTTTACTACGCACTCTGCACGCCACTGGGCATTTGCAAACGGTCGCTGCAAACGCTCGCTGCAATGCACGTGAGTCATGGCATATCGACACACAGACACACACACCAATATATATACACCAATGTGCCGTTCTGCACACACACTCACTCACTCACACACGTACGTTGAGCTTTATTATTATATATATATATATATATATATATATATATATATATATATATATATATATATATATATATATATATATATATAATTGTGTGTGTATATGCGTACATATGGTTGCGAATAGCACATATGTAAAAATGTGTGTGTGTGTGTGTGTGTAGGTGTGTTCACATGAACTATGTTTGAGCATGTTTGTACACTGGAATACATGTTTGTATGTGTGTGTGCGTGTCTGTGTGTCTGTGTGTGTGTGTGTTTGTGAGAAGTGTTGGAGAGAGGTTGTGAGAAGGGAGGGCAGAGTGGCTGGACATCGGTTTGCTCGTCAACATTGGATGAGTACAAGAGTGCTCGACACTCTGGTGGCTCTTAAACAACAATACACACAACTACTGCGGCAGGCGGGACTCGCCTCGAATCCGTCGCTGTCAAGCCACCAACATTCAAATACCGTCAGCTTTATTGTGTATACGTGTGTGTGTGTGTGTGTGTGTATTTTAGCGTGATTTTCTTGTGTCATTTTTTCGTTCCTCTTATTATAAGCATGTGTAGTCAGTTGTTTGTCAAAAAATCTTGAAAACATATCCCGCTCATTTCCATCCGCGCTGAACTATTTAAAAGTGAGGTTATTCTTTGAAAACTTGTCACAAAAATGTAGATCGTTTTAGGCAAAGTTTTGTCGCCGATTGCATTACAGTCTTACTGGCGAAATTTGTGTATGCGAGAGTTGTTCAATATCAATTTAAAAATGAAAATTACCTATTGTCCTTTAATCGCTGTAAAATAACAGAATTTGGTCAAATTTCACACCGAAATCATGTTAAATATTATTCAATTTTATTTACTAATCATAATTATTTTCTCAATTTACTCTCTTTAATTACTGAGCTAAGTTTTTGTTTACCAAGGATGAATTGCAACGGTTTTCGTTTTCATTATCGTATTTATATTTTTTTATTTAAATTTACTAATTCAAAGTCAAATTATTAAACAATTTTCCTCTTGTTTTATTTTCGGCCCATTTTGTCTTTTTTGTCGTTTCTCCAGGACGAGCAGCTGGCAAGTGTCGAGGCGGCTGGCCAACAGCGGCGGTTGGTGGCCGCGCTACTCTGCGCCGCTCTCTACCCGAATGTGGCGCGTGTTATGACACCAGGCACCAGCTATGTCAACTGCGGTAATGGAGCTCTGGCGCGGGACACTCTACCGACCGATGTCAAGTTCAAAACCAAACAGCACGGATATGTGAGTTAGGTGTTTATGCCTAAATATGGACAAAATATCGAAATCATGCCTAAATGTCTAAATTAAGCCCATATATCTAAATTAAGCCCATATATCTAAATTAAGCCCATATATCTAAATTAAGCCCATATATCTAAATTAAGCCCATATATCTAAATTAAGCCCATATATCTAAATTAAGCCCATATATCTAAATTAAGCCCATATATCTAAATTAAGCCCATATATCTACATATAGTCCAAATATATAAATATGCACGAAATATTTCACTAGATTCCCAAGGTGATATGGACGAACTATCTAAATGTAGCCCAAATATCTTGATATAGTCAAAATATCCTAGCTCAACCTAAACAGAAAAATTAAGCCTGAACATCTTAATGGAATTTACTTATCTAAATGAGGGCTGTATTTTATTATTCTAGAATTTGTATTTCGCAATTAGGCTTGCATATTTAAATAGGATTACAAATAGAGCTAGTATTATGCCATTAATAAGACTCAGTATCTAGATCAGTTGTCCTTCACCCGTGCGAAATTCCCCACTGGTGGGATATGCAGGGGTTGTCAAGTGAAGAACTAAAGGTCGGACAGAATGAAAAATGCGTGTGTGTGTATGTGTGTGTGACAGGTGTATGTTCATCCGTCGTCGGTAATGGCTAAAGCTGGTCGGTTTGAGTGTCCGTTTGTGGTGTTTCATGAGGCGGTGCGCACATCACGCTTGTTTATGCGTGGCTGTACAATGGTGCCCGTCTACCCGCTGCTACTGTTCTGCGGTGTGCCTCTCCCACTCTCTCTCTCTCTCTCTCTGACTCCGCTCTTTCTATAATACACACTGTCTTTATATTACCCTTTATATGTGCTCAAGGCACACACACACACACACACAAACACAGTAGACATACAGTGTATGTGTGAGAATATGATCATGGTGTTTGTTGTTTGTGCACTCACCTATTTGCATAGTACAGGATATGAACTAGACTCAAGTTGTCCTGTCTCCCAGCCAACATTTATCTAACCTACGTTTAAGTTCTTTCACATTGCTCTGCTTTTCCTAATTTGTTTACTGAGTTTCCTGTTGTTTCTTTCACTCCCTATTTGTCAATCGTCTCTATCTACTACTTCAATGCCTATATTATTCTTGAAACAACTGTACGGTTCCTAATGCATCTTCTTTTTTAGCGTCGGTAGCCCAATTTTCTCTAACCTCTTCATAATCTAAAATTCTCAATTCCTGTAGTAATTTTGTTAATACTGTATGAAGTTTTCTGTTGTATCGGTATGTGTTCTTTATGTGGAACCCATACTACTACAAACTATCTTAGACTGGGCCTCATCATACTTGTTAGACAAATTTTCAGCATTTCCTGGTCTAAGTAGTTAAATGGCATCATAATTTCTTTCACTGTCCTCATAATTGTTTTGAATATTTTTCCTATGTTTATCTGCCGGTATGTTTTGACTCACGGTGACTCCTAAGTCTTTTTCCTCACTCAATTTTTTCAATATATTCTCTCCTAATTTATATGTTACTAGCGATTATATATAATATTCTTACACACTGGTAGACATTGATAGCACTGAAATTTGAATTTCTGGTCAGTGTAACTCCTGAAGATAGCTAATGTTAGCCGAAAGACGTCTCGAGAAATAAATACCACCAATGTCTACCAGTGTGTGAGAATGGAGATAGTTAACTCCGAAATACTACGCCAACAAAAGATCGGTCAATTGCTGAACAGACTTGACAAAAGAGACCAACAACTCGCAAGGAATATCGAAACAACGCGGAAAAAACTAGTCAACTGCGAATGCGCAATCGATTTTAATCTCGTTTGTCTGAGAGAATATATATATATATATATATATATATATAAATTTATATGTGACTTCGTGCGGTTATTGTCGCTAATTGATCCGCACTGTGTGTGTCTCGTAACATCTTTGTCAATTAGTGTTTGTGCGTTCTTATACAGTCTAACAACATATATTTTGCTTCGATTTACGTACACAGAATCACCAATAAATGCACATACACGCACACGCACACGCACACACACATGTGCGGTTGTGTTCGAGCTGATCCTGTCTGATTCAGTGACGCGTGTTTGAGTGTTTTGGTGTGTACACATTGCTGCGAACGGCTGTCCGTTTGTCAAAATATGAGTGTGGGCGTACTTGTGTGATGGCGTGTGTGGGTGTGTGTGTGTGTGTGTGTGTGTGCGTGCGCGAGATAGAGGAAGTGAGTGAACCAGTGAGTGAGCTGTGTACAGTCTTCATTGATTGCCTCAAACGTCAATTCGGGTGTTCTCAGGGTTGAGGGTGAGGTGAGTGTTGTCCTGTCTCAGTAGGAACAATGACAGGGAAAGGCCCAAAACAGAGAGAGAAGAAGGGTGAGACTTATGAGTCGAGCGTTGAGAAGAATACGTCGAAAATCGATGAACTGCGGGAACAGTTCCTTTAACTGAAGGAAACTATGGGAGCACTCGAGAGTGAGTTGGAACAAGTGCGTTAAAACCATGGTACGATTGAAGAAGAAAAGAAACAATTAAAAGAACAGATGACAGATCCATTGCAAAAAGAGTTGGCAAATGTTAGACAAATCAATCAGGATATTATTGAAGAAAGCAAATGATTGAGGGAGCAGATGACATCATTGTCAAATGAGAACGACGATCTAAAAGAGAGATCTAAAGATCTAAAAGACAGCGAAGAAAATGGCACAAGATAAGTAGAGGACCGAAAAAAATTTAAGTTGAGCAAAAAGGATGGAAGAATATTCATGAAGTAAGAGTGAATGATTTAGAGCATGTCATGGAAGAGCAACAAAAAAATAAACAAGCTGAGATGGAGAGGGCTTGTATTCAAGTGATGAATATGAAGAGGCAGATGGTAAATCAAATGGTTGACAAAGATTAAAATGTCATAATATTTGGCATTGAAGAAGAAACTATTATCTCGAAATACTAGAGGGAGGAAAAGGAACGAGGAAGGGCTAAAAACTTGCTAAGCGCTTTAAATAGAAGTGAAGGAAGATGATATGATAGATATGCATCGAATTGAAAATACGACGCTAAAAACTCGCGACCCATGAGAATCAAGTACAGGTCAAAGGAAGCAGCTGACGAAGTGGTGAACAACACATGGAAGCTGAAAGACCATGCCGAATACCGCAACGTTTGAATCAAACCAGACTCCAAGCAGGAAGAAAGAGCATTAATCAAGGAAAAAGTCACACTAATGAAGGAAAAAACGAGAAACAGACAGAGGAAGAAAAATAGGAGTTTGGAGGTTGGTACACGGGCAAATCAAGAAATGGTATCATATGGTAGCAACGGATGCGAAGGAACAGACAGAAAAGCATACACAAACTTAATGTACACAAACATTGACGGGTATATGCTCAATGAATACATGTGTGGAAAACCCCTGACATTGTTGCTATAGTGGAAACAAAACTCAAAGAAGATATTGTAGTTCAAGGCTTGGTCCATAGCAGGTATAACATATATAGAAGGGATAGAAATACAAAAGCGGGAGGGGGAGTGATGGTGTCGACAAGAGACGATATTAATGCAAAAATGGTTTATATTGGAATGAAGGCAGAATTAATGATGTTAGAGCTAAAACTCTTGGACAGTGTGAAACATTTCATGGCGGTTTATGTGCCGCCAAAAAGTAGTTCATGGAAGCTGAATGAGTTTGAAAAAAATGCTCAGTGATACTCTGAATGAACTATGCTATCTGATGAACAAGTACAAAAACATAACTATTGTAGGAGATTTTAACTGTAAGGAAGTTAACTGGCAAAGTTGGAACGCAAACGGATCACCGAACTCATGGAGTTCAAGACTTATGACACTGATGATGAAAAATGTCATGAATCAGTGTGTTAAAGAGAATACACGATTCAGGGGTTCAGACGAGCCATCAAAACTAGACTTGGTTTTTACTGATGAAATGGACATAATGAATCAACGCTCACTTCATGCCATGGTCGGATTGGCAGGTTGCTCATTGAAAATGGTTCATGTTTATTGGGGCTGCTGGTTGATTATCATGCCATGCATTTGCTGATGGTGTCTTTTACTCTCTTGTCTATACCTGGAAACCATACTTTCCCACGAAGTAGACTCTTGGTTTTCACAATGCCTTGATGTCCAGCATGAGCCAGGCTGATCACTCGGTCTTGTAGACACGGTGGTATGATGATTCTGTTGCCTCGAAGAATGGTTCCCCGGTCGGACGATAAGGTAAGTTCATCTCTGACGTTGTGCATGCTCTCCAGGAAGTGCTGATCGACATCAGGATTTGATTGGTGAATCTTCGAGTAATCTGACTCTATCAGCTCTGTCAGACGAATCATGGTAGGATCACGTGCGGCGTGATACTGCACTTCTTCAAGCATCATCGCCTTCGGGATTACGTTTTGGATGATGTAGTTCACATATTCTTCAGCATTATCTGATTCAGATTAGTTGGTGACGTCGTCGATAGGGTGGCGGGACATATAGTCAGCTGAATTAGATTTTCCAGTCTTGTACTTGATGTGGATGTTGTATGGCTGAAGACGGAGTCCCCATCTCTCGATTTCTGCTGGTGGTTTAGATTTCGGGTTGTTCCAGATGAGTTCAACTGGTTTGTGGTCGGTTACAACGATGACAGGTTGACCACAAACGCAGATCCTGAAATGTTCTCATCTTCCCAACATACCACCAACGTCCTCATTGCGTTGTCACTGCCGCACAACGGATATTACTTAGATAAATAATAGTAGTCACAACATTACAGCAGTGTAGAATAAAGGTGAAAAACAAACACTGATAAAATGACCAATGTTAATTACAATTACATTATTGGTAAGCTACATTTTGTGTTTTGGTGTTCCCCGAATACAAACACAAATATCAGCTTGAATTATTTGTTAAACCATACTCATTATTCGTTACGGCGTTCTTTCTTGGGAAATCTCGTCGCTCATGTGTGTCATAACATTGCGGACATCCTTTGAATAGTTCTATCTGGTTTGACCGCTTGCCAAACTGTTCACGTTTCTTCTCCGAAATTCTTTGCACTGCGTCTTCCTGTTGAACATCATTGTTGTGTGGTTGGTCGCTCAATATACGATCAGTCTCGACAGTCCTGACGTAAAGCGCCGCTTTCTTCAGCACTTGATCAAGTGTCGAATCCGTTTCGATGAGACACTGTCTCCTCACTTCATGGTGTGGTGCTTCTTTGATGATCACATCACGAATCATTTGGTCCACATAGTAGCCAGTACACCCTGTTTTGAACACCCGAATTTGCACTCTGTGCTCAAACCGCGCAAATGCGCTGCCCAGTCCTCATACCTTTGACCCGGTTGCATTTTGTGAGTGTAAAACTTGTGCCTTGTTGCTTGTACGTGCACCGAAAACTTGAAGTGTAGCTGGAGTTTCTCTTTTATCTCCGCGAGTGCCTGGTGCGTCAGATCGTCACGCGTCTTATAAAAATTATGCAGCAGGTTGAATGTGTCTGCACCGATCCAAGATTAAAACATCGCTCGTTGTTGCGTTTCATCCGTGATATTGTATGCCTGGAGATGCTGGTTGAAACGTACCATGTACTGATCAAGGCTCTCGTTCTTTTTTGAATTCTTCGAATCGAGGAATTGCTGACTGATTAGCAGCATTTGTGCGCTGAGTTTCATCAGAAAGTGCGCGTTTTGTTAGTGCCTCTAATATCAGCAGCATATTTTTGTTTTTTACTTCTATGAATGCCATTATATATGGTGATGCCGCCATTTGAGTTTTTTAAGCCTCCAATATATCTCAAAAACAGTATTCAACACAACACTCACATAATCCCACTTATGACACCACTTGTGTTTTGGTGTTCCCCAAATACAAACACAAATATCAACGTGAATTATTTGGTAAACCATACTATTTACATACATCACAATATCTTTTATAACAACCACAACAATACAATCACAACACCATCCTCATTCCGCCGCCAACCACAACTATTCGCGATTGCCGCGTTGCCAACAACCTTCAGTCGCAAACTTGGTTGCCACCTAGGCGGAAAACGCCACATCCTCCCCTCCGTAGTTTCAGACATCACTCTGACATAGTCCCTCAGGAACCTCGGTGGTTGTCGCATCCTCACAGGATACCGTGGCTGTGGTTCGCCGATCACACCGTTCTGATGTCTTTTCGTCGATTCGTGATCGGCCTCTTCATCAATTTCTGGGAGGTCTTCATCAGGAGCTTCATCCGATTTTCCGATGTAACGCGGTAGCAGTTGATTGACATGACGTTTCCAATGTCCCAAATCTGTTTTGATGATATCGAAGTTTCTGTATTTTCTGACAGCAACACCATCAATCCGCTTCTGACCACGCGAATAATTCCTGGCGAACACCTTCGTGTTGATGTCGAAATTACTTTTGTTGCTAGTGAAGTATCTCGGCGTCTTTTTCGACCGTGGTCCTAGCTGGTCCAACCTTGTATTCTGGACTCTGCCATGAAGAATCTCCGCCGTTGATTTACCGTCTAGTCCGTCCATAGGTGACACAACAGCCGTTAGGTCAGGCTGGTCTTTGTGATGACAATTTTTCTTTAATCTTTGTTTAAATGTTTGTACAAATCTTTCCGCTTCACCATTTGACGCTGGGTAGAACGGAGGAGCTGTAACGTGCTCATTTCCGAACTCTGCGCAGAATGTTTCCAACTCGTCACTTGTGAACTGTGCTGCTTTATCTGACACAATTGTCACAATTGCTGAATAGTATCCGCAGAGGGAGTTCTCCCCACGCTCATTTTTGCAACATATGGAAATTTTGAATGGGAGTCCACACATACCAACCACATTTGATTCATAAACGGTCCAGCATAATCGACGTGCACTCTTGACCAGGGATGTTCAGTTTTCGGCAACGAATGATAGGTTTTCGTCGGCTCATTTGCGTTCTCTCTACGCGTCTCACATTGTCGCACTTTCGTAATATGTGTTCTTGGCTCAGATTGTGACACCGCGTCCATAATGACCTTTTAACGTTTCATCCTCTTCAAACATCGATAAACCCCTTTTTGTGAGCCCAAGTTGATCGCTTAGATCTAAGCCCAATAGAGTCGCACCTTTAATTACATTGACAACCACCAGCGTACAATTTTTATGTAGCTGTTCACCGACTCTGATGTCTACCACGCACTCGCCTTTTACTTCGAGCGTGTGATCCGCGTACGCTGTTAATTGCCGCTCTGTAGGACAAATAGGTGGATTTCCCAACCTTTTGTATCCGTCCAATCCGATTATTGAGCACGACGCCGCCGTGTCCCACTGAAATCCCAGTGTTTGATCACCTACAATGACTGGAATGAAAACTTTGTTACCGCATCTTCTGTAGTCCTTTTGCTGCGCTGCATACACTGAATCTGTTGTTATGTTACCGGTGCGCCTGCGCCGCTGGAATCCCCTTCTTTCGGCGCTTCTACGCAGTTCAGCGTCTCGACACACTGCTGATGCGTGTCCGATGTGGTGACATGTATTGCACTCGGTGTTCTTTCTTTGGCAATCTCGTCGCTCATGTGTTTCATAACATTGCGGACATCCTTTGAATAGTTCTATCTGGTTTGACCGCTTGCCAAACTGTTCACGTTTTTTCTCCGAAATTCTTTGCACTGCGTCTTCCTGTTGAACATCATTGTTGGGTGGTTGGTCGCTCAATATACGATCAGTCTCGACAGTCCTGACGTAAAGCGCCGCTTTCTTCAGCACTTGATCAAGTGTCGGATCCGTTTCGATGAGACACTGTCTCCTCACTTCATGGTGCGGTGCTTCTTTGATGATCACATCACGAATCATTTGGTCCACATAGGAGCCAGTACACCCCTGTTTTGAACACCCGAATTTGCACTCTGTGCTCAAATCGCGCAACTTCGCTGCACAGTCTTCATACCTTTGACCCGGCTGCATTTTGTGAGTGTAAAACTTGTGCCTTGTTGCTTGTACGTGCACCGAAAACTTGAAGTGTAGCTGGAGTTTCTCTTTTAGCTCCGCGAGTGGTTGGTGCGTCAGATCGTCACGCGTCTCATAAAAATTATGCAGCAGGTTGAATGTGTCTGCACCGATCCAAGATTAAAACATCGCTCGTTGTTGCGCTTCATCCGTGATATTGTATGCCTGGAGATGCTGGTTGAAACGTACCATGTACTGATCAAACGGCTCTCGTTCTTTTTTTAATTCTTCGAATCGAGGAATTGCTGACTGATTAGCAGCATTTGTGCGCTGAGTTTCATCAGAAAGTGCGCGTTTTGTTAGTGCCTCTAAGATCAGCAGCATATTTTTGTTTTTTACTTCTATGAATGCCATTATATGTGGTGATGCCGCCATTTGAGTTTTTTAAGCCCTGAATATATCTCAAAAACAGTATTCAACACAACACTCACATCATCCCACTTATGACACCACTTGTGTTTTGGTATTCCCCAAATACAAACACAAATATCAACGTGAATTCTTTGGTAAACCATACTATTTACATACATCACAATATCTTTTATATCAACCACAACAATACAATCACAACACCATCCTCATTCCGCAGCCAACCACAACTCCTCGCGATTGCCGCGTTGCCAACAACCTTCAGTCGCAAACTTGGTTGCCACCTAGGCGGAAAACGCCACACTACACATACACACTCAAACAACGCCTCTGGAACACGCACATACACGACGATGTACTTAATTTAACGCACAATTTTGCTACGCAGTCTGTACGACATTGTGCATTTGCAAACGCTGCTGAGCTCTGCAAACGCTCGCTACAATTGTATGTTTAACACAGGGGTTCCCAACCTTTTCCGCTCTGCGACCCCCAGGAGAGATCCGGAGGGCTCCATGACCCCCCAGTAAAAATGAGAGAAGTTATAAAAACACCTTTATACTGAATTATTTTCACATTCAATAGTTTAATATCATCGTTATTGAATGTATTCGAAAATACAAAGAAAATCAGAATAATTTAATGCTAATTTTGACCGATGCAAATATTTTCAGGTTGCTCTCACGACCCCCTGAAGTGGCCTCGCGACCCCCCTGGGGGTCGCGACCCACCGGTTGGGAACCCTGGTTTAACACAATTGTATGTATGTTTAACACACAGACACGCACACCAATATACACCAGTGTACGGTTGTGGTGACACATACACACACATACGTTGAGCTTTATTATTATTATATATATATATATATATATATATATATATATATATATATATATATATATATATATATATATATATATATATATATATGTGTGTCTGTGTGTGTGTGTGTGTGTGTGTGTGTGTTAAAGATAGAGACAATAAAGAAACGTATGTTATAAGTTTGTGAGCTATGGCCAGCTAGCACATTTTTCTCATACTTTAAGCGATTCTTTTCTCATGGTGTTTTATAAAATATGACACATACACATACACACACAGTGAACAGGTGAGGAATTTTGGCGCTGAAAGACACACATGCTATGTGAAATGATAAGATAATTTATTTTACTTAGTATAAACACAGTGAAAATTTAGCGAGTAATGTTTACACGTGACTTATGCTTTACCATCATACTTTCTGTGGCATCAAACTGCAGTGGAAAATTATTTGCTAGTGTGGAATAAACAGTGTGTCAGTGAGAGAGGCAAGTTATCAAAAGACAGGGAGACAGACAGCGTAACGGGCAAAAAACAACTGCTTTTCCACGTTTTCACGCAATAAATTCTTCAGTAGCATTGTAATCAAATATATTTTATCGTTTTTGTCAGGTCCGCGAGCTTTGCTGGAGCAGCATGGCAATCAGTATTTGATCGCATTGGACGACGGCTGGATCAAAGTTGCCAGTCCCGACAAAGAAGTAAGTTTGTCAGGCGGGTGTACTATTTTTTGCGATTTTCACCCGATGAAAATGTTAATTTTGCACACGTATAGGGAATTTGTTGTATCTGTGTATATGTATGTTTTCTATCCCAATATTTCAGCCTGGATGCTTGGGTCAAAGCATTTATCAAAAATCGGTCAGTTCTAGTACTAAAAATGTTTGTATGTATGGATTATAAGTTATATATCGTTCTTACCACAATGTTATTGTATTAAGTTGTGTTGCTTATGTTATAGCATTTTCTCTAATGGGAAAATTGCATAACATATTCGCAATGGCAAGTATTAAGTAATTGTGAACAATATTGATGTGATAATAACAGGCACAGTAGAACTGTCATACATCATCAGTTGGGCTGTCAGAAAAGTAACCGATAAAATGGAAAAGTAACTATTTGTTGACTCCGTGGTGTAGTGGTTAGCACACCCGCCTCACAAGCGGTAGGTCCGTGATTCGAAACCCGGCGGAGCAGAATTTCATTGGGAGAATTATGTAATCCAACAGCCCCTGTCCACCCAGCAGAAAATGGTACCAGATATCAGTCATGAGTCGTGACCTGCATTCTGGTGAGGTTGCCCTCTATAATACGTATTTCGTCCTTGTAGCGCCATAACGTGGAGAGGGTGGTTCTGCGTTGGCAGCGAGCTGCACGGGGCACGCCTGTGTGTTCATAAGCTTCGGCTTCTTCCTGTGTAGCAGCTGCCGCTTAGGCATTTAACCTTTATCTGTTTAACCTCTCTCAAAAAATATCCTCTCCAAGTGCTTTATGACCTGATAACTGTGGCCGCACGCAGGTGTCTCCACAAGCTAAACCGCGAGGGACCACAGTCAACGACAGTCAGGTACGACTGATTGTCATAATGAGTAATGTCAATGGCCAGGCGACTCGAGATATCAGCAACGCTCAGCGCGCCGTGTCGCCATTTGACCGGTGCCGGATCGATAGCGTTGCATACATCACAACGACGAACGACCTCGCGTACATCCGATCGCTTCACAGATCTAGCGAGGTCACGTTTGGCAAAAAATAATGTTCGACGTATTCATGGATGCCCTGCTCGCTCATGAATGTTTGCAATATCCTCGGCGACTGAGCCACGGACTGCTAGAGCCGCAGCTGCCGCACCTACAGCTGCCAAGCCAACTGCTAAGCCAAGCCAACTGTCAAGCCAACTGGTTGGCACACGCGTGAGAGCATCTGCCAAATTTTCGGCGGATCGAACCAGCCGCACCTTCACTCGTAATCCGAGTTCATCCACCATCTGCTTGATGAGGCACCCTCCCCGTCGTATCAGCATTTCGCCATGCGCTTTTGTCCGGAGCCTGGAACGACCGCTCAGTCCATCACCAATCCAATGGTGAACAGTTGCAGAATCCGTGCAGAGGTATATCACCTTCATACCCCACGAAACGGCCATGTTGATACCTCTGATGGCAGCGTCCAGCTCGGCCATGTTGATATGAGTGACTTCATCTCGACGAAGCCAGCATGCGACCTCGCATCGTCTCGGAGTGGTGTTGGAGACTAAGGACTCGGGAGTAATCCCGAGTCGGGAGTAATCCCGAGTCCTTAGTCTCCAACACCACTCCGAGAGCAATCGTGCTGGCATCAGTCCACATGGTTACCTCTTCTCCGGTCACCCGCCATACTCCCCGCGCTGGATCTTCAATCGTGGGTCTGTTGATGGCATTTGACATTTTGTTCTCCACAGACCGGTCATAAACGACATCATCCCATCCTTGAGTCACATAATTCACACACCGCTTCATCCAGTAAGCGGCAGGTCTTAACCATCCAACCACCGGGAGATGAACCAGACGGCCGCACCACGAAATCACCGACCTCCGAGTCATTGGCCCATTAATTGGTGGTATAGGATTATCCCTGCTCCACGCCAATCCGTTTTGCTGTCGCCGAACGCTCAGACCCAGTACACGACATGAGGGGTCGGCCCGCACTGCGGTTTTACAGGTCAGCCCATATCTGGAGAGATGCTTGCTCACTTCATCTGCGCTCAACACAGACTCATCGACAAGAATTTCGTCAATGTACGGTGAAGCTGCTCTGTCGACATTTGGATCTTGCTTACACACGAAGTTGACGATCTCTTTCATTATGATAGGAGCCGCACTTAGCCCAAACCCTAACCGAGTCAGACAATAATGTTTGTTAGATATTCTACTGTACTAGCATTAAACCCCGCCCGTTGTGCGGAACAATTCATAAAAATATTGCAAATTCAAAAATATATAAGGTAAACTCATAAAAACCTTAATCAATTGAAAAGTCTAAATTTCATTATTTATATTTATATTTTGACAAAATATTTTCACTCAGCCCGCCTCATATTTAAACCCGCCCGACGTGCGGAATAATTCAGAACTCGAACACGATCCGTTCTGGATCTTGAAGTCAAATCCATTAGTTTTGTATATGAATTCATTTTGTACGGTGAAATTGAACGTTTAATTGTCTATAGTTGCTGCCCCCGGGACATTTTTATTTAATAAAAAATGAGCCATCGCTCTTCTTCTTCTTCCCCTGCGGTAGGGGGGTTAGAAGTCTGCCGCCGAAGCTGCCGCGTGTCGTAAAAGGCGACTAAAGGCAGACGTGTCTGGTCAGGTTTCTGCCTGCTACTGGTAACATGTAACCCGGTACAACCAGCCGCATGGTCGGAATGTCGGCGACTAATCCGGCCCCCCACTGGCCTATGCCAGTGAGGAGGGTGACCAGACATCCAGCAGGAAGAAAAACAAGACCTGTCAAAGGGCGGATGAGCTGTTTAGCAGCCAACGGCTATCTGGAAACCCTCCCCCGTCGGATCGGCAAACAGGATCCTGGCCGCTGAGTGTCACGTCGCCCGGGTTATAGTGGTGGCGTGACGCAACACTCGTCTTTGGCCTGCGCGTCGAACCCCGACGGGGCCGCTGTTTGGCGCCTCGACAGTGGAGAGAATGGTCCGACGCCGGCACGGGTGGCCGGATAGTGCTCAAGAGGGTCAAGGGTGAGGAGCCTGGTGCTCGAGGGGGGTCCCGCCCGGTGCAGTGTCCGCCGTTTGCAGTGGGGATGCAGCTGCCGGGTCCAGATGGACCGGTGGGGGTCACTGGTCCGGGCCCGGCGCTGTAGCTCCCGCGGACTCGTACCGGGCGGAGCTCGCAGCGAGCTCAGGGGTATTCTGTGCCCGTACAGCGCCGGCGTTGAATCCCATGCTGGCTCTGCCCGTCCCCCAGTAGGGCCCCGTGCAGAGGTGGGTGGTCGTGCGCGCAGAGACAAACAAAAAATTAATGGCTTCAAAACCTACAACCACCCCAACTGCTGGTCGTCCATCGGGCGATCGGCCACGGCCGCCGAAAGGTGGCCGTACTCTGAGAAACGACCAGGACGACACTCGTGTTGTTCCCACTCCGATGGTGTTGGTGTTTGCCAGCACCGATGAGAAGACGAAGCTGTCATCCTTGAACCCGTTCCGTCGTCTGGATGGATTCAGGAACATCGGAGACGTGCCTCTCGAAGCCAGCCGGCAGAGAGATGGTTCGTTGATGGTGAAATACGGCACTGAGACGGCAGCAGCCCGCGCGATAAAGGCAACCGCTTTCCGGTATCGCGTGGGTACGGGCGAAAACAAGCGTTGGGTGAGCACCCCCATCTCGGTGTGTGCGCACTCGACATTTAACCACGCCAGAAGTGTTCTGTTCTGTCGTGCGCTAGAGGGTGTTGATAACGATGAAATTTGCGACGGTTTGTCATCCCAGGGTGTCATCCGTGTGGAGCGCATCGTCCGACGGCGTGAGGGTAGCGAGGTGCCAACGCACTCTTTCTTCCTAACGTTTGACGGTGCTTTTCTGTCGGATGACATCAAGATCGGTGACATTCGTCAGCGTATCCGTGTCCGCCCCTACGTACCCAACCCAATGCGATGCTACAGGTGCCAACTTTTCGGGCATACGAGCTCCCGCTGCAACCGTGCTGAGATCTGCGGACGCTGCTCATCCGAACGGCACACCGCTGCTGATTGCGACAATGAGTATTTCTGCGTCAATTGCAGGAGCAGCGGTCATGCGTCCTCTTCGCGTGACTGCCCGGAATGGCTGAAAGAAAAAGAAATTCTGGCTATCCGCGCTGCCCAGCGCTGCAGTTTCGGCGAGGCGCGTGCTGTATATCGCAGCTCGCATCCATCAGGCCCGTCCTTTGTCGGCGTCGTCACGAAGTCGGCTCAGCCTCCACAGTCTGTCGACTCGTTTCTTGAGAAGCTGACTTTGGGAGACTTCTTGAAGCTGGCGGGACGAATGGGCTTGAAGCTGGTCGTACCTGAGGTTGACAAACATGAGCATGAACCAACACCGGTTGATCGGCGGCCTGAGGAGGCTGCCGTGTCGCGGTCGCCAACGGCCGCACCCCAGCGGTCCCAGGCGTCCGCGACCCAACGGCCTCAGACGGCCGCAACCCAGCGGCCCAAGGCGGCCGCTCCCCAGCAGCCTGAAAAGGCTGCTGAGCGGCGACCCCAGCGGGTCGCCGATCGGCCGGTCAACCGGCCGATGGACCGTACTGGCAAATCGGCAGCGATGCCGGTTAGTCAGGGCGGCAAAAAACCGGCCGCTCAGCAGGCTTCCAAGCCAGCAGAGCGGTCGTGTCCGAGCCGGAGGAAATCCGGAGACTGGACGGTGGTTCAACACAAGAGCCGCCGTTCGGTCAATTCAGCCTCGCCTAGGAGTGACCGGCGAGCATCTCCCGGTCACAAAGCGAGCGGGGCCCCTGCATCTCCGCGCTCGGCGGTTGCTAACGCACCGCCTTCCGCACACGACGGAGCGACTCCCGCCACTGCCATGGAGGTGGAGAGTTCCTCTAAGCGGAAGCTCTCGGCCTCTCCAAGTGGGTCCCCACCTGACGCGGAGAGAGGACGATCGGCCAAGCGATGCGATTAGGTACCTGTGCAACCTGGTTTTTAGTGTATATGTGCCTTTTTAACGGGAGTATCTATTTGTATTTTATTCTACTATATTTATTTTTATGTCCATTTCAATGGAATATTAGAGGTATTAGACCGAATTTTAATGATTTACTGCATATTTTACACTCCCGACAACCATCGATTTTAGCAATACAGGAGACTAAACTTTTAACTTCTTCGTATTTTAGTATTCAGGATTTTAATGTTTTTAGATATGATAATCCCAGCTCGACTATAGCCCACGGCGGGGTTATGCTGGCTGTTCGCACCAGTGTACCCTGTCGCCGCCTGCATATTCAGTCAGATTTGCAGGTGGTTGCGGTTCGGTGCTGGCTGGGTGGTAGGGAGGTGAGTGTGTGCTCATTGTACCTGCCGCCTGGTCGCCCGTTCCCAAGGGCTGACGTCGAGTTTTTAATCAGTTCACTTCCACCCCCTTTTTATGTGTTTAGCATTAAATGCTCACAGCCCTTTTTGGGGTTGTGATGCATATTGTAGCCGTGGTTTTATTATGGAGGATATTTTAACTGTATTAGACATAGGTATTTTAAACACAGGCACATATACGCATTGTACCATGCCATCGGGAAGCATGTCCGCTCTGGACTCCAGTCTGTGCAGTCCCAGTCTGCAGGCATCCACGAGCTGGACCGTTGAGAACAGTCTGTATGGGAGTGACCACTTCCCTATATGGATCTGTCTCAATGAGGTACCTAGGTTGGGAACACGTCCACCGAGATGGAATTTCAAACGAGCTGATTGGGTCCGCTATGATTGCTTGACACTGGAAGCCATGGGCAACCCCACACTTCGACCCAGCGTCGAAGATTTTACTGAGGCCATTGTCACCTGTGCCAAACAGAGCATTCCGCGTACGGCGTCGCGTCCCCGGCGGCGTCCTGTCCCTTGGTGGACAGACGCGTGTTCTGCGGCGTTGCGAGAGCGACGTCGCTGCTGGGGTCGCTTCCGGCGCAACAGCACGGTGGCAAACATGCTTTGCTTTCGCCACGCTCGCGCACAGGCTCGATGGACCTTTCGCGAGGCGAAGCGAGCCTCGTGGGTGTCCTATGTGTCCAGCATTAATCGGCATTGTCCTATATCCACCATATGGGACCGTATATAGCGCATCTCTGGGAAGTACCGTCCCACTCCACTGCCTTCTCTGAAGATCAGTGGCGTGGACGTGATAAATCCGGAGCATGTTGCTGGCGAAACTGGCCGATATTTAGCGGAGCGCTGTCGTGCAAACTTAGACGACCCTGATTTTGCGGCGATCAAACAGCAGTGCGAGAGATCACCCGTTGATTTATCCACCAACTGTCAGCTGCCAATCAACAGCGATTTTTCAGCATCTGAGCTGAGAACAGCCTTGCGATCGCTTCGCGATTAGTCTGAAGGCCCTGATGAGGTTCACAACCTCATGCTGAAACGTCTGTCGCCCGCAGTGCTGTCCACTTTGCTGCAGGTCTTCAGTGATCTGTGGAATGGTGGACAGTTTCCAGCCTCCTGGCGACGGGCAATCGTGATACCCATCACAAAACAGGGCAAATCGGGCGATCACCCGTCTGACTATCGCCCGATATCGCTGACCTCCAGTCTCTGCAAACTGTTTGAGAAAATGGTTTGCAGACGGCTGGTATGGCTTCTGGAACGCGGTCGGCTGTTCAATGATGCTCAGTGCGGATTTCGCCAAGGTCGCTCAACGTTAGACCACTTGGTGACCATTGACTCTCGCGTACGTGAAAGTTTCGCGCGAGGTCACCACGTCGGGGCGATATTCTTTGACATCGAGAAGGCATATGACACCACATGGCGACATGGTATTCTTCGCAAACTGCATCGCTGTGGTGTCAGAGGCAACATGGGGAGTTTCGTACACAATTTCCTTTTGCACCGCACATTCTGTGTGCGTGTGGGGAACTCCTTGACTCGTCCGTTCGATCAGGCAGAAGGCGTTCCACAGGGTAGTGTGCTCAGCGTGGCCCTTTTTGCCATAATGATCAACGACATTGACAATCATTTGCCTCCCTCGATTGGACGGTCTCTATTTGTGGACGATTTTGCCGTATGGTGTTCTTCCCGCAGCACTGTTGCTGTCCAGCGTCAACTGCAGCTGGCGGTGAATAAAATAGAGACTTGGGGAACGCGTAACGGCTTCCGCTTCTCGACGTCCAAAACGGTCGGTGTACACTTCTGCCGCCGTTGAGGTGCCTGCCCTGACATGGAAGTGGAATTGTACGGCAGTGCTGTCTCTTTCCAACGCACGGTTCGGTTTTCAGGGGTCACGCTGGACTCGCGCTTGACCTACACCGACCATATTTCACAGCTGAGAACCACATGTCTAAAGGCACTGAATGTGCTGAAGACTGTTTCCCGCATGCGGTATGTAGCAGATCGACAGTCCCTTCTCCTTCTGTACCGCTCGTTAGTCAGGTCGCGTCTCGATTTCGCAAGTATTGTATATGATCTAGCTTCGGAGTCAGCAAAAAGCCGTTTGAATGTCGTACACCACGCAGGGATACGCATTGCCACCGGCGCGTTTCGCACGTCGCCAATCGTCAGCCTCCTCGTTGAGGCTGATGAGGCTCCCCTGGCGCTCCGTCGTCAAGAGCTGGGCATGCGTTATTCTTGCAAGCTGGTAAGCACCCATGAAAACCCCGCGTATGACGTGGTATTTTCCCAGCATGTGCCTGAGCAGCAGCACCTTCCAGGACCTCAGTGTTCTGTGCTGTTTTGCAGCAAAATTAAGGCACTGCTGGAGTCATGCGGGATGGGTGCTAACGACATCCTCAGACAAGAATACACGGCGGAGTCACCCTGGGAATTGGTCACACCCGAGGTTGACGTCTCGCTAGCAGCTCTGCCGAAACACCGTACAGTGCCCAGTGTGCTTCGCTCAAACACACTGGAGCGAATTCATTCTTACTGACGGTATACTGCCGTGTACACTGATGGATCTAAGTCGGCCAGTGGTGTGGGTTGTGCGTTTGTAAGTGGAGGTACGTGCCGCTCGAGCACGCTGCCACCGAGCGCCTCCATTTACACGGCTGAACTTCACGCTATCCTGCTGGACCTGGTTTTATTCGCTCATCTTCTTTTTCATTGTTTTTAGTTTTATCTGACTCCCTTAGTGCTTTAACTTCATTATCGTCTTTCTCCTTACATCCTCTTATACAGAGGATTTTTATCTCTCTTGACATCATCCACCACCAGGGCAAGCGTGTAAAGTTCTGCTGGATTCCGGCCCATATTGGTATTTTGGGCAACGAGCGAGCTGACAGAGCCGCAAAAAGAGCTGCTGAACGAGACTTTTATTCATTTTATTTTAACTTTCCCATTCCGTATTCGGACTTTTATCCTATTATACATCGTTTTATCCGTCCTCGCTGGCAGCTCTCCTGGGACGAATGTGGTTCTAACAAATTAAAAGCTGCGAAGCCCGAAATCGGACATTGGATGTGCTCTTGTCGCCGGAAGAGGTCCGAGGAAGTGGCGCTCTGTCGTCTGCGTGTGGGTCACACGTACGATACGCATCGCCATCTTCTACTCGGACAACCTCAACCCACGTGCAGCGCATGTAATGCACGTCTCTCCGTGCAGCACATCCTGGTGGAATGCCCATCATTCTCAGAGGCGCTTCAACATTTTCTTGGATCCGTTCGGACTATTCACGATGTTCTCGGACAGGAGCAATCGGCGGTCATTGAGGTCCGCATTTTTTAGTTTCTACGGCTTTTGCCTTTTAGAATTATTTATTGAGTTTTATTTCTTGACTTTCACATTCATTTTGTTCACTATCACACATATTTATTTCATCATTCCATTCCTCATGTCCATCATTTTAGGGTGTTTGGGTTGTGAATAGACTGGGGGGTGCCGTATGGTCCCAGAGGCCGGTGCACCCCATAAACACAAATAACGAACGAGCCATCGCTTCGTTTACGTTTTAAGCCCCTGATCTATACCATTGAACCCGCACAATTATGTCACCTCATATTCAAGCATACATACACAGCCAAAGCAAAAAATTTAACCTATATATACGTTCACCAATGAAAAACTCTAAATTTGAATATTCTTATTTTAAATTTGACAAAATATTATCCCTCAATCCGCCTCATATTTGAACCTGCCCGTCGTGCGGAATACTTCCGAACACAAACACGTACCAAAAATGAAAATTCTAGCATGTAAACCCGCCCGTCGTGCGGAACAATTCATACTATCAAATTTGTATTCAATTCATAAGAGAAAATGAATATGAATTAATAAAGAAAAGAGTAAACCCATAAATTTCTATATTTCTTTATGTCTAAATTTCTATATTTTTATATTATTTTGACAAAATAGTTTGCCTAAACCGCCTGATATTTAAACCTGTCCGTCGCGCTGAATAATTCAGAACTCAATAGACACAAAACACTGAAAAATGACTAAACTTTTTTATCATAATGTTTTCAAAATATATTTATAACTTAACATCACTATCTAGCATTGAAACCCGCCAGTTGTGCAGAACAATTAATAAAGTAAAATAAATATTGAATTATTGAAAAACTATTAGAAATTTAAAAAAGAAAAATTAAACCCATAAAAAGTCTTAACCAATAGAAAAATCTAAATATGAATGTTTTTATTTTAGATGTGGCAAAATATTTTCCCTCGAACATCCTCGTATTTAAACCCGCCCGTCGTGCGGAACTATTAATGTAATATAATGGATCAAAAAGCAAAAAGGTTATTCAATAGAAAAAGTCAAATTTGTAAATTCTTGTTTTAATTATTGACGAAGTTTTTCCCTCAACAATGCTCAAATTTACACCCGTCCTTCGTGTGTAGTAATTCAGAAGTGTAACACTATCAAAACAATGAAACTTTCTGTCGTCTCTATAATTCCAGATTAATGCTTCCGTTAAAGCAGCATATGCATATAGTTGGCATTGCATGATATTACAACCCATATCCTTATGCAACTTGAGCGTATGCAACTTGAAATTAAACCAATTAAATTACACAGTAAAATTCAGTAGTTTACTTTGTTCCCAGTAGTATTTTATCCGCCCGTCGTGCGTAACAATTCATGTGTAAATATTGAGGACAATAAAGCCTTTCTATTCAGTATAGTGTAGCATTAAATAACTGAACGCAATAAAACCACACCATCCATGTTTGGAGCTAATATGATACATTCTTAATTGTGATTGGGTTTCAGTGAAATTTAATCAGTGTATATTCCTGTGTAATCGCAAGTGCGCATAATTGCTGCCAAATTGGCAATATGTCCGTTTGACTTTACACCGCCGTAACTTCCTTCAGATACACTTTGGAAAATTAAAATTATAGCGCATTGTAGAGAACAAAATTTCCAGCACGATGGTATAATTTATTTTAATGTGTGACAAATAGTTACTGAGAAATAGGTGGAAAAAATGAATTAATTTTATTCGCCCGGTGTTCAAGTGTAATTTTGGATGTATGTGAGAATTTTGCTGATTTTACGCGTTTTTTGAATCATTTGTGGGTATAAATTATAGTTTATCTTGTAGAACACAAAATTTTCTACACAATAGTATAATTTTTATAGCTGTAACTTTGCTGGTTTATGAGGTATAAATAGCGGAATATTGACCAAAATATTCGCGTTTTTCAGTGCTAATTTTGCCTTTTTGACTTTGTCATTTTGACTTCACACCGCCGTAACTTTTTTTAACACACTTTGGAAAATTACAAATTTTACCGTTTTGTAGGAAACCAAATTCCCAGCATGATGGTATAATTTATTTATATGTGTGATATTTATTTGTTGAGAAATAGAGAAAAAAGTAAATATAATCGGTCGCCTTAAGTTATAATGAAATTATGAATGTAGATTGTAATTTTGTCATTTTTACCTATTTTATAATTAATTTTAGAATTTGAATTATAGCCTATCATGTAGAACGAAAAATTCTCTACACAGTGGTATAATTCGTATAGCTATACCATTCATGGTTTATGAGGTGTAGATGGCGGAATATTGACCAAAAATTTCGCATTTCTCAGGGTTTATTTTGTCTTTTCACCGCTATAACTTTTTTTGGTTTTATTCTTAAAATTTTAAATTTAGCTTATCTTGTAGACAAACGAATTTCCAACGTAATGGTATAAATTGTTAGTGGGTACACCAAGTGGTTACCGAGTAACAGCTTCCAGAAAATGGACCAAGGACGTTGGGACAGACAAACACACAGACAGACACACAGACAGACAGAGGATCTCTTTTATATATATAGATGGTAACACCAGAGTGCAGGCTCGACTTAAACCTGGAGATAGGCGCGCGTTAGATCCAAAAAGGTTATACGGTCGCCGCATTTCCTCCACTCCCTGAGTTTGTGATGGCAGACGTCAGCATCCGCGGTATGTATTTCCACGAATTGATTTAATTGGCGAAAGTCCATCACCGGCCTGACTTTGGATTTATTCTTTTGGCTGACTGCCATGAGTGGGATGAGTCCTCTTACTGGCCCATGAGCGCGTTCATCGTATTCAACGAGCCATCCGGCGTCAATCCAAGATTGTAGCTCTGACAGGTACTCGTCACAAGCATGTGGAGCAATCGCATATTCGGTCGTCCGGTTTGTCAGCACACTCGGACGTTGCGACCACTTCCACTTCACTCTCCACGAGTTTTTATTTGCATCGAAAGTTGCCACAAAGTCTTTGCCCTCAAGTTCGCATCCACCATCCACACCTTTCCCATTCGCTGCTGCCGCCGCACACAGTTCCTGCGGAGCAAATGCATCTTCTACTCCCCACGTCAGTTTCCGTCTCGAGTCCAACATCATACCACCCATTGTCACAATACCGTCAAGTCCGAGAATGAAATCAAAACCAGCTGGCCGGTGCTTCACCACCAGTATGCTGAGCTCGAATGTTTTGCCTCCGTCCACCGCGATTTGCGCTGGCCAACTACTCTGACATATCATCTGAGCTCGGCTAATAGTCAACAACGACTCACCATGAAATTCCACCAGCCCTCTGCACAACGAATCCGATATTATACTCCTAGTACATCCAGTGTCAACTAACGCAAGGCACTGAACGTCGTTGACCAACACACGAGTGGTGACCATCGGAGCCGTTTCGGTAGAGAAGAGAGTGGCACCTACGTCTCTCCTCCTTGGCCGTTTTCCGGACAGCGTGAACAGACATACCCGATTTCACCGCACTTGAAACACGTGGGCCCAGTTCTCTCTTTTCCAGGGCCATTTTTCGACGAGAGCAATAACGCGCGGAATGCCCGGCTTGGTTACACAAGAAACACTTGAAGGGCTTTATCTGCTGGTCGTGATCACGCGTTGTCGAACGAGCAGTCAGTCCAGTGTTAACGTTGTATGTCGCTTCTGACAAAATCACCCTTGTCCTGTCCACGACTTCGGTCAGCGTCATCGCGTCGAGTTTGGCGTTCGCCCTGAGGACATGTCGCACCGTCTGTGGGATTACTGAGACGAAAGCACATTTTATTGAGACTGGGTCGGTTATATTGCACCTGGCTCCCAGTCTGCCCAGGTCGGACAATAACACATCGACACACTCACCTTCGCTCAATCTTCGCCCAACAAAAGCGTCGTACGCTCCGAAAGTGTCCATGCCAAACGCGGTCTGAAGAGCTTGCTCCAATTTTTGAAGGTCCAGCTTTTCCAGATCGGGGAGGCAGTCCACGACAGCATATGCGTCACCTGTAACTCTCATCTCAACAAATTGGGCCACCTCGCGCACACCTCGGAGTCCACACATTTTCCGAACTTTGCTGAGTCATTCTGTGGGGTCCTTTTTGCCGTCATACTCCGGCACCATCCTCAGGTCGAAAGCCACATTACTTGCAGCCGAAATAGCTTGTAGGCATTCGGCATTCCCCGCAACCGGCATTGTTGCTTCGTTCTCCGTCATGTCTCGGTAGATCGACAACCAGAAATTAGGAAACGTGTAATTACAGTCTCGAATAAACTCGGAATGAGTGAACGAATATAAATATTTAGATAATAACAAAAGATAATATTAACCCGTGAGTGAACGAACGACTCAATAAACCACCGGATAACAATGACCCGTGAGTGAACAAACGACTCAATAAACACCGCGACCGCCGTAAATGACATTTCAAAACAACGCAACATCGCCGCACGCTTCATACACACTGCTCAACATTCACTCTCCACACTCACTCTCCCACTTCATTCACAAAGTTCCCGCGTTGAGAATCGCCCGCTGCAGGCGGTCGTTTGTACATTCAGCCATTAATCAACCAATCAGAAAACAATACGCCAATATGTCATCAACGCCTGCAAGTTAACACACAAGCATACATGCACGCTCGCACACACGCACACGCAGGCTACCCGCACGCGCAGGCTATAAGCCACGCCTCAACACACTGCACTTGCCCTTTACCGGGCAAGTGATCATGTTTGATCACTTAAATACGCTTGGAAAATGGCGTCGCCACCAAGCTCTGTTTCAACCTGTAAGGCTGGGACCGGGCTCTAGTCAATCAGGAAGGATCTGACGTCACGGCTGACTATGACGTCAGACCCTCAGAGGCCCAGGGATTGGGTGGGAGAGCTTCAGAAATCAGTTGCTGCCCGACCGTCTGAGAGTGTGCATGTTCGCCATTACCTCTCCGTACGTTCCGGCCTCTACCTCTCTACATAATGTCTGTAAGTACATCATACTACTATCATATACAGTTGAAAGATAGGGCTTTCACGTGATATAGTTGCCGTGTTTTTGGAAAATTTAGAAGTTGGTGAAAAACGTTGTCCAAAAAACAAGTGATCTAATTTGATCACTTGCCGGTCTACGGTAACTTTTTTCTTTTTTGAAAGTGATCATATATGATCACTTGCCCGACAATGTATAGACTAGTAACTTGCAAAATGATCATATTTAGTCACTTCCGCCCGGTAAGGGGTATACAAATTTTATATTATATAATTACTTATAAGCCTATATAACCGAGTGCAATGACTTTTTTTTCAATGTTTGAGCAAGTGACCCTTACAAGAGCCTATATTACAGTGATTGTGTGCCCATAATATGCAAAATTCTATTGTGCATGTGTAACCTATGCCCAAATTTTTCCTATATAATCTATATTGTAGTGATTGTTTTGCAATTTTTTAAGAATTTCATTGTGCATGGGTAACCTATGCCCAAATTTTTCACTGGGACACTTTTCTAATTCATTGTCTTTTTACAGCTGCCGACCCGTCTCTTCTACAAGAGGTCCCACTGTGAGAACACCATCTTCCCCGTGGACACCGCCGTCAGTGATGACGAGTCCTTCGACGACGAGGATAGGGACCCCAACTACATGCCAGAGACCAGCAGCCAAGACCTGGACACTTCCCACGCCAGCACCAGCGGTGAGCCCCCGGCCAAGAAGAGGTGCCCTGCCCCGGCCTTCGTGGAGGAGGACGTGTACGGGGACTTGGAAGAAGAAGGCGAAGAAGAAGGGATGGAGGTGGAGAAGGAAGAGGGCAAGGGCAAGAGCAAGAAGAGCACCCTTCAGTCAAGGCCCACCACCTGGAAGAAGCAGGACATATACAACCCCCCATTGCCTGAGTATGTCCATCGCAGCCCTCTCTACGTTGAAGGTCCTGTCTTTTACTTCACCAAATTCTTCACCCCAGACCTCATTCAACACATCACTTACCACACCAACCTCTACGCAGCCCAGAAGGACATCAGCACATCCTTCACCACCGACACCACGGAGATCCTCAACTTCATCGCTATCCTGCTCTTCATGGGGTTGTGGAGTGTCCGTCTCTGGATGACTACTGGGCCATGGACACCAGAGTGGCACAGGTTGCTGACCTTATGTCATCCAAGCGGTTCAGAATGATGAGGCGGACACTCCACTTCAACGACAACACCCAAGCACACAGCAGCGTGGACAGGTTTTTCAAGATTCGTCCACTCTTCACACACCTCAACAAGGCTTTCAGAAGCCAACCTCACACCCCGAAGCAGTCCATCGATGAGGTCATGGTAGGATACAAGGGAAGAACTGCAGGAAACCTACGACAGTATATCAAGAACAAGCCGGACAAGTGGGGGTTCAAGCTGTTCTGTAGAGCCTCTGAAGACGGATTCATTCATGACATGGTCATGTACCAGGGAGCTACAACTCTCCAGAGTCACGGCGTCCCTCTCACACCGGAGCAAGAGACACTAGGAGCAACCAGTCAGATAGTGACGGTCCTCGCCAGCACCATACCACAGTCCTCCCCCAGTGCAATCTTCGCTGACAACTTCTTCACCAGCCTCGAAGTTGTTCGCTACCTGAAGAGTCAGAACTGCAGGTACACAGGCACGGCCCGAGATGACCGTGTAGGCAAACCTGGCTTGACACCTGCCAAGGACTTGGGCAAGTCTAGTGTACCTCGGGGCACCTTTGAGTACCTCACCACCGACGACGGCATTCTGGCTCTCAGGTGGAAGGACAACAAGGTGGTGACGATGTTGTCAAACGACTTGGGGGTGGAACCGGTCTCCACCTGCCTACGCTACTCAAAGGACACCAAGAAGAAGGAAGAAGTAGTCTGCCCCAAGGTCATAAAGTCCTACAACGCGCACATGGGGGGGATTGACAAGAGTGACATGCTGGTCCACCTCTACCGCACACCGATGAAGTCCAAGAGGTGGTACATGCGCCTCTTTGCGTACTGCTTGGACATCTCGGTGTGCAATGGCTGGTTGCTATACAGGAGGGACTGCAAGGCTCTGGATGAGGCACGACCATTGCCATTGAAGGATTTCCGTCTTCAGATCTACAAAGACATACGGAACTGCAAGAACCTCCTCGGTAACCGGCTGTCGAGGAGCAACTCACTGTCGTCCCCTGCAGTTGGCCCCTTCCTACCACAGACCTCACGAGGACAGCGATGCCAGAAGCCTGAGTCGGATGTGAGGTTCGACAAGACCCTCTTCCACGTCCCCATCTACAACAAGACGCGCCAGACTTGCAAACTCTGCAGCCGACAGAACCACATCGTCCGCAGCAACTTCGTCTGCAGAGTTTGCAAGGTCCACCTATGCCTCAATGCGGAGAGGAACTGCTTCATTACCTACCATGAGGCAGTGGCATAGGTGGACAAGGTGGTAAAGGGTGTGGGAGTGTTGTGAAAGGTGATAAAAATGTGATTTTGTGGACTATTGTGGACAATAAGTGAAAGTGCGGAGGGGTGTGTTCATAATTATATTATGCTCAAATTATGTACCAAACATTTTTTGTTTTGTTATATTCATGTAATACAGTCTTTCAGCTTTCAGAAGGTGTATTTATTTTCCTTCTAGCATGTAATTAGATTTTGCAAAATTAGAACATTTTTTTACCATAGACCGGCAAGGGATCATATATGATCACTTGCGGATTTGCAATTTGCAACCTCAAAACCAAAAAATTTGGAAAATGTTCAAGAGTGAAAATATCTTAGAATTTGATGTACTTTCATGGTCTAAGGTCAAAAAATTGAATTTCTCATTATTTCTAGTAGTGCCCGGTAAAGGGTGCGCAAGCATCTCCACTTCACACTTCAGGTGTACGTTGGTAAGCGGCATATTTCTTGCTATATTAAGATTAACGTTAGTAAAGTACATGTTGAATTATTCAGCAATGTCTGTTGGGCAAATATAATATATATGTATTATGTTCAAATATCATACATTTTTGAGGCAACAAATAATTGTGTATGCTACTTTTTTCTATTTCATACTACCTTTAATAAGTCAATTGCGCATATATTTGTCGTATTTACAACGCTAATTGTGTACTTTGTTTGTCCAGTATATATCGATGTGTTACAATGGAAGCAATGACCTCCGTTCGCTGACTCGGACATCGGGCCGTGCCGACCCAGACATCGGGCCAATAGTCCTTGTTATATATACATGTACGTGTATATGTATACATATATACAATTTGTATCATGTATATGTATGTACATGTGTGTGTGTGTGTGTGTGTGTGTCAGTTGGCGTGCATGTTGATTGCGTTACGAGACGAATTGAGTGCCTTGCTAGAATCAAGAGTGGCCGGTGTGCGCCATTTATCGTCTCACAACGCTCGCTCTCGTCGCGTGGTCGACGCCATTACCCGCTTGTTGACGACTGAGTTGTGACGTAATTGCAGTGTCATGCCACATTTTTTGACGTCTACTAAATTTGTTGGCAGAGTTTTCTGCGCTTTGGGCGAAGAAACACGAACCGTTCTCACTGTTTTAAGTCATTTTAATCCGTATATTTGATGTAGGCTTATATTGTTACATGTGTGTTGTGTTTGTGATGTGGATGTAGCCAAACTGAATGTATTTTGTTATAGTTAGCACGCGAGTTGTGCATTTGTGTGGATATGTAATGTAATTCGAACTGTGTTATTTCGGTGTTTGATCGAAAGTGAATTAACGGGCAAACAAGAAGTCGAGTGGGGAGTCGTAATTTGTGCATTGGACGAGGGTTGTTGTTATTGTTGTTTTTCCGCATGCCGTCTGGCCGAACATCATCGCGCTTCTGAGGAAAGACACGGCACTGACCGGATTATTGAACAGGTCTGTGGTGGATTTGATGTTGTGTTGACTCCTGAGTTGTGTTTGTGATGAGCATTGTTCAGTGATTCACCTCGACGACACTGGTTGATTAGTGGTGACTACGCCATCGTGTGGTGCGACGCCATCTCTCTGGTTTCCGGTGTAGCCGTGGAGGTGCCTGGCAGCGGAGTAATCGAAGTTGCCAGTTGGCTGCGCAATGAAACTGACTGCTGTCATATCAACATGGCCGAACTGCACGCTGGACTGCTGTCACAGCCGATCCGGAGCATCGTGCAGTTATGGTGGCTACCAGTTGGTACAGGCAGCAGTTAGATGACGTGCACATCCAAGCTGGTCATCCAGGCGTGCGGCGTATGCCCCATTTCGCCAAGCGTGATATTTCTCTGCGCTTTGCTCGGTCTGAAGTACAGGCAATAGTCGGCAGTTGCGATGTGTGCCGATCAATGTATTCCGCACCAAAAAAGTGGTGGCGCGGTGAGCTTAGCATTTCTGAAACATTGTCGATGACCAGAGGGGACCCCCTCTGGTCATCGACAAGGTTTCGCAGACCGTATGACGCGTTCACTGCTGACCAATTTAGGTGTGTTTTTGGCTCAGTGGGTGTGCAGAACTGCTATGTGACAACAACAACAACTACAACAAACATGCCGAGGTTGCTCGGCCAGACAACCTGAGGAACAACAACAACAACAACAAACATGTATACAGCGCACACAATAATTACAAGCGCGCGACAGGCAAAATACGACTGCAGCAAGTGGGAAATAGGGTCAACTGCGCAGGTTGGGTAAAGTATAAACATGCAGCGGAGAACAGAAACACAAACATGTAGCAATTATGAGTCCGGAATATGTAACCAAATGTGCAAAAGAGAGATAAATCATTAAACAAAAGAAAAAACCGATTAAATCAATATCAATGGGAACAATCAATCAATTATATCATTGCAAACAAGTAAACTTATGAAGACTCTGAGGTCAAAGATAGGAAATGTTTGTGGAGTTCAGAGGAGAAAGATGAGTAGGATTTCATTCGGAGGAGGCGAGGAGGAAGTGAATTATAAACGCGGGGTGCAGAAAAAAAGAATGATTTCGCAGACCAAGTGGATTGGTTCAACGCAGGGGGACAGATTAGAGGAGTAGGATGGCGACGTGAAGAACTCTCTTGAACCAGAAGTAGTGAGCGTAGATAGGACGGGGGTGAAGGGCAGTGAAGGATTTTGTACGCCAAACAGCAAATTTTGTAGCGAAATCGGAAATGAACAGTGAGCCAACCAAGGCGGTGAGGGTGACCTGAAGTGGGAGTTTTGGGAGGAAGTTTAAGAACGAAGCGACAGGCAAGGTTGATAATGGATTGTAGATGGCGGATACTTTTGAGGGGAAGGTGAAAAATCAAGGAGTTACAGTAATCTAGGCGAGTAAAAATGTGAGAATTGACGAGAAGAACAGCCGAAGATTCGTCCAAAAGAGAACGTATTGGATAACATTTTCTGATAATGAAGCGGCAAGAGCGAGTGAGTTGAGAAAAGTGTTGAGAAAATGATATTGTCGGATCAAATGTGATGCCAAGATTGAGAATTTGAGAAGCTAGAGGCAAGAAGACAGTGGTAGGGGTTATCCTTGGAGGATGAAAACCTAAGTAGACTGTTTTGTCGAGATTAAGGAGGAAGTATCTGGAGGCAGCCCATGACGAAATATGGGAAATAAGTTTGGATACCAAAGTAGAATTATGTAGATAGGGGAAAGTAAATTTGTACATCGTCAGCATAGACGTGACCGGAAATAGGGTATTCTCTGAGGATAGAACAAAGGGGCGAGACGAAGAGGTTGAAAAGGAGTGGTACCAGGAGAGAACCCTGTGGGACGCCAGAAGTCAACGGAACATTGACAGACATCCGGGAATTACAGCGGACAGAAAAGGAACGTTTATGAAGGTAGGAAGAGACAAGAGAAAGAGCTGAGGAAGAAAGGCCAATATGGGCGAGATCTTCACAAAGAATGGAATGATTGACGAGATCAAAGGCAGATGAAAAATATAATTATATTAGCAGAACAGATTTGCCGAAGGAAAAGTAGGAAAATATGTCATTAGTGAGGCGAATAAGGAGTTTCAGTTGAATGATTTGACATAAAGCCTGATTGATAAGGATCAAGGACCGCAGTAATAATCGGACAAAGCTGTTCAAGGATAGCGTGTTCAAGGAGTTTAGAAGGAAGCGTAAGCATAGATATAGGACGATAGTTGGATGGGATGGCAGGATCAACATTAGGCTTCTTCAGGATGGGTGTGATGCTTAGAAGCTAGAAATAGTAGGATGCTTATAAGTTATAGGATATATAGTATATGCAAAGTTATAGGATGCTTAGAAGCTAGAAATTGACCATGAAGAAAGGAGGAATTAACCATATGGGTGAGAATAGGACCAAGGAGGAGGATCGAATCAGAGAGAGCGGAAAAATTAATAGGATCCGAGGGGCTTCTTTTGTTGCGGAGTTTGAGGAGAAAACGAGATGTTTCATAGGTAGAAATTGGTACGAAGGCCGAAATTGAATTTGAGGAGGTAGGAAATGATAGAGGAAAATAACTTTTTGGAATATTTGAGAGTATTATATCAATTTTTTTAGTGAAAATGAGGAGAATTGATCAGCTGAAATCATAATTGGACTCCGGGGGGCACTACCAGTTATTCATTTCAGAGTGGACCACCGAGAGTGCGAACCCTTTCCCAGTGAGGATAGGTGAGAGGTGAAATAAATGGATTTGGCGGAAGCAAGAGAGGTGAGGAAGGAATTTCGAGCCGAGCAAAAGTTTGACCAGGACGAAGGAGAGCGAAAGCGCCTCCAGAGACGCAAAGCGCTCCGTACGACGGCATTTGGAGCGCAGGAGGCGCAGATCTGAGGACCACCAAGGAGGGAGTGGAGATTCGCAGATAACTTTGATTTCACGGAGTGGAAAGATAAGATCATTTATATTTGAGAGGCAATCTGAGATGAAGTTTGGGAGTGATAGAGGACTGAGGAAAACATAACTAAGAGGAGATAGGAAGCGTTCGACAAGAGAGGAGAAGTGAGAAGAATTGAAATTATTGTAGTTGTGTGAAAGAATAACCCTAGAGGAAGATTTGGGAGAACGAGGGGAAGAAACTTGGAATGTGATAAGGCTATGGTCAGAAAAGAGAGGATCGGGGGGGGGGGGGGGGGGGTATGTCTGGGGAGATGAGTTCCGAAGAAGTCGGAGTGGAAATAATGAGATCCAGCGTGTGACCAGAAGTATGGGTAGCACCTGAGTTTAAGACGAGAAGACAATGGCAGTGACAATGACACTGTCTTCCGCAGTCGATATTTTGCCGCTTTGCAGCCAGCTGGGGTGTCACCCTACCGTTTCGTGCCCCTCATGCACGGAGCGGTAATGTAATCGTGGAGCGGAATCACTGATCCGTTAAAGTACTGGCGGCTAGCAAGCAATGTTATAGTGATGCGGCTGTCATGTGTACGTTACGCTATGCGAGTCGGCACCCGCGCCCGCTGCTGGCGTCTATACCTATCCTGTACGGAATCAAGCAACATCAGTGAGCGTGCTCCGAAGTGCAACAGAGCAGATCATTTTTGACTAGGAGATCGGCGCTGCACCGCCGTATTGCGCCGGTGATAAAGTGTGAGTGCGACAGCGTGGCCACGTTGCACTGACCAGTCGCGTGCGGGCGACGTCACCGCATTGTTTACGACCAAGTGGTCAGTGTAGATGTTTTGCCCGGGCGCGTGCGTGACTTGCAGCCACGGCACAATGCTGACCAGAGCAACGACCCTGTTGTTAACCGCGACAGCGCAGAGGACGATGACGTGGCCCTGCTGGTATCTCCGTGCTCACCTGTTGATGTGACCGGGTCGTCGACAGGCCTGGACGACATTGATGGACCGCCTGTCCAGGCTTCCGAGGGTGAGTCTTCTGAGGTCGAGTTTTCGCCGCCACGGTGGCGAACACGCTACGTTACAACAACATAAGCACAAATAATGACACAGGGAATTGAGTTCACAAATGCACCTACAGTTCACAAGCACTTACCACGTCTATGGGTAGTTTACACATTGCAGTTCGGATCCAACATGCGCTCGACAAAAGCTGCTAAGCTAACCTGATGGAGACACAGCACAAAGCAACAGCAACAACAACAACAATGTATTTTTATAGCGCTCACACAGAAACAAGCGCGAAAGAGACAACAACAACAACAACAACAGTACACGACATCAAGATGTGAGAAAAGAAGTAGAAAATTAACAGAAAGGAAATTTTTTTTTCAATAATAATGGAGATAAATAAAATGAAAATAAGTAAAAACATAAGTAATTGTAAATTAGAGTCATAGGGAAGCGTAAGGTGTAAGAGTGCGAGAAGTGGGATCAAAAGATTTAGCAAAAAGATATTTACGAAGTGAGGAGGAAAACCTACTAAAGGATGAAGAGGAAGTGATTGAGGAGGGAAGATCATTGTAGACCCGAGGCGCATAGAAAGAAAAGGATTTTGCGGACCAAGGTGACTCGTTGATAGCGCGAGGACAGGATAAAGGACGATGAACACGAGAATTAAAGTCATTAGAAGAAACTAGAAGATCAGAAAGATAGGACGGGGAAGAGCTATTGTGCAGAATTTTATATATGAGACAACACAGCCGAAAATGAATCCTAGGAATGATGGGAAGCCAGTGGAATTGGAACAAGAATTGAGAGGTATGGCGGCAAGGTGTAGGATGGAGCACAAAACGACAGGATTGATTAATAATTTTTTGAAGGATTTTCAGGGATTTGTTGGTAAGAATGTAGTGGAGTGAGCTGCAATAATCAAGACGAGAGAGAACAAGAGACTGTATTAATTTAATAGAAGAAGGCTGGTCTAAACAGGATCGAATAGGGTATAGACTGCGTAAAATCAAACGACAGGTGCGCGAAATAGAGACAACATTGTTTGAAAAGGACAAGTTGGAATCGAAGATAGCACCCAAGTTTCGAACAGAGGAAGATACAGCGATTGGGAGTAATGGAGGAGAAATGCGCGGAGGGTGAAGGATAAGAACTTCAGACTTAGAAGTGTTGAGAATGAGGCGACGAGAGGTGGTCCAGGACGTAATATCAGAGAGAATATCATTGAGAAGAGTGGCATGAGAGAAAGGACAAGGAATTAGGAGTTGTATATCATCGGCATAAATATGGAAAGGAATGTTGTATTTACAAAGGACAGGACAGAGAGAAGACATGTAAAGATTGAAAAGAGTAGGACCCAAGATAGAACCTTGAGGGACACCAGAAATAAGAGAAGCAGATTTTGAAACAGTTGAATTGAAGTTTACTGAAAAAGTGCGACCAGAGAGATAGGATTTGAGGAGAGACAATGCTGACGAGGATAGACCCAGAGAAGAAAGATCATTGATGAGAATGGCATGATTGACAAGATCGAAGGCTAGAGACATATCGAGAAGAACAAGGAGAACTGATTGACGATAGGAAAATTTAGATAAGATTTCATGAGTAACTGAAATAAGGACGGATTCCGTAGAGTGACAGGAGCGAAACCCAGATTGGAAAGGATGAAGGACCTGGGAAATAAGGGGAGACAACTGGGAAAAAATAGCTGATTCAAGGAGTTTTGAAGGAAAGCTGAGAAGAGATATAGGACGGTAATTAGCGCATTCAGACGGATTTAATGTAGGTTTTTTAAGGATAGGATGGACGATGGCATGTTTATCAGATAGGAATTGGCCATGAAGAAATGATGAATTAATGAGATGTAATAGATAAGGAACAAGAGAAAATATTGAAGGGGAGATAGCTCTAAAATTAATAGGATCAGCCGGAGAGGAGGAAATTTTGAGGGAAGATATCATGGTAAGAATATCTGAAAGATGTATTTGCGAGAATGAAGTGAATTGTAGAGACACACGAGTATGTGTAACAGGGATATTGGAAGAGGGGAGTTTAGACTGAACAGTTAGGACTTTATTAGTGAAATGAGAAGATAATTGAGAGGCAGTTAGATTAGATAAAGAGGAGTTAGATCGAGAACCAGTGAGAGAGTTTAGAGTTGTCCAAAGAGACTTAGGGGATCGGGAGAGCGATGAGAGACGGGAGGAGAAGTAATTTTGTTTAGCTGCAGACAAGGCCGAGATATAAGAAGAGCGGGAAACAGAGAAGGAAGACCAATCAGATGGATGAGATGTACGTTTCCAGATTCGTAGAAGTGAACGTTGATGTCTTTTCAATAGACGAAGTTGAGAGTTAAACCAAGGAGGAGAAGAATTAGTTGTATTGCGCCGGATAAGTAAAGGAAACAAAGAGTCACTCATTTTAGATAAAGCAGAAGATAGGTGGGGATAGATGTCCGAAGGATTCAGGAAATAAAGCGTTTGCAGAGGTAATAAGGAATCAAGTAATAGGTAAAACTGCATCGGATCGAATTCTTTAATGTTACGATAGGCAATCAAAGCAGGAGTATGAGGAGGCAGCGAGGCGAGACAAGGAAGAGTGGTAAGAAGAAGACTATGGTCAGACAAAGAAAGATCGGAAGGAAAGACAGTTACATTGGAGGGGGAATTGTCGGTAGAAAGGACAGGCGATGGGAAAAGGATAAGATCTAAGGAATGACCGGATATATGAGTAGGCGAGGAAACAGGAGAGAACAAACCATGAGAGTCTAAGATAGTTAGAAATTGAGAAACAAGGACATTAGAGCTAGGCGAATCCACCCAAAAGTTGAAATCGCCTAGGATAATAAAGTGACTAGAGAAAGAGGATATGATGCAGTCGAGGAGAGTAGGAAATTCAGTGAAAAAAGAAGAGCAAGTGCCAGGATGATTATGGCGATAAATAATGGTGATACAGAACTTTGGAGAAGAAGGCTGTGAAAGTTGTAGAGCAAGGAATTCAAAGGATGAGAAAGAACAAAGAGACGGAAAGGATAAGACTGAAACATGTAGAGATTTAGAGAGTCCAGGTATTAGCACAAGCAAATAAAAATATCAAACCTGGTTCGACCAAACTGTATATTTAATTGTTTCTCATGTATATTATTCACAGGAAGCATTCTGAAAACCTAAAAAAATTAAGTTGTCTTCAAATGTTATGCATTCAAATGTTTTTGTACGTATTCTAATTTTTCAATTTAAATTTTTGAGTAGAATTTTCAATTTATATTTTAATTCTTGTGAATGACATATGATACAAATACAAGGGATACAAGACGTAATCAAAGGAAATCGTGTTTGTGGTTCGATTCGGTTTGTACATAAGCTTATCGTGAAGTCAGAAATGATAAAAACCAAGCGAAATGTGCGTAAAATCATTGTCGTGTTTGTCTAACCTGAGGGAACTCAACAACAACAGTAATCGTTGCCGCTTCATCTGTGTTTATTTTCCTGATATATATGATATAGTTTTTGTTCTTGATATATAATATACTCCATGATCATATGTATTTAAAGTATAGAATGTATCCAAACATGCTCAAGGTGTGTCATACCCGGCTTACTTCCACTCCTTGGGCAAATTTGACCCTATTCCCACTCCTTGGACGAATTTGACCCTATAGTAAATATACGTTCGTTCGTTCGTTCGTATTCAGTTTTTTATCTTGCATCTCATCTGCCGATCCGATCGCTATACTCTGTTCCTTTGTCTGGTATGTATCATTTTTCCGGTAATGATACGGTTTCCACTCTTGTTTTGCTCAAGTAAGCCTTCCTAATCTTGGTTCTCTCCTGGTTTGTCTGCTCTCAAACGTGTCCAGCGTCGTCTTGGGCGAAGCTGACATTTTTTCTTCTACTTCATGGTCTTTGTATTCTGCTGCTCGTTTGTCTCTTAGATCTGTCCTTACTCCAGCCAAACAATCCTACTACACTAGACGTTTATCTTTCATGTCTCGTTCTGTTAAAATGACTTGGTGTACTTGAAAATTGCTTGTCATAACCCTTCTGGTAACATGATACGCGGTTTCATACAACAAGATCAGCACAGCGCACCTAGTTATCAGCAAATTAATCAGCAACAAGCAAGTTGTTGACTACGCTTTCACCAAGTTGGTGGCTGTACAATCAGTTTCAACTTTGTGCACTGGAAACTTTCAGCGTTGTCATCTACTGTGGTTACAAAAACGAGTGTGTATATGCGTGTGCAAGGTCAACGCTCTAACATCTTGCTGTGAGACAAAACAAACAGCTCACAAAGAAAAGCAAGCTACGAATATTTACATACGAACAATTTAATCAAAATATGGGAATAAATTTAATTCGTGTAACGTCGAAAAAAAACTGTTACACATAGGCTTTAATAATATTAATGTTTATAATACTCAATTTGCCGGGTTTCAGCTGCCTGTGATTACATTTTGAACTGTTGAAAAATGCTGGCATATTCTCTTGTAGGTGAATAATGACTCAAGTGGATGAAACAATGTTTTGAAATTAGTTTGATACCAAACCTTGAAAATTTCTTAAAATTTATGTTTATTAGGTTTATTTGAGTATGTTTTAAAACTTGTTTTTTGGATTGTTGCGTTCTGTTTTTGTAGCATTTCCAACGTTGGCTGAATAGACTTGTAATTTAATTTCAGGTTTGAATAGCAAACTGAATTTGTTACCGTCCGAGTAGCAAACTGTATTTGTTTTTATTACTTTCATGTTTTCATCCGCTTATTTGTCTCACTGTGTCTGCATATTACAGGTGAACTGTTTTCCGTCTTGTGTTTGTCGATATGCCTTTTCAACGTGTGGTCACCAGATGCTCATTGTCGAATTACTTGTCGTTTGGAGTTAGACATGCATCAACTATGATCAAGGTCAAACACCCGATGTTTACACCATGATGCCCAATTTTGATGCCCGATTAATCCACAAGTTAACAGCAACAGTTGTTTGTTGTGGGATAACTGAATCACTGAACACATTTTCTACTTCATTATATGTTTATTGTTTTGCTCTGTTCAGCTCATTGCTTAGTGTTTTAGTGAGCATCAATCTACACGATGTGACCTGCTTATGGCTATATATGTATACATATTATGATTTCATGGCTCAGAACAGTCATTATTCACATTGTAATATCTAAACATTTATCGCAATTTGAAGTAAAAATTGCAATTTTTGAAGAAGGAATGTTCTCCATTAGAGTTTCGATCTTTTTATCAATTTTGCGCATTTTTTTCGAACAATCTCTCGAATTGTTTTTCAGGAATATATTTTTCAATGTGATTCCCAATGTATTAACCGTGGCAATTTTTATGCATGTTCCATGTGAAACAAGTGCGCGGTACGAGGCAGAATCGCTTAATTCCCTGCTGAAACTGGTTCAGTACCTTCATGTGCATTACGGCAGGGTATAGAGATATTTTATGCAAAAATGGTTCTGATTATCGGCCTAATTTGGTTTAAAAAAAACTTGGGAAACCGTGCAACGGGTATGCAAATTGAAAAAATGTTATTTTAACTGGTCTAATGTGCATGATCACATTTAATTTCTTTTAAATGGGATTATTCGCGTACTGATTTAAATATGTGATGAGCTCATTGGTGGTGAACCGGTGATTGTAACGTCTCTGTTTTGGTTGAATGGACGAATACTAGGTCGCTTCGAACTTGCAGATATAAGTCAATGGTTTGTGAAAATTATTCATGCATACTCCATAAATTCGTGTTAATCGGCGGCTCATTAACCTGGTGTAATGGTTAACCGGCGTGTCTGGTCTCCAAGCTATGTTTGATTAGCCATAACATATGTCCTATTGCATTGACATGATTATATTATATGAGGCCTGGGTGGATAGAGCATATAGAAGATAATTTAATCGTACAAGGAAATAACCAGGGGAGATGTTCTACTGAGAAAGATCAATATGAGAAAAAGGTATATCACGCAAGTGAGTGACTAGCAGAACGAAATGCGATTGTCAATAAAGTTTGTTTGTGAGGAATATGTCATATTGTTGCCTGTTGCATGCATTTGACCACATGTCAAATGTCATACTGCATGTGACGTGGTGCAGGTCAATGACCAGCTGCCGTGCGTCACGTTGTACGACGGCTCGCCCACGAACACTGTCACCACACACGAACTGTGCCGCGTACGCACTCTGGTACTGTTCGGCACTCCCGGTGCATTCACGCCTGCCTGCTCGCAGGTCTGCCGCTCATTGATCACTGTCTATTGTTATCATCTGTTGTTACTTCGAATCATCGGCAAAGGTGTGTTTGTGAGAACAATGCGGTTCCACAGGTCCATACAGGTCGTTCAATGACAATACTACATAATTAGATCCAGCAATGCATGAAGCGTATCACTTTCAATTGCATTCTCTTTACTCTTCATCCATAAATCACTCTATACTCTTACACTCTTTACTCTTCATCCATCAATCATATTATTCTCCTCTCATGCGCGGGTTCATTTGTTTGTTGAAAAATATCAGATTAGGCTAATTCAGTAGCAATACTTGCGTATTTTTGCATTTAACAGAAATTTGGATTGTGGCATTATGTTACTTGTCATTAAGACCTCTTCAAACTCAGTATAGATTGCGTTTACTTAGCGATGATATTTGTATTTATCTTGTTGTATTCGTGTGGACATTTATGAAAGACCAATGTCATCCATTCTCTTGTTTTTGGCTTAGTTTTTCTTTATATGTTGTCGTGGGAACGTCTCTATTGATAATGGGCGTTGTACAATATCCGAAAGCTTAAGAAAATCATAGTTATCATACAATAGATAATCATAGAATAATCATAGTTATTGTTCCTGTTATTTTCGGTGCTCGACACCTGGGGAAGCTGTGGGCCGTCGGTAGTACTGCCATCTGTTGGCCGGGTTTTAATCCTGTGTAGTGTTACAGGTCATTGACTCGTATGTATGTTGGTGTGTTGTCATTGAGTCTTGTGTGCGTGATTATATCAGTTGTGTTCTGTATGCGTGTTTGACTGTTGCTACAGTACTTTCAACCAACACAGAATTGTTATGGACATATATATTATTATGGACATGTTTATTATGGACATATATAGCAACGCCACCAGACCTCTTACCCCTTCTGTTTAATGAAAATAATATATAAGAATGCAAATTATATAATTCTAAAAGTGTTGCTTCATTAAACCAAGTTTCACTTATCGCGATCACATATATGTCGGAACAGTTTGATATAAAATGTGCAAAATCATCGACGTTTTATTTCAAGCTCCTGGCGTTAATGTGACCACATAAAGACCATTTGATTCCTAAACATACCTAATGAACTCTTCATAAAACATATTTTTTGTTACACTATGAATAACATGAGAAAAATCTAGATCAATTGAATAATTTGAATCATTTGACGGTACATTCAAATCTCCACACTTAATCTCAACATCCATAACCGGTCTTGTTCTTCATATTTTCTATTTCTTGCTACAATATTGGACAGCAGGGGTCGTTAGAACAGTGATCAACTAAATCTTTTTTGTATCTCATGCAGTTGGTGCACCTTTTTATTTGAAAATTACAGCTCCTCGATTCATGGTCTCCTGCACATCTGAAACAGCAGGGACCATCGCCGTTTCTTTTTGCCGAGCAGTTTGCTGCCGAGTGGCCAAAGAGCTGATAGTGATAACAGGCCAACGTATATTACCTGTCTCTTACCTTGTACACACCTCAGTCAAGATGAAGCTTATCCCCGAGTCTTGCAACAGCGTCTCGAACCTCATTGTTGCATCGCAAGATGTAGTGCTGCGTATTCCTTGCCGCTGGCTTCTTGAACAGTACGCTCAATTTGCTTCTGACGTGCTCAACAGATTTCATTGCTGGATTTTTTTCCATCAACGTTTCCATCAACGTCAAAAGGAAGATGTCGTGGAGTAAGTGACCAAGCAATATACAAGTACATGTTTATATGCATATTCACGTGTACGCTCTTATATACAGGCAGTAATGATACTGGTAAAACAGACGCGAGCAGCACTGACAGATCCAGAACACAATTTTGGAGGGGGCGCACCTCACCTCTAGAGTTAATGACCAAAATTATCGAACAAGTTGAAGTGAGGGGGCCCAAGAAAGAGCAAATAGCAATATGAGGGCTAGTGGCGTCGAAAAGCTGGAGTAAGAGGAGACGGCAAGGATAGCAGATATTTGAGCAGTGAGATAGAAATGGACACGTATATTTTTTCTCGAAAATGTGAGGCGGTAGATAATTATATATACACGGATCGGAGAAAAAGAACGATTTAGCGGTTTAGTTGGATACATGGAGAGCAGTAGGGGAGACTAGGGAACAGGACGACGACTATACCATTTACAAGTCAATTTGGCAAAAGTGAAAATCAATTTGGCAAAAGTGAAATTCAATTTGGCAAAAGTGAAAATCAATTTGGCAAAAGTGAAAATCAATTTGGCAAAAGTGAAAATCAATTTGGCAAAAGTGAAAATCAATTTGGTAATTCTTACAAATTTAGGTGGTAGTCGCATTGATAATGCATAATCATATTGTTTATTAGTGTTTTAGTAACAAATATATTACTCATGCAAATGATATCAATTAATGTTAAATGTTTAAGAAAATATATATATTCTTCTGTGCGAACAACTGCCCTATGGCGCGCACTCTATCAGCCAATATATCAATGTCAGCGTATAGTCACTGTTCTCGGAGAGCACTCGCGAGCAAATCGTGCACACACACACACACACACACTCACATCTACAGAAACATCACACTTTCAGAGACGGTACATTCCGTCTTATGGCAAGTGTTCAGGCATCACGTGCGAATAGCGCTTGTCGTTGCTAGCCATCTGTACTATGTTTAATATAGTACGGTATATATTTTGTATATGGTGTCCATTTGTGTGTTCGAGGTAGTGTGAGTGTGAGTGTAGGTAGTGTGTATGTTGTATGCACGTGCTATGAGCGAGCAGGGGGATACAGGGGATGGGGCAGTGCGCGCCATAAGGCAGTGCGCGCCATAGGGCAGTTGTTTGCGCAGAACGTTCTTGCGTGTTTGTTAGTGAATGTGTTTCAGTGGGCCATGCTGCGTTGTGATTGTGTTGAGTTGTGATATCTTGCTTTATTGCTAGAATTTAAGTACACGCGCTGGTGGTATATACGCTGACATTGATATAATGGCTGATAGAGTTCCTCATAAAGTAAGTAAATACGGTACATATCTGCATTGTAATTGTAGTACATACCATAGCACATAATTGTATAGTATATAGTGAGTAGTACATATCTGTGTTTTACGACTAATGCTAAATTGTTCATGTGAAATACAATAAAATTTACTGATAACAATTAAGTTTGATATTTAATGTCAAATCAATAACATACATTATGGTTCTAACTGGGACAATTTTGATCTCAATTGGGACAAATGAAATTGTAAAAGGTATAGTTTATTTTATTATTAACCTTGAATCGGAGCTAATCCCAATCACTTAAAATATCATTTTGATGCAAATATAATGGACTTCATCAACAAATATATCCCTACATGACAGCTTCTTAAACTATATATATTCTTAAACATAAAACATTAATTGATATCATTTGCATGAGTAATAAACTTGTTACTAAAACACTAATAAACAATATGATTATGCATTATCAATGCGACTACCACCTAAATTTGTAAAAATTCCAAATTGATTTTCACTTTTGCCAAATTGATTTTCACTTTTGCCAAATTGATTTTCACTTTTGCCAAATTGATTTTCACTTTTGCCAAATTGAATTTCACTTTTGCCAAATTGATTTTCACTTTTGCCAAATTGACTTGTAAATGGTATAGAAAGCTTGGTGTTACAGATTCGTAGTGAATACAGGTAGGCAGGGAGAGAAGACGTGTGAAGAAGCTTATACAAGACAACATAGTTTAAAATGGATTATAGAGACAGCAGGCAGCCAACTGAGATTGCGAATGTAAGCGGTGGTAGGTGTTCTGTGAGGGAGACGTAACACAAATCTGCACCAGAGGTTGATGATAGACTGGAGGGAGAGAATAGATCTTTGAGGTAGATGAAAAAAATATAGTTGCAGTAGTCAATGCGTCACAAGATATAAAAATTTAGATATTAGTAGTGCAGATGCCTCGTCAATGTATGGGTTAATCGGATAAAATTAGCGTAGGGTGGAACAGCAGGAACGAGTGATGTGCGAGAATTTCTTTCAAAAATCGAGGGAAGGATCGAAAAAATACCCAGGTTTTGGATGTGGGACGAGAGAGGCAGATCAAATGAGCAATTGGGAAGTATGGGGGGATGAAACCAAATATATTCCGTTTCGTCAGGGTTCAGTGAAAGTTTTCTGGAGGACGCCCATGCACAAATGTGTGATAAGAGTTGGCCGTCCAGACCAAGTTTAGAAACAGAGAAAGGAAAGTAAATTTAAATATCATCCGCGTAAATATGAAATGACATAGGATAAGAGCGAATAATGGGACAAAGAAGAGAAATATGAAGATTAAATAAAAGGGGACCGAGAAGAGAGCCTTGGGCAACATCGGATTTAAGATGTACACGCGTGGCAAATTCTAAATTGGAGCGTACAGCAAAGGTCCTGTCAGTCAGAAAGGAAGACAAAAGATTTAGGGCAGGAGATGAAAGACCAACGTGAGCAATATCTTGACAGAGAATAGAATGGTCGACGAGGTCAAAAGCAGAAGATAAATCTGAAGAAATATAGGGAACAGAATCGCCGGAGGAAAAAGAAGTTAATGTCATTAAGGTTTTGAGTAAATGACTTTAACTTGCGCGGAGGTTTTGATTTGGCTTTCGTGAGTTTTTCTTGGAAAATATTGAAAAGTCAGACGCCGAAATTGATCAAGGAGTTGATTTTGAAATACCGGTGAGATTTCTAGGTGGACCTCTTGGAATGGGAAGACATTGCGCGGGAAGTAAGTTTTGACTTATAGGATGACGATTTGGCAGCATTAAGCGTAGAAATGAAAAAATTTCGGGCAGTGCAAAACAGTGACCAGTTCAAGTCAGTTTTGACCCGGCGCCAGCAGCGCTCACGGGTCCGAGACTCAGCTCGTAGACGGTGTAAGTCAGGTATCAGTCATGGTTGTTGGGTAACAGAAGGTTTGTTACGACGCATTATACAACAGCCTTCCAAGTAAATGGGCAATTACTCCAATTCACAAGAATACCTTTTGGCGTAACAAACGGTGTGGCTGCTTTTCAGAGAGTTATTGACAAATTCATTGCTGAGAATACTCTAGAAAGTACATATGCGTATCTTGATGTTGTCACAATATGTGGGAAGATTATCCTTCAAATGAATTGAATGAATGAATTTCAAATTATCCTTCAATGAGAACAAATTCACTTTTGACAATACTTCGGTACGTGTTCTAGGTCATGTGATTGAGAATGGTTTCACGTATCCCGATAACTAGCGCTTGCAGCCTCTGCTGAAAATGGTTACGCCACAAAACAACAAATCCCTGAAGAGAGCTCTAGGTTTCTTCTCTTATTATTCCAAATGGATTAAGGATTTTTCAACTAAAATCCGCCCCCTCGTCGACTGTTCAACTTTTCCGATGAATCATACTGCTCAGGAGGCCTTCAACAACATGAAGGAAGATATTTCAAAGGCCTGTATTGCTGCTATTGATGAGGATTGTAATTTCACATTGGAGACTGACGTCTCTAACTCTGCTTTGGTTGCCACTTTGATGCAAAATAGACGACCTGTGTCGTTCTTGGCCAAGTCGTTGATCAATGCCGAAAGAAAGTACTCCATTGTTGAGAAGGGAGCTTATTCAGTGATTACTGCCGTCCGGAAATGGAAGCGCTACTTGATTGGCAAGCATTTCCAACTTATAACAGACCAACAGGCGTTATCTTCCATCATGAACAAAACCCCCTGCGGTCGGGTACCCCCTGCGGTACCCCCTGCGTTAAGGGGGTTAGAATTCTGCCGCCGTAGCTGCCGCGTGTCGTAAAAGGCGACTAAAGGCAAACATGTCTGGTCAGGTTTCGGCCTGCTACTAGATACATGTAACCCGGTACAACCAGTCGCATGGTCGGAATGTCGGCGACTAATCCGGCCCCCCACTGGCCTATGCCAGTGAGGAGGGTGGCCAGACACCCAGCAGGAAGAAATACAAGACCTGTCAAAGGGCGGATGAGCTGTTTAGCAGCCAACGGCCATCTGGAAACCCTGCCCCGTCGGATCGGCAAACAGGATACTGGCCGCTGAGTGTCACGTCACCCGGGGTATAGTGGTGGCGTGACGTAACACTCGTCTTTGGCCTGCGCGTCGAACCCCGACGTGGCCGCTGTTTGGCTCCTCGACAGTGGAGAGAATGGTCCGACGCCGGCGCGGATCGCCGGATAGGGCTCAAGAGGGTCAAGGGTGAGGTGCCTTGTGCTCGAGGGGGGTCCTGCTCGACGCAGTGTCCGCCGCTTGCAGTGGGGCTGCAGTTGCTGGGTCTAGATGGACCGGTGGGGGTCACTGGTCCGGGCCCGGTGCTGTAGCTCCCGCGGACTCGTACCGGGCGGAGCTCGCAGCGAGCTCAGGGGTATTCGGTGCTCGTACAGCGCGCACCACCACTGGCGTGGCATCCCATGTTGGCTCTACCCGTGTCCCCAGTAGGGTCCCGTGCAGAGGTGGGTGGTCGTGTGCGCAGAGACAAACAAACAATTCATGGCTTCAAAACCTACAAACACCCCAACTGCTGGTCGTCCCTCGGGCGATCGGCCACGGCCGCCGAAAGCTGGCCGTGCTCTGATTTTTCCTCTGATCATTAGCTGTGTCTGTTCTCCGCTTTGTTTCTCACACCTGGTGATACCAGTACAGGTGCATCGACCAATTTCAATCACTCAACACAGCCATACTCGTGTTTATATCGTATATTCATGTGTACAACAGACATTTTTGGTCTAAACCTTCACTTCTATTATATAGACTCTCATGAATGGAAGTATGCCTTATAGCACTAATATGTAATCATATCTGATAAAGAATTAAATGAAAGCCTATTAAAAATTCAAGTCATTTGTAGCCTACCGAGTCAACTATTTTCAGCTATTACTTAATGATTCAGTGCGCATCATTATTATATACTACTTGATTATTTTTATGATAAAGAAATGTATCCATTACTAAAACTCGTTGTCCCATTCCTTTTGCCTAAATGTTTAAGGGGTCTTATACACTGGAAAATGTGTTATGTTGCAGAATCACTTGCCTGGCTATGTGCGGCGTGCTGATGAGATAAAAGCGGCTGGCGTTGACGAACTGGTGTGTGTGGCCGTCAATGATCCGTTCGTTACGGCTGCCTGGGCCCGCGACCAGCAGTCTCACGGCAAGGTCCCTTTTTCTGTGTATTCACTTTTTGTATGATTGCAGAAAATGAGCTGAGCTTAGACTGTCCTACCTCGTATTCCCATCTTGTCCAGTCTATTTTTGAATATCGTTATGTTGTTTGACATCACAATTTCATCAAGTAGATTATTCAAATTGTCTACACATCTAACACTGAAACTGTATTTTTAGTGTTTTAAACACCGCGGTTTCCTCAATCGCTGTTCAAGACTCTTTCTACTTCCTTACTGGCGCACTAGACCGATATATTATGGGTTTATCTTTCCCGCCAAAGCCTTATAGACATTGACGAGGTCCCTCGATCTCTTCTCTCTGCTAGTGTTATCAGGCTCAGTTTGATCAATCTCTCCTCATACGACAAGTCCTTCAGACTATTGGCCAATTTCGTTGCCATTTTTTGCACTTTTTTATCTTTGCAACGTGTTGCATCACATGAGGGCTCGATACCACAGCCGCGTACTCCAGTAAGGGCCTTGTAATGAATTTGAAGTGTTTTGCGACTTTTGTGAATCGGTCGAAATTCGTGATGTAGTTTTCCGGAGTTTGGTTCAAGTATTATTGCGAATTTAATATTGTTATATGCCAATATTTTGTCTTAATAATGGTTGTAATTGTTGCGTGCATTGTGTTGTAGATTTTGTATTATTCGATCGTTTGTTCAAACTGTTTTGTGTTTGTGTTTCACAGAGTACACTCATGTTTGTCGAATAAAGCCTCGTTGTAGGTTACTTAGTGTATTGATTCATCTCAGGCTTGAATATCGTAATTATTATTGTCATGTCGTCGTTCATATAGTAGAATACACGTCTCATCTTTGTTAACAAGCTGTAAGCCTTTCAATACACGTCATTAGTATGTGCCCCCGGCTATAAATTGTCCTGTATGATCACTCCCAGATCTCGTTCTCGATCCACTTGTCTCAGAAGGTGATTCTCGAGTTTGTATTCAGTCGACGGTCTTGTTGACTACTATGACGATAAACACGTTCAGTCAAGTCCTTTATTGATTCAAAACGGCGGTTTTTATATGTAGAGTGGTTAATTATGCGTGTACATAAATAGCTTCATTTCTAGGCTGGATGGATAGCTGGATGGATAGCTGGATAGCTTCATTTCTAGGCATTTCTAGGCTTGTATTTTTGGTCATTATCGGAAAGTAAGAGTGGTATCATCAGCATAAATAATATGATTACAACTATCACTGGAGTTTACAATGGATACAAGGATGGATACAATGGATACAATATATACAAGGAATAGAATTTGTCCTAGAACCGAGCCTTGAGGAACGCCCCTGTGAGTACCTTGTAATGGAGATGTGTAGTTGTTACAGTACACTGCCTGTAATCGGTTAATCATATAACTGTTAAATAACTCAAGAACTAATCCTCTAATTTCATAGTTTTCTAGTTTGGCGAGCAAAATTTTGTGATCAAGAGAATCAAATACTTTAGAAAGATCTAAAAATATGCTGGCCACGAAATACTTTTCCTCAAGACTGGAAATTACAGTAGAAACAATGAATTTGCCAACATTTTCCTTAGCTAGCGTAGTCCAAACATGGTCCAATACTGTTAAGGATGTTTCAGTGATTCTTGTGGGTTGATCAATTAGAGGGGTTCAAGAGAATGAGTACATCAAATTAACAAATTCCGAAACATGTTTATCCGAAGAGTTCAATACGTTTAGGTTGAAATCACCAAAAATAATTAGACCGTGGCTCTTCTCACTTTTAGCTTTCAAAAGGATGTCATTCAGCGCATTCATAAAACTTTCGTGACAGCCACTAGGCGTCCTATAAACACATAAGCAGACGTATTTATGGAAGGCAGTGGAGATTTCGACTCCAATGGTTTCAATAAAGCTCTCAGATAGGGTAGCTTTACTGAGCGGTACTTAGTCGAAACGTAAACTGAAACTCCACCGCCGTGTACATTTCTACAGTTATTATACACACAGTAGCCAGGTAGTTCGTATAAGGGCGATAGCTGAGATTCGAGTCGAGTTTCCCTAAATCCCAAAACGTCGGGATCAGCGAAACTAAACATGATCGTTTCTTTGAAACTTTCGAGGAATAGACCTGATATTAAAATTAAGCAATGTAAGTGAATTCATGGTTAAATATTCTAGCTCGCCGGGTGCGACGTACCGGGACACGGCAGCACCACTCACATTATGAGGTTGGAATGATATGTCAGTTCGACATCATTATTCGCTATCAGTTCACCTACAGTCAGTGAAAAACGTAACTGGACTCACTCGGCCTGTAGTTTACGGTCGTTTGTTGGTTCGCTTGGATGTCGCGACTCCGGCACTCTCGACGGTCCTATCAGGCTGGCAGCGCACCGATTGGTCGCCAGATCGTGACGTCACGCCCGTGTCACTGGTCAGCGACACGGCTGAGTCACCCTGAGCGCCGGCGATTGACCTTGATGGAGCACGCTGACCGCGATCAGCGGCCTCGCTGTCTACGGGCGTTTCCAGGTCGGCAGCCCGACGATATCCGTTATTGTACTGGCCCCGCCCACACGTGTATGTGTGTGTGTGTGTGTGGCAGGTGCGTGTGCTAGCCGACACGCACGGCGAGCTGGCGCGAGCGCTGGGTCTGCAGTTGGACCTGACTGCCGTGCTGGGCGGCTGGCGGTGCCGTCGCTTCTCGATGCTTGTACGTGACGGACTGGTGCGGCGACTCAATGTCGAGCCGGACGGCAAGGGACTGAGCTGCTCACTGGCTGAGGTGCTGGCGCAACAGCTGCACGAGCGCTGAAACAGCACCGCACGCGCGTCAGTGTGGCCATGGCTCCTCTGCCGTCTTCGAGTGGAGTGCAGTTTTGTGTGTGTGAACGAGCTTTTATGTATGTGCTTGTGGTTGACATTGTTTGCGCTCGATTTTGTGGCGAGTTTTGATTCAACCTGGTGTTTTGGAACATGTATTGTGAACATTTATTCATTTATTGAAGTGTTCGTCCTAAAGGCGATTGTCTGGCTGATATTTGTTGTCTTTTTATAAGATATTTGTGCAGACGAGAATAACGTGTTAATGAGACTTTTTTTGTTTTTTAGGAAAATTGATGTTCATGCCAATGAATGCTTAATATAAATCTTCAATTTTCTAGCGCATAGTGATGTTTGATTGTTTGCAATTGTTTCCAATTAATAACGCATATGCGTGAAATATATTTGGATTTGTGTGGGAGCATTTATGGCTTACGTTACGTTAGTTCAACAGGTGAGTGGAGTGAAATGTATAACAAACTTAAAATCAGACCAGTTTTCTTTCTATCAGTTTCTCAGTTTTATCGTTTACAGTTTACTTTCGCTTTATTTTCGCGGCATGTTCGTGCAGCTGTCGGTTGGCTAATTTATATGGTAGGGCGTCGTCAGTAGTGCACTGCGTCTGAGATGTTTTTGTCTGGCTATGCTCGAAGTATTCTGACAGTTAATTTATGACCTTTGTGTGTGTGTATGTGTGTAGCTTGGCTGAGCATCTCATGGTAACACGCCTGTGAACTTTGAGGTTATGTCTAGAAACAGCTCGCAACTAGATAGCGCGGTCAAACTGTTTGCCCGGTTAGATTAATTTATTATATAATTTATTGATATTAGAATAGATTAATTGTGGTGCATTGAGCCGACGTGGTTCAGGCATTCATTGACCAAGTTTTCGGAGTTGCTTTAATGTAGTAGAGCAGTGACGGCGCCAAGGGGACGCTTGGGGGTTATAACCCCAAAAAATATGCCCAGTCCCCCCCAAATATGACAAGCTCCCTTAAGCCTCCCCCTCCCAAAACAAATCATAATCATGGACAGCTCATGGACATCATAAAAGTTATAAAGTAAAGTTAGCAATAAAGTTCATGGACATCATCATGGACATCATCATGGACATCATCATCATCATCATCATCAATCATGGACATCATAAAAGTTCTTACCACTGTAAATGAAGTCCTTTTGGTTCAAGTCCCTTATATATTTTATATAATTATTGTTATAATAATTATATATTTTATATAATTATTGTTATAATAATTATATATTTTATATAATTATTGTTATAATAATTACTACAATAATTTGTATAACGAATTATTCCAGTCCCTTATTATAATACTTAGTCAGTGTTCGAGTGTATCTCTTCGTGCTTCGCCAAGCCCACCCAGCTTTTTCCTTAGTCCCCTATAGGAAAAATTCTGGCGCCGCTACTGTGGTAGAGATTGACTGATTGCTGCTAATACACAATTGAAATTCGACTGTGTAATCTTAGTTTGTTATTGCGGGAAAACAACATCAAGAGGAACGAAGAAGACTTCACGAACAGCCGAACGAAGAGAAAACCTTCGTTACAAAATGGTTGTTAATATGAGACGAATATGCATTCAGTTCGATGGCATGTGAGGGTTAGGGGCATTGAACCTCTCCGGTTCAATGTCTCCAATATATCCACATTTTTGTCACACATGATACGTTTTATGACAATTTCGGTTACGAGACAAACGTTAGAAGCACACATTTACTAACTTGAAAATTAGTTGGTAATTTCGATATTAGGAATCATAATAATGTAATTGATTTTTGAATTGATGTAATTGTAATTGTAAATGTGTGCTCAGTTGGTTCAAACAATGATGATAATGATTATATTTTGAATGAAACGTGTTTATTAAATGCGTTCAATGAGAAAAAACATGGGGTGTCGGTAGACAGCCGTGCCAATTGGTGCAGTGCGGACGGACATACGTGTGCTTTACATGCCAAACTAATGACGTGCGCGGTACGTGATATTGCGTGATCCACTGCAATAAACTTTCAACATACAGACTGTTTACTTGAACCAGTGGCGACATCAGGAGTTTTCCGGTGGGTGGAGCTAAAATAAAAGATAGAATTGGTGAACATGGACGTAGATGCTGGGGGTATATACACCTTCAACAAATTAGCTGGGGTATGTGGTCGAAACTGGGCATTGACATTGTCGGTCCTGTGTATACGACAGAAGAACATTGTCGTTACGCAATCACTGTCGTTGATTATCACTCCATTTGGGCCGAAGTCGGTCTTGTTGCATCACCAAATACACGCTCCGTGATGGAATTCCTCAACTCAGTTTTTGCGCGCGAGGGATATCCTGACGAGCTAGTGAGCGACAATGGTACACAGTTTGTGAGCCAGGAATTCGAAGAATACCTCCGACACCGTGGCATCGTCCATCGACGATCGGCTGCATATTGGTCACAAGGCAATGGTGCCGTAGAGCGGTTTAATCGGACGTTAAAGATGTGGATTCAAAACCATCATCGTGGAGCATTCAAGGACCGCATCCGGCAGCTATTAGCTGGATACAGGGCGACACCTCACTGCACAACGGGCGTCGCACCGTCAGTTTTGCTGCACGGGCGAAACATGCATTGGTACTGCCTGTTACAGCTGTACCGACGACCAGCGCGGTTCATGATAAAGTTCAACGTCAACAGGATCGTAACCGAAGAAATTACAATCGCAGACACGCTGTGCGAGAGTCAACACTGTGTCCAGGAGACTGGGTGCATGTACGGACACCCGGACGACCCGCAAAGCTGTCGCCGCGTTTCAGCCCGCCACTGCAAATAGTCAAAAGGCAGGGCTCGTCATTTCGGCTGGAAGACGGAACCGTTCGGAACCCGGCTCATCTGGTCAAGGCTCGAACCAGGGACACGTATTTCCAATGTCCACCGCTCGACAAAAATCAAGATTGTGTTGGTGCTCGAGACGAAAGCGCTATAGAATGCGAGGCACCGGCGATCGAGGCAGAAGGAGCTGTGACATCAGATGAGTCGGAGGTGGCCGAACCAGGAGCAGCGCCTGAGCCAGCTAATGCGCGGAATGTGCGTAACCGCCGCCGTGTCGTTCGCTTTGATGATTATGTTGACTTTTAAAGTGAGGGGATGTGTAGTATCGCCACCTATACGGTCGCTTTGTTTGAAATCTACTGTGTAATCTCCCTGGCCGATACTAGATGAAGTAACTAGAATGTGACACTGAACTTGACCGTGTTGGGTCAGGCAGCCTGGGCACAAGTGTCAAGGTGTGCTGTTTGTACGCGCGATTAACGTTGGTTGTATTAACCGTGTTCCGTTTATGTTTCTGCTCTGTTTATGATTATCGTTTATTGTGGATGATTATCATTGTTACACGAAGCCACTACAAGGATATACGTATTAAATAAGTAAGCGACCGATACACAGACGCACATGTATTAGGTCAGGTTAGTGTGATTTATTTACACAAGCAAACAAGCAGTGAGCAAAATAAGATAGCACAAGAGAAGCTACAACGTCGTACTCTGCAACACAACCACCACACCTGCACGCTAGACACACACACACACACGTCACTCTCCGCTCACTCAACACCAACTGCCCTCTCCTCTCTCACAGCGCATCATTCACTCGGATACAGCCATACAGATCACACATACACGTATCAAATGACAAGGTATCGCATGACAGTTCTGCAAGCAATGCACAGTGCATTCACACGTACTTACACATACATGCATACTCCGTATATGACTCAACTAGTGATGGAAAAAAACGTTTTTTTGTTGCGTTTTTTTAAAAACATGTTTTTTTAGTTTTTCTTTAGAATCAGCCCCAATTGTCATCGGATGTTGGATTTTAGTACACAGAATCGAGTTTAATTGACGTTTGTACATCTTTACGTGTCTTATTTCAAAGATAATTTGATAATAGTATAGAAAACAAAAATATGTATCAATAAATACCCCAGGAGACTGTTTGAAAGTGCATCCGAGTCCGGTGGTTTAGGTTTTTTCATTAAAAAACCCATGTTTTTAAAGATGGTTTTAATGATGCAGATATTTGAAATAATTTGTTAGCAGAACAAAGCAGATTCATTGAGTAAACATGTGTTTTTTAAGAAACCATGTTTTTTTATTAAAAATGCAATGATGTTTTTCAAATTGGTTTTAAATTCGTTTTATTAATGTACAGATTCAGAAAATGTTGACAGCAGAACAAGACAAGTTAATTGGTTGGTAAAGTATTTTTTGACAAACGTTTGTTTAAACTAACGCTTTTTTAATGAAACAATGCAATCTCGAACAGTCTCTATGGAAGAGAGATTTGATTGATGTGCGTTCAAATACCTTTTGTATAGCAAGTAGCCTGCTGGTATAAGCGGCCGGTTAAACCACTTGATTTAAACTGTTTTTAAACCATGTTTTTTTTCGAAATAATATTTTTTGAAAAACGGTTTTCTTAGATGTAGAGATTTAGAATAATATTGGCGGTATATCAAGGAAAGCCGAACCAAACTAATTCGTTTTTTATTAGTAACCTGTTTTAGAACTGGTTCTATGGATTATGGTTTCTTTTATGTAGTTATTTGTGTTCAAATACCTATTTGTACATTAAATATATTTCCTCAGTCGTTTTTTTCCTACACGAAAATATTGCCCGTTTTTCTGGTCAGGATTTCCACTCTGAATAATGCGATCCGATTGTATTCGTAGTCTCATTAGAGACACTAAGTTTGTGTGCATATTTGTAGTATTTGTGTAAATATTTGCAGTGTTTGTACTTTTATATTTGCAAATAATTGATCTGCTGAATGAAATGATGAAACTTATTATAATCAACGTAGTTCATTTCTGGTAGGAAAAACGTAATATGTAAAAAATAATTAAAAATTATGCCACTTGTTGTTTTTTTTAAAACAGTTTCAGATTTTAGCATAAAAAACGGTTATCAAACCCTGCTTTCTTACACAATGATTAATTCAATAATTGAATGCAAAACTGTACTGTACATAGAAGTGCCGCACAGTACCGTGTAAACAATGATATTAGGGCTTTCATACACCTTATAACAATTATATTGTGCATATTTAATGATAATTCAATTTGATAGGGTCACTAATATCATGAATAACTCATGTGTTGATTAAAAATAATTCATTTAACATCCGAAATATATCATTTCCATAATTTGAATTATTTGCATGACTCTTAAAAACCAAAAAACGTGTTTTTTTTCGAGGTTCTTTTTGTCAAAAAAACGTTTTTTTAGGTCCCATCTCTAGACTCAACCATAACTGAAAGGCATTTGCAGAGTATAACAGCGCACACAATATCTCACAGTTAGTTACATTAATGTACAAACTAATAGGTTAAACACAGTATGCTGTATATCATATTTTTACTGTGCATAGCAACACAGCCCAATGCACAACACAAATCACAGCTCAATACACAACATAGTTTTGCACTATTAAAATCAGGCATTCATTCTTGTTAATGTCCATTAAGCATCAATGGAAGTATTTCTTCCTCAGCTTAGTGTCAGCGAACGTGTCTACCAATTTGTCGTAATCAAGAGACTTAGCAACAGCATGTTCAATTGATGTTATTGCTAGCGCATTCAGTCGCTCATTTAACATGGACGACTTCATGATGTTTTTATCAGTTTCATCCTGCTGAAGCTTCTCTCAGCACTGGCGACAGTTACAGCAGCTGCAAGCATAATCCTTAACACAATACTGGTGTTAGAATATATTTCAGTGAGGCTGTTTCTGCAAATGTAATCCAGAAAGTCTCTAGGTTCGGTGAGAAAGTTGTTGCAGGCAGCAATGGTGAAACGACGCAGCTCCAACTCAAGTTCTGAAGCATTTATATCACCCATCGTCTTTTCAAAGTTTTCACAGTGCATGAGTAGTGTATTGTTGTCGATATACTCATTTAACTGTGTCATATTGTAGACAAATCCAAACAAATTGATTGAATCGAGAATTCAAAGGTATTATTTGGTCCATCACTGTTAAGAAAAACTGAGATCTGAAAATTTCTTCTTCGCGGAGAGATACTTCATCTTCGCATTCGTAATCGAACATTGTCTTTTAACGCCGAACTCTTTTTTCGGGAAATATTGTCTTAATGTCCAACTGTTGAGCAATCTCTGATACTACACGGGTGGCTAGTAAACCCTTCCCCTCTGAATTTTTAAAAAACGATGCAGTTGTGGTTTTGTGTTGTGTATATATGTTTTGTGTTGTGTATTTGTGTATCTTTCGTTGTACATTATTTGTGTATATGCGAGTATTGTAGTTTTGAGCGAGCCTGCACGTAGCAGTGTACTAGGAAATGCAGCTGCCTGGTTCGGTCAAGGAAGTGGCGCGTGCAGTGTGTGTGTATATGTATGTGTATGTATGTTTGTGTGCATGCGTATTGCGGAGCGATATGATCATGAATCGGGAGTGTCGTGCATGAGATGGTGTCGTGTGGGTGTTACTGCGTTTAATGTAAAGTGGGTTTCGGGGGAGTATTGAGTGACTTGTCTGCACGGGCGTGCAGGTGTATTGTGAAACCATATTGTTGTTTTTTGTGCCTTCGTTATTTCTTCCTACAATACATTTCATCACAAGCTAACCGGCCTACAGCATTATGACAGCGATGAACAACGATTGTGCAATGCGGTCGTTCAATGGTGATGGAGACGTCGTGGCGTGGCTCACAAAAGCCAGACTCGTAGCCAGACTGAAGAAGGTGGAAGATGTCGCCAGCTTTATTTCTCTGCATCTCGAAGGTGATGCTCTGGCGTTGTTCTTGGAGATGGACGAGTGTGATCAGGAGAGTGCTGAGAAGATTGAGAGTGCCCTGAAAACAGCCTACAGTGATGATTCGTTTGATGCATTTGGTAAGTTGTCCGAAAAGAGGTGGCACGGTGAATCAGTGCATGTCTTCGCCACCGAAATCCGACGACTTGCTGGGTTGGCGAATTTTCACGGAGAAGCACTGGACAATATTTGCCGACTGCAATTTGTCAATGGCATCCCCAGACATATCAGATCGAGTTTACAGAGAATGGAGAACGTGCACACAATGCAAATGTCGGTGCTGATAAATCACGCTCGTGTGCTGACTAAGAACGACGGACCGGTCGCGGCTGCCGCAGCAGCGCCGGCAGCATGTCATGACCGTATTCATCCAGACAGCGAGAAGAGAAGTCCGCAATTCAGGGGTCGGTGCTTCGTATGCGGCGGCCCGCACATGTCACGAGCTTGTCCGAGGCGGGAGTCCGTTATATGCTACACATGCGGACAAAGAGGACATATCTCCAGACAGTGCCGGCAGGGAAACGGTGCAGGAGTGACTGGTGCACCAGCAGTCACTCCGACGACTCACTGAAGGCGCCAAGTACACTGCCGATCATCGAAGCGAGACTGTCAGGTGAGACTGTTCATGCCTTGGTTGACACGGGCTGCTCAGGGGCCGTTGTGCGTTCTAATTATTGGAAAATATTGAGGGCAGTAGTTTGATGACGGCGTTCGATGGGCGGAAAGTTAAGTGTCGGGGTACTGCTTGGATTAATATTGAAGTGTCTGGTAAGCAAATGAGTTTGCGTGCTGTAGTTGTTGACAGTATTGTGGGTGACGTAGACATACTGATTGGGATGAATATTATTGACAAACTTGGCGGTGTTTTTGTATGTGGTTCTAAAGTGAAATTTGGTGTAGATAATTGTGTCGCGAGTGCAAGCAGTGATGTGTCTTGTAGTCAGTGTGAGGAAGTTGATAGCTCCACAAATGAGAAGCTAGAAATAACCGATCCTGATTTCACTGCTGTTTTTGATGGCAATAAGTGGGAGATTGAGTGGATAGTGACAGGAGACGAGCCTATGTGGTCAAGAACAGTCGGATGTTATGAACAGACGGTGACAGATGATATTCGCGATGAATTTGATGCAGAGGTTCAGCGTTGGATCACAGAAGGAATTCTTGCTCCGTCAAATAATTCTAATTGCAAGGGTGTGTTGCCACTGCAAGCGGTGGCTCAGCCAACAAAAAACAAGGTGCGCCCAGTGCTCGATTTTCGAGAACTGAACGAGTTTGTGAGCAGCCACACGGGCGATGACTACGTAGATGTTTGTGGCGAGAAATTGAGAGAGTGGAGACGCATTGATGGGCCCGCCTCCCTGGTTGATCTGAAGGCTGCGTAACTTCAGGTACATGTGGTGCCAAAATTGTGGAAACATCAGCTTGTCAAATATAACGGTAAGGTGTACTGTTTGACGCGGTCGGGATTTGGACTGTGCTCGGCACCCAGAGTGATGACGCGTATCGTGCGTACAGTATTGAGCCAATCTGAAGTCATCGACAAAGGCACGGACTCATACATAGATGATATTATAGTACGCGAATCGGTTGTGTCCAGCAGAGATGTTGTCGCTCATCTGAGTAAATATGGCCTAGAAGCAAAAGAGCCGGTGTCGATAGAGGAAAGTGCCGTTCTGGGTCTCAAACTGCAGAAAGATAATAGTGGTCGTATGTTGTTCCGCAGAGGCAACAGTATTCCAGATGTTACCGAACATCTGACCAAGCGTCAGCTCTTTTCTGTGTGCGGGAAGTTGATCGGACACTACCCTGTGGTCAGGTGGCTGAGGATCGCGTGCAGCCACATAAAGCGCCGAGCTGATGGAGTGGACTGGGATGCAATGGTTCCTTTGGACGTGTTGCAAATGACGCTTGACATGGTAGAGAGAGTGCAGAAAAACGACCCAGTAGGTGGTAGATGGCATGTGTCTAATACAAGGCGGGGAGTTGTATGGTGTGACAAGAGTAACCTGGCAATCGGAGCAGCGGTCGAGATTGATGGAGAAATTGCTGAAGACGCGACCTGGCAACGAAAGAAGGACGATGTGCACCATATAAACGTAGCGGAATTGGAGGCGGTGATGAAAGGCGTGAACCTGGCAGTGAAGTGGCAGTTGGTAGAGATCGAGATTCGCACGGATTCTGCAACGGTGGCTGGCTGGGTGGGCACAGTGCTAAACAAGGAAAGAAGGGTGCGTACGAAGGGTGCAGCAGAAATATTGGTCAAGCGAAGACTAGGAGTGCTGAGTGATTTTATTACAGAGTTGGGCTTGAGTGTCAGCATTACGAGTGTTCCCACCACGATGAACAAAGCTGACGAGCCGACACGTGTGAAAAAAGAGTGGTTGTCTGAGCGTGGAAAGTTCTCGAGTAGTCGTAAAGCAACTGAGAAGGTGTGTGCAGCGACTGTGGATGAAATCAGAGAGATGCATGACATGCACCACATGGGTGTGGACAGAACCTTGTATTTGGCTCGGCGAGTGGATCCTGGTGTATCACGAGAGACTGTGCGGCGAGTGGTTAGAGGCTGCGAACGTTGTCAGTCAATTGATCCGGCGCCGTCGACTCATGTTGCTGGACACCTTAGCTTGGACAAAGTATGGCATAGACTAGCCATTGACATCACCCATTACCGCCATCGGGAATATTTGACAGTTGTGGACAGTGGACCAGGGAGGTTCGCAATTTGGAGGGAAATACGATCTGAGACGTCTCAACAAGTATGCACGCACATGGACGAAATATTTCGTGAGCGAGGACCGCCTCATGAGCTGCTGATGAACAACGGGCGGGCGTTTCGTTCGCAGGAGATGCGAGAACTATTGGAGCGGTGGAAAGTGAAGCCGTATTTTCGCGCTGCGTACCGCCCCAGCGGTAATGGGATTGTCGAGCGACATCATCGCTTTATAAAGGCATTGGCTGAAAGAAGTTGTGTTCCACCAACTACCGCGGCATACTGGTACAACATGTCGCCGAGGTTTGGTACTGATGATTCTTCGGTGCCTCATCGTAACGTGTATAGCTAAGACTGGCGTAACACAACACTTGTTGATGGTTTTGCTATTGACCACTGTGAAGACAGCTCCGTTCGCATCGGTGAAGAAGTATGGGTGAAGCCGGCGGATGCACGATGTACTTCGCAGTGGACTCGGGGCGTTGTGACCGATGTTCACTCACCCAATAACATTTCGTTGAATGGCATTCCGCGCCATATCTAGGATATTCGGCCTGTGCAAGTCCCACCAGACGAGGAGGGTGAACGTTCCGATGAAGTTCGACTGTCAACAGTGGACTCACCGACAGAACAACTTCCCAGACGATCCGGAAGAGAGAGGCGGCCTCCAATTTGGATGGACACCTATGTTACAGAATGATCTTGAGATCAGGAGGGGGTGTGGTTTTGTATTGTGTATATATGTGTTGTGTTGCGTATTTGTGTATCTTTCGTTGTACATTATTTGTGTATATGCGAGTATTGTAGTTTTGAGCGAGCCTGCACGTGGCAGTGCACTAGGCAGTGCGGGCGATGCGGTTTCAAGTAGTTGCGCCCCCTGCGTCAATGTTGTACGAGTGCACCGATATGTGAAATGCAGCTGCCTGGTTCGGTCAAGGAAGTGGCGCGTGCAGTGTGTGTGTATATGTTTGTGTATGTATGTTTGTGTGTATGCGTATTGCGGAGCGATATGATCATGAATCGGGAGTGTCGTGCATGAGATGGTGTCGTGTGGGTGTTACTGCGTTTAGTGTAAAGTGGATTTCGGGGGAGTATTGAGTGACTTCTCTGCACGGGCGTGCAGGTGTATTGTGAAACCATATTGTTGTTTTTTGTGCCTTCGTTATTTCTTCCTACAATACATTTCATCACAAGCTAACCGGCCTACAGCATTATGACAGCGATGAACAACGATTGTGCAATGCGGTCGTTCAATGGTGATGGAGACGTCGTGGCGTGGCTCACAAAAGCCAGACTCGTAGCCAGACTGAAGAAGGTGGAAGATGTCGCCAGCTTTATTTCTCTGCATCTCGAAGGTGATGCTCTGGCGTTGTTCTTGGAGATGGACGAGTGTGATCAGGAGAGTGCTGAGAAGATTGAGAGTGCCCTGAAAACAGCCTACAGTGATGATTCGTTTGATGCATTTGGTAAGTTGTCCGAAAAGAGGTGGCACGGTGAATCAGTGCATGTCTTCGCCACCGAAATCCGACGACTTGCTGGGTTGGCGAATTTTCACGGAGAAGCACTGGACAATATTTGCCGACTGCAATTTGTCAATGGCATCCCCAGACATATCAGATCGAGTTTACAGAGAATGGAGAACGTGCACACAATGCAAATGTCGGTGCTGATAAATCACGCTCGTGTGCTGACTAAGAACGACGGACCGGTCGCGGCTGCCGCAGCAGCGCCGGCAGCATGTCATGACCGTATTCATCCAGACAGCGAGAAGAGAAGTCCGCAATTCAGGGGTCGGTGCTTCGTATGCGGCGGCCCGCACATGTCACGAGCTTGTCCGAGGCGGGAGTCCGTTATATGCTACACATGCGGACAAAGAGGACATATCTCCAGACAGTGCCGGCAGGGAAACGGTGCAGGAGTGACTGGTGCACCAGCAGTCACTCCGACGACTCACTGAAGGCGCCAAGTACACTGCCGATCATCGAAGCGAGACTGTCAGGTGAGACTGTTCATGCCTTGGTTGACACGGGCTGCTCAGGGGCCGTTGTGCGTTCTAATTATTGGAAAATATTGAGGGCAGTAGTTTGATGACGGCGTTCGATGGGCGGAAAGTTAAGTGTCGGGGTACTGCTTGGATTAATATTGAAGTGTCTGGTAAGCAAATGAGTTTGCGTGCTGTAGTTGTTGACAGTATTGTGGGTGACGTAGACATACTGATTGGGATGAATATTATTGACAAACTTGGCGGTGTTTTTGTATGTGGTTCTAAAGTGAAATTTGGTGTAGATAATTGTGTCGCGAGTGCAAGCAGTGATGTGTCTTGTAGTCAGTGTGAGGAAGTTGATAGCTCCACAAATGAGAAGCTAGAAATAACCGATCCTGATTTCACTGCTGTTTTTGATGGCAATAAGTGGGAGATTGAGTGGATAGTGACAGGAGACGAGCCTATGTGGTCAAGAACAGTCGGATGTTATGAACAGACGGTGACAGATGATATTCGCGATGAATTTGATGCAGAGGTTCAGCGTTGGATCACAGAAGGAATTCTTGCTCCGTCAAATAATTCTAATTGCAAGGGTGTGTTGCCACTGCAAGCGGTGGCTCAGCCAACAAAAAACAAGGTGCGCCCAGTGCTCGATTTTCGAGAATTGAACGAGTTTTGTGAGCAGCCACACGGGCGATGACTACGTAGATGTTTGTGGCGAGAAATTGAGAGAGTGGAGACGCATTGATGGGCCCGCCTCCCTGGTTGATCTGAAGGCTGCGTAACTTCAGGTACATGTGGTGCCAAAATTGTGGAAACATCAGCTTGTCAAATATAACGGTAAGGTGTACTGTTTGACGCGGTCGGGATTTGGACTGTGCTCGGCACCCAGAGTGATGACGCGTATCGTGCGTACAGTATTGAGCCAATCTGAAGTCATCGACAAAGGCACGGACTCATACATAGATGATATTATAGTACGCGAATCGGTTGTGTCCAGCAGAGATGTTGTCGCTCATCTGAGTAAATATGGCCTAGAAGCAAAAGAGCCGGTGTCGATAGAGGAAAGTGCCGTTCTGGGTCTCAAACTGCAGAAAGATAATAGTGGTCGTATGTTGTTCCGCGGAGGCAACAGTATTCCAGATGTTACCGAACATCTGACCAAGCGTCAGCTCTTTTCTTTGTGCGGGAAGTTGATCGGACACTACCCTGTGGTCAGGTGGCTGAGGATCGCGTGCAGCCACATAAAGCGCCGAGCTGATGGAGTGGACTGGGATGCAATGGTTCCTTTGGACGTGTTGCAAATGACGCTTGACATGGTAGAGAGAGTGCAGAAAAACGACCCAGTAGGTGGTAGATGGCATGTGTCTAATACAAGGCGGGGAGTTGTATGGTGTGACAAGAGTAACCTGGCAATCGGAGCAGCGGTCGAGATTGATGGAGAAATTGCTGAAGACGCGACCTGGCAACGAAAGAAGGACGATGTGCACCATATAAACGTAGCGGAATTGGAGGCGGTGGTGAAAGGCGTGAACCTGGCAGTGAAGTGGCAGTTGGTAGAGATCGAGATTCGCACGGATTCTGCAACGGTGGCTGGCTGGGTGGGCACAGTGCTAAACAAGGAAAGAAGGGTGCGTACGAAGGGTGCAGCAGAAATATTGGTCAAGCGAAGACTAGGAGTGCTGAGTGATTTTATTACAGAGTTGGGCTTGAGTGTCAGCATTACGAGTGTTCCCACCACGATGAACAAAGCTGACGAGCCGACACGTGTGAAAAAAGAGTGGTTGTCTGAGCGTGGAAAGTTCTCGAGTAGTCGTAAAGCAACTGAGAAGGTGTGTGCAGCGACTGTGGATGAAATCAGAGAGATGCATGACATGCACCACATGGGTGTGGACAGAACCTTGTATTTGGCTCGGCGAGTGGATCCTGGTGTATCACGAGAGACTGTGCGGCGAGTGGTTAGAGGCTGCGAACGTTGTCAGTCAATTGATCCGGCGCCGTCGACTCATGTTGCTGGACACCTTAGCTTGGACAAAGTATGGCATAGACTAGCCATTGACATCACCCATTACCGCCATCGGGAATATTTGACAGTTGTGGACAGTGGACCAGGGAGGTTCGCAATTTGGAGGGAAATACGATCTGAGACGTCTCAACAAGTATGCACGCACATGGACGAAATATTTCGTGAGCGAGGACCGCCTCATGAGCTGCTGATGAACAACGGGCGGGCGTTTCGTTCGCAGGAGATGCGAGAACTATTGGAGCGGTGGAAAGTGAAGCCGTATTTTCGCGCTGCGTACCGCCCCAGCGGTAATGGGATTGTCGAGCGACATCATCGCTTTATAAAGGCATTGGCTGAAAGAAGTTGTGTTCCACCAACTACCGCGGCATACTGGTACAACATGTCGCCGAGGTTTGGTACTGATAATTCTTCGGTGCCTCATCGTAACGTGTATAGCTAAGACTGGCGTAACACAACACTTGTTGATGGTTTTGCTATTGACCACTGTGAAGACAGCTCCGTTCGCATCGGTGAAGAAGTATGGGTGAAGCCGGCGGATGCACGATGTACTTCGCAGTGGACTCGGGGCGTTGTGACCGATGTTCACTCACCCAATAACATTTCGTTGAATGGCATTCCGCGCCATATCTTGGATATTCGGCCTGTGCAAGTCCCACCAGACGAGGAGGGTGAACGTTCCGATGAAGTTCGACTGTCAACAGTGGACTCACCGACAGAACAACTTCCCAGACGATCCGGAAGAGAGAGGCGGCCTCCAATTTGGATGGACACCTATGTTACAGAATGATCTTGAGATCAGGAGGGGGTGTGGTTTTGTATTGTGTATATATGTGTTGTGTTGCGTATTTGTGTATCTTTCGTTGTACATTATTTGTGTATATGCGAGTATTGTAGTTTTGAGCGAGCCTGCACGTGGCAGTGCACTAGGCAGTGCGGGCGATGCGGTTTCAAGTAGTTGCGCCCCCTGCGTCAATGTTGTACGAGTGCACCGATATGTGAAATGCAGCTGCCTGGTTCGGTCAAGGAAGTGGCGCGTGCAGTGTGTGTGTATATGTTTGTGTATGTATGTTTGTGTGTATGCGTATTGCGGAGCGATATGATCATGAATCGGGAGTGTCGTGCATGAGATGGTGTCGTGTGGGTGTTACTGCGTTTAGTGTAAAGTGGATTTCGGCGGAGTATTGAGTGACTTGTCTGCACGGGCGTGCAGGTGTATTGTGAAACCATATTGTTGTTTTTTGTGCCTTCGTTATTTCTTATTACAATACATTTCATCACAGCAGTAGCTGTTACCTCTGCCTGCAACACATCCATTGTTGATGATGAGTGTATTAATTTACTTGTTTTATTTATTTGAAATAATATTTCATGCCAAACGCAGATCGCGATCAGACAAAATCATCCAACAAAAAAGCTATAATTATGCAACCAGTAGTACACTTAACATTAACATTAACGTTTATTTATATAGCGCTCATTAAAACACACGCGCAAAAAGACAAATGTTGGTGCAAAAAAATAAAAACAAATAGGTAAGACACGCCGCTTAGGGAAAACAAACATGCGGACAATACACACACCCACAGGCACACACACACACACACACATACACAAACATACATACACACACACACACACACACAAACATTATCATGCACACACAACGAAAAATTGAAACATGGCAGTAAGAAGAAAGCAGAAAGAGCAAAAAACTTCTATACCATTTACAAGTCAATTTGGCAAAAGTGAAAATCAATTTGGCAAAAGTGAAAATCAATTTGGTAAAAGTGAAAATCAATTTGGCAAAAGTGAAAATCAATTTGGCAAAAGTGAAAAACAATTTGGCAAAAGTGAAAAACAATTTGGCAAAAAGTGAAAATCAATTTGGCAAAAGTGAAAATCAATCTGGTAATTCTTACAAATTTAGGTGGTAGTCGCATTGATAATGCATTATCATATTGTTTATTAGTGTTTTAGTAACAAATATATTACTCATGCAAATGATATCAATTAATGTTTTATGTTTAAGAAAATATATATATTCTTCTGTGCAAACAACTGCCCTATGGCGCGCACTCTATCAGCCAATATATCAGTGTCAGCGTATAGTCACTGTTCTCGGAGAGCACTGGCGAGCAAATCGTGCACACACACACACACACATACACACACACATCTACAGAAACATGACACTGTCAGAGACGGTACATTCCGTCTTATGGCAAGTGTTCAGGCAACACGTGCGAATAGCGCTTGTCGTTGCTAGCCATCTGTACTATGTTTAATATAGTACGGTATATATTTTGTATATGGTGTCCATTTGTGTGTTCGAGGTAGTGTGAGTGTGAGTGTAGGTAGTGTGTATGTTGTATGCACGTGCTATGAGCGAGCAGGGGGATACAGGGGGTGGGGCAGTGCGCGCCATAGGGCAGTTGTTTGCGCAGAACGTTTGTGCGTGTTTGTTAGTGAATGTGTTTCAGTGGGCCATGTTGCGTTGTGATTGTGTTGAGTTGTGATATCTTGCTTTGTTGCTAGAATTTAAGTACACGCGCTGGTGGTATATACGCTGACATTGATATATTGGCTCATAAAGTCCTCCATAAGTCCATAAGCTCCTCATAAAGTGAGTAATTACGGTACATATCTGCATTGTAATTGTAGTACATACCATAGCACATAATTGTATAGTACATAGTAAGTAGTACATATCTGTGTTTTACGACTAATGCTAAATTGTTCATGTGAAATACAATAAAATTTACTGACAACAATTAAGTTTGATATTTAATGTCAAATCAATAACATACATTGTGGCTCTAACTGGGACAATTTTGATCTCAATTGGGACAAATAAAATTGTAAAAAGTATAGTTTATTTTATTATTAACCTTGAATCGGAGATAAGCCCAATCACTTAATAGATCATTTTGATGCTAATATAATGGACTTCATCTTGCCTACATGACACTGGGACTTCCCTACATGACAGCGTCTTAAACTATTGTGAGTTGTGAGTTGTTGGCGTTGTGTTATGTGTTATCTATCTATGTTATGTGTGTGTCTGTGAATCTTGAGTGATGCATGTGAGAGGAGCGCACGCTGCATATGCACGTGCGTTCGTTGAGTTTTGACGAGACGCTGAGTTTGCAGCGCGCGGCGGAGCGTCCTTGCACTTGTTTGTATGTTCGGGTGTTGGCTGTATCGAATGTCGTCTTATGGTGTGAATGGGGATTGCGTCAGTGAGCTGACAGAGTGTGTCGTGTGTGGTGGTGTTAGAGAGCGAGTTGCGCGTGTGTGCATTGTGTTTGATATTTCTGCGTTGTTGCTTGGTGTTCTTCGTTTCTTCATTGTTTATCAGCTTTAATACATCCTGGAACAGTTTCGTTCGGCTTCACCTTTTACAAGCTAACCGGCCAAATTTGTGAATTGAAGAAATGGAGTCGGCTTCGTTCGACGCCCGGTTAATACCGGAGTTTGATGGAAGTAGTGATGTGGTGGAGTGGTGGACGAGGACCGAGATGATGTGCAGCTTGAAAAGTGTCGACATCATGAGTGTTGTTCCTCTGAGACTGTCGAAGGGAGCCTTTGTTGTGTGGTCACAGCTGCCTGATGAAAAGAGAAAATCAGCCGAGAAAACTCGCAGAGCTCTCTACGATGCTTTCGGCTTGAACAAGCACGCAGCCTACGAGCAGTTCAAAAATCGGCGATTGCTCCCCGGCGAATCACCGGATGTGTTCGTCGCAGACCTGAGGAGGCTGGCCCAGGCGTTCGGGAATGTGTCGGATTCGCTGCTCGAGTGCGCATTTGTCAGTGGACTCCCTGAGGATGTTGCTGCGAGCATACGGGCAAGTGCTACTTCGGAGAACTTGACCATCAATGACATCGTTGTGAGAACGCGGATGGTTCTGCAGACGAAGGATAATGTGACGTGTCTTGCGGCGAAATCGGCGGAACAGCAGGCGGTGCTTCGACGTGCTCCAGTGTCGTCTACGAGGTGTTTCGTGTGCAAAGAGACGGGTCACTGGAGTAGATCCTGTCCAAAGAGAATGTCCGGCATGAAGTGTTTTCGATGTGCCAAGATGGGACACATCGCCAGATACTGTCCGGAAAACTCCGAAGGAGAAGGTTCATCGGCGCCGGTACTTTCTCCGCAATGAACAACGAGGCGCTGCCCACTGCGAACGTGTCGATTGACGGGCACATGTGTGATGTTTTAGTGGATACGGGATGTTCGAGGTGTATAGTAGCCAGGTCTGTGTGTAAATCGTGGACACCTGAGAGGATGATGGTGAATGTGTTGGGTGGTGCAAGTTTCGTGTGTTCAGGTGTGGCGCAGTGTTGTGTGACGATTGGAGGTCGCTCGGTCACAGTGGAAGTGTTGGTGACTGAACAAAGGCCCATGAACTTCAGCGCTATTCTCGGCATGAACGTGATATCTGCTCTAGGAGGAGTGAGTGTCGATGCTGACAGCAAAGTGTCGTTTGGAGTGCTACCGTCACAGTCGTGCTGCGCAGCTGAACCTGATCTTCAGGTGTGTAAACTGGGTCACAGAGTTGATTTTGACCGGAGCATGGGCAGGTGGAAATGCAAGTGGAGGTGGGTGAATGAAGAGGAGCCCCAAACGTTTCATAATAAAACACCGCAATATCGTGTGCCAGAGGGGGCTCTCGAGGCATTTGAGAGTGAGCTGGATTTGTGGGTCAGGAACAAGTGGCTTGTTCCTTATGATGAGAGCGTGCATGGTCACCCGCGCTGTCTGCTCCCACTCATGGCCGTCGTGCAGCGAAACAAAGGAAAGGTCAGGCCCGTCCTGGATTTCAGGGAGCTCAACAAGTACGTGGACAACTTCACGGCGGACGCGGACGTGTGCCATGAGAAATTGAGAGTCTGGAGGAGGAAAAGTGAAAACCTATTCATCATCGATCTGAAAAAGGCATATCTTCAGATTCAAGTGGACCCCTCTCTCTGGCCTTACCAGACAGTGAGGTATGGAGGTCAGCTGTACTGCCTAACAAGGCTGGGTTTCGGTCTCAGTGCAGCACCCATGATCATGCAGACTGTGGTGAATGAGGTGCTCAGTCAGGATGAAAGCGTGTATCAAGGATGTTCATCTTATGTTGACGATTTGATTGTGGATGCTGACATCGTGTCACCGGAGTATGTCAAGCGTCATTTTGAACGTTTTGGACTTGAAAGCAAAGAAATAGAGAAGTTGAATCAGGGAGCGCGTGTTTTGGGATTGTTTGTGTACAAGAATGGCAATGTGTTGCGGTGGAAGAGGGACAACGACATCGGAGAGTGCCCTGAGGTGCTGACTCGACGCACTGTGTTTTCTTTATGCAGCAGACTTGTGTCGCATTACCCTGTTGCTGGATGGTTGCGGGTGGCGGCCTCTTTTGTCAAACGACTGGCGACAAAATTCACTACAGGGTGGGACGATCCGGTGTCTGATGACGGTCTGCGTGGTATAGTCATGTCGTTGCTGTCACGCGTTGAAAAATGCGACCCTGTTCGAGGTGTCTGGCAAATTGAAGGCGACTCGGCAAATGTGTGGGTGGACGCCAGCAGCATCGCCTTGGGTGTTGTGGTGGACATCAATGGCGAGACTTTGGAGGATGCATGTTGGCTCAGGAACGATTCCCAGCACATCAACATCAGCGAGTTAGATTCAGTGGTGAAAGGTCTGGGATTGGCGGTGAGTCTGAAGTTGAGGAACATCGACCTATTCACTGACTCTGCCACTGTGTTTTCGTGGATGACTGGTCTGCTGTCTGCGAGAGAGCGAATGAAGACTGTTGCGTCTGGTGAACTATTGATAAGGCGGCGGCTGGAAATGGTGAGAGAGATCATTTCCGAATACGGTCTGACGGTTCGTGTACACAAGGTGGAGTCTTCAAAAAACAAAGCCGATGTTCTCACCCGTGTCCCTGGATCCTGGCTGAGGTGGGGACAATCGACCTGTGCAGTTGGAGTTGTGGGTGATGTCCTCGCTGCAGTCAAGGAAATCCACCATTCGACTGGGCATCCTGGTGTACATCGAACCAGATATTTCTGCAGGCGGAAGAAATTGTTCGTGTCTAATCGTCAGGTGGCGGAGGTCGTGAGGTCATGCGACATCTGCAATTCGGTATGTCCAGCGCCGTCGAAGTGGAAGAAGGGTGAGCTGAGTGTCAGCAAAGTGTGGAGTAGACTGTCTGCTGACTTTACTCATCGTGGTTCTTCGCTCTATCTTTCCCTGATCGATTGTGGACCTTCACGCTATACCGTGTGGAAGAAGCTTCGTTCCAGGAGCAGCCAAGAAGTTACTGAAGTTTTCAACGAGGTGTTCAGTGAACGTGGTCCACCTACCGAATTGCTTCTGGACAATGATACGTCATTTCGAGGTGAAGTTTTCCTGGAGGCCATGAGGAAGTGGCACGTAACGCTACGCTACAGATGTGCATACCGACCTGGAGGATGTGGCATAGTCGAGCGTTGTCACAGGACCGTCAAAACCATTGCGGCCCGAAAGCGGTGTTCTATTCTCGAGGCAGTCATGCTGTACAACTTGTCGCCGACTAAGTCGAACGGAGCAAATCGGCGGCCTGTGGATCTGTTGTATCGCTACGCCGTGAGGATGTCGGATGAGGAGCCTGCACGGCGTGAAACAGCTATTATCACCAGCAAGTTCAAAGTGGGCGATCGCGTTTGGGTTCGGCGGCCGGGGGAGCGGTGCGACGCGGTGAGCGACGAAGGCGTTGTTTCCAGGGTTGTGTCTGACCTTGTGGTCGAGGTGAATGGAATGAACCGGCATTTCAGTGATGTGAGACCACGTGAGACGGGGGAGAGCGAGCGCCGGCCACCACAGGAGGGGGAAGCCGAAGATGAGGAGCCCCCAATGGAGGTCTATGGAGAAGTGGCGTCTTCAAGAGGACAGGAAGCGTCACCTGGAGAGAATGGTTGGAGGCCTAGAAGACAGGTGCGCATGCCGTCGAGATTTGGCGACTACGAGGTGTACGCGGATGACGATGGTGATTCATCGATTGAGTGATTATGAAGATCAAGGGGGGATGTGAGTTGTGAGTTGTTGGCGTTAGCTATCTATGTTATGTGTGTGTCTGTGAATCTTGAGTGATGCATGTGAGAGGAGCGCACGCTGCATATGCACGTGCGTTCGTTGAGTTTTGACGAGACGCTGAGTTTGCAGCGCGCGGCGGAGCGTCCTTGCACTTGTTTGTATGTTCGGGTGTTGGCTGTATCGAATGTCGTCTTATGGTGTGAATGGGGATTGCGTCAGTGAGCTGACAGAGTGTGTCGTGTGTGGTGGTGTTAGAGAGCGAGTTGCGCGTGTGTGCATTGTGTTTGATATTTCTGCGTTGTTGCTTGGTGTTCTTCGTTTCTTCATTGTTTATCAGCTTTAATACATCCTGGAACAGTTTCGTTCGGCTTCACCTTTTACAACTATATATATTCTTAAACAAAAAACATTAATTGATATCATTTGCATGAGTAATAAACTTGTTACTAAAACACTAATAAACAATATGATTATGCATTATCAATGCGACTACCACCTAAACTTGTAAGAATTACCAAATTGATTTTCACTTTTGCCAAATTGATTTTCACTTTTGCCAAATTGATTTTCACTTTTGCGAAATTGATTTTCACTTTTGCCAAATTGATTTTGACTTTTGCCAAATTGATTTTCACTTTTGCCAAATTGATTTTCACTTTTGCCCAATTGAATTTCATTTTTGCCAAATTGATTTTCACTTTTGCCAAATTGACTTGTAAATGGTATAGTATATATATCTAGCGAGACGGGTACGGTATGACGGCTCAGAGCGAAGCGTAAGGAGTAAGACAGTGAGAGTCATGATCAAAATATTTATCTAAGAGATGATTGTGCAGAGAAGAGGAAAAAGATGAGAGGGATGTGGAGGAGATAAAATGGGATGTAAGAGAGTTGTACAAACGTGGAGCATAGAAAGGGAAGGAAAACTATTGCATCTAGCATATATTGCAACTATTGCACAGAGAAAGACAGCTATTGCAGAAAAGATGTTGAAGGATGAAAGATTAATATAACGCAATCACACAATCGCACAATATCATACCGAGTAAGTAAACGCAACAACACTCAATATGCACACCGAGGAAATGAGCAAAAGAACACCAAGAACAACGCACTGTTCACACCGCCTTAATCAATCACTCAACGCTTCTGCACCCTGTTCACACTAACTAAGTGAACGCTCCCCTATAAGACTAACCGCGTCAGCGGAACCCCCATTACACTGCTTATAATTCCCCCATTTACATAGTCACCATCGCAGTACAGTATACACACATGCTCAAAGTTTGATTCAACATCAGCATTATTCTGCACCTCAAATGTGCTCAAGATACCATTTTTGACAAAATACTCAGTCTCGCTGTTAATAGAAAGAACTGTACGAGTCGGACGCAACAACTATTATTTCAAAATTTCGCAAAATAAATACAATACACGGACTCTCATTAAGACTTGATCTTACCAAAATTCAGAGGAAGCGTTTTCAAAAACAGTAAATTTTATTCGGGTATTCAAACATATGAGAGTTTTCCAGACAAAATACTTTTTAGCTCTAAATGGTTCATTGAATTCAATAAAAATAGAATTGAAAAAACATTTTCGGCATCAACAGCACGAGCATCAGTGATAGTGGCAATGGTGGTCGTCGCCACCAATATCATATACATTGTGTGTGTCTGTGTCAATGTATGATCGCTGAAAATTGTATGTATGAAAGTATTATTTTAGGTATAAATATTTAGATATTACGCGAAAGCAATTCAGTGGTGTTGTATATGCACCACTCTTTGCTGACTGTTTCGTATCTCAGTAACCGTTCCTACTCTGTTCGCTGTAACTCCGCATTCTCCGATTCTGTAAATATGACTTCTGGTGTTCCACAAGGCTCTCTCCTTGGTCCTCTCTTGTTCAACCTGTATGTATCTTCACTTTGCCCTCTTCTTCGTTCTTATCCTCTCTCCTTTCATATGTATGCGGATGACGTGCAAATACACGTCTGTATACTTCCCTATCTCACATACTTCCTCCTCTCTTGTTCCTGACCTAATCTCGCACATCTCATCTTGGGCCTCATCAAGGCGGCCCTTTTTGAACCCGGACAAGACTGAGTTCTTGGTCTTCCATCCCTCCAGGCTTACTCCTCCAAGTCTCAATTTATCACTCGCCTCACACATTCGGAACCTGAGTGTAGTATTTGACTCCACACTCTCTTTCATCCGAAATTTTTCCCTCATCACTCGCTATTGTCGCTTTGTTCTACGAAATTTTTTTCCTATCCGGTCTCTCATCGATAAATCATCTGCGATTCTTCTCGTTAACGCCTATATCTTCTCTCGTCTGGACTACTATAATTCGTTATTTCTTCACTTGACTCTCAAGACGATTTGCCAACTTCAATCTGTCATTAATCTTTCATGCTGCTTTGTTCTGAGACTTCCTCCAAGAACGCCGACCTTCTCTTACGCCGTCAACTTGGCTGGCTCGCTGCTCCCCTCAGAATTCGCTACAAAATCTGCTGTTTAGTTTTCAAAATTCTCAAGTCTCCCTCTTATCCATCTTACCTACGTGAACTCCTGTCATCTCAAGTACGACCCTCATCTCTATGCCCTGTTCCACTCTTATACACTCCCGCCATCAACGAGTCCACCTGGTCGGCCAAGCCCTTCTACTTTTCTGCCCCTCGCCTCTACAACTCTCTACCTCCTCAGCTTCATCAAATTAGTTCCTTTGCTTCGTTTTCATCTGCTCTCCACAACATTTTCTTGCTTCTTCTGAATAAATGCGTTTCTTGTACTTTTTGTTGTTTTTTATGTTGTTACCGCTTATTGCTCTTGTTTTTCTCATGTTGTGCACGTTATGTCTTTCCTTGTGCTTTCTGTTTTACGTTTCTTTTTCCGCAAGCTTTTATCTTTTATCATGTTTTTCGCGCCTTTGCATTTTATCGTGCGCTTTATTAAATATATGTTGTTGTTATATATGTTGTTGTTTGCTATTTGTTTTACTTCATTCGCACGTGTGTTGATATGTGTGATCTACAAGATATATGTTGATTTATTGATATGTATATATGTGTGTAAGTGTGTGTGTGCGTATACTCATGTGTTAACGTGTATGTGCATGCGTGTGCGCATGTATGTATGCATATAATCAAATGTCCTTAAGGAGTCTCGACTCAACGGACATGTGCCACCTATATATTATGTGTTTATATGTGTTGATGTATGTAAATGTTCAGTGTGGCAAATAAATTTACTCCACTCTACTCTACTTACTATACACACTCGCAAGGGAGCCCCTCAACACTCGGGCCCCCGGCCGGGGAGTACGGGGGGCGGTTGCTACGGCTCTGGTTGGATTCATTCTTTGGGTAGGACTTGTGTCGTGTGTTTGAGTAATAGTGTTGTTTTGTGCCACGCCTTCTCAATATCCCAACGTTATAATGCGCCAACACGGGTACGCAATAAATTAATTCTGGACCATTCGTGAGTGATCTAAAATTAAAATTTATTCGTTGACGAAACGTGAAAAAGTCAACAAGTGCAATTTGTTCACAGCGCATACGATTCACTTTTGAATACAACCAAACGCGTACTTTACTGTATAATGGGCAATACCTTGTTTCCACGTGATCTTTTTTACACATCTAATCAAATCCGATGAAATGTCTTAATATCGGTGTCTTGCGTAAAATCAATTCTAAATAATCAGAAAGGGTTCTCTGGACCTACACAATATCGTGGGAATTAATACTGGAATCGATTTATGTCCATCTCTATAGTAAACCTCGTGGATCTGAGACTCATCGACGCTTCTGTTTTGACTGTGGTATTTTGGTTGGTTTTTGCATTCGTTAGTTTAGTTTGTTGTATTGTTTTAAACTATACGTATCTGACGCATTCCCTAGGTGTTATAACTCGTCAATATATGCGTAAATAGGGGATGTGTGTAGTAAGTGTGGTATTGGTATATAAAAGTTATGTGCACGAACAATTAATAAGTGCATCTTATCACGTACTAAGCGTGGGCAACATTTTAAGACAAAATATTTTGAAGTGAAAGTGAAGCAAGTAGGAAATAGGATACTAAGTAGGAACAGACAACAGTACTTTCAACGACCTGATTATCGGGATTCACCACTGTATATTGTCGCAACGCCTTGTCCAACGCCTATAATTAGTGAGATAATGCATTTAGGGACAGGATAAAACATTAACATGTTTAGACAGCATTTGTGTAAACGGTGTTTAGTAAGATATTATGTTCTTCTTTGGTGTTCTCGCTTTTTCACAAGTGTCATTCTACTCTTTTCCTCCTACTATTTCTTATGATATTTTTGATAACGTTTTGTCTTCTATGAATGATGCCTTGTTTTCTATTGTTTCATTTTATTATACTCGGTCATCTTCGCCTCCTTGGATGAACCAGGAATTGCTCAGATTGAGGAAGATTCAACGTCGTCTCGAGCGCATATGGCGTCGCACTAGCTCCGGGGAAGACTGGTTGTCCTACTCTACGTCTCGCTCCCACTATGTATCCGTCCTTGCGTTAGCGAAGAGTTCCTATTACAAATAATGTCTTGCTTCACTTTCTCGTTCTCCTAAATTATTGTGGTCTACATTGAATTCTCTGTCTGGTCTTCGCTCTCCAGCCTTGTCTTCCGTTATTTCTGCCACTGAGTTTTCCGCTTTCTTCACTGAAAAAGTTCCACAGGCTGACTCATATATCCCCCCATCTCGTGCCTCACTGACTCAGACATGTTCTTCGTCACGTCTGTCTTCGTTTAATCATATGGAGTTATCTGGTATTCTCCAACTTCTGCTTTCTACAAAAATAACTGTTTCTCCTGCTGATCCCATACATTTTTAGGCTATTTCTAACTATTTTTCTTTTGGCTCCTTATTTCTTGCTCCTTATTTCTTGCATATCATTAATTCCTCCATACTACATGGTGTTTTCATGCCTGATAAACATGCTGTTATATATCCTATGCTTGAAAATCCATCTCTTAATCCTTCTGTTTGTAAGAACTATCGTCGTCTTTTTATTATTGGGTTTATCTCGAAATTGTTGAATCTGTTATTTTCTCTCAATTGTCTCCTTACATAAGTCGTTATCTTGATCCTTTTTAGTCTGGTTTTTAGAACTTCACATTCCACAGGTGTTTTAATATCTTGTTAATAATGTAATTTCCCATTTTTCTGATCGTAGTTCTGTTCTTGTTTTGTTGGATATGTCTTCGGCCTTTGACCTAGTTTCTCATTCTGTACTTCTCGATGATCTATATCATATAGGTGTATGCTCTTCTGCCCCCTCTCTTATGAAATTTTATCTCACTGATCGATCGTACTCTGTCAAATTCAATGCTTCTGTTTCCGATTATTTACCTTTAATATCCGGTGTTCCTCAGGGCTCTAATATTGGTCCTTACTTTTTAACCTCTACATGTCGTCCTTATGGACCAATATTAGACCTCACTCCATTTCTTTTCATATTTATGCTGATGATATACAACTTTACTCTCCATTTCCACTTTCGCATGAATCTTTCTTAGCTGACATTCTCTCGGCCATTCCTGACTGGGCTTCTTCTCGTTTCCTTTTGATTAACAAATCTAAATCTGAATTCATTGCTCCACATCCTCCTCGTTTGTCTCCTCCACCTCTACCGTATCCTCTTTCTTCCTCAGTTCGTGTTCTTGGTGTGGCTCTTGATACTTCTCTCACTTTCTCTACCAATATTGAAAATGTAGTTCGTGTGTGTCCCCTTATTGTACGTTATTTGTATCCTATCAGACCTTTTCTCGACCGACCATCCTCCATTAAACCGGCTCAAGCTCTGATTTTCTCTCGTATTGATTATTTTTCTTAACACTCCTCGCTATCATCTTCGTGGTCTTCAACGCATAATCAACCAATCATGTCGCTTTTTTATCTCGCCTACTCCATGTCTCCACACTTCGTCTTTCCTTTTTCAATTTCGTTGGCTGCCTATTATCCCTAGAATTCACTATCGCCTCTTGTTTAATATATATACTTCTTCATGATCCTATGCAACCGTGTTATCTGTCTGAATTACTGTCACCTTCTGGTACTTCTTCTCGTGTCCCTCGTTCTTTGATTTGTCCGAGGGCAATCAATAAATCAGCTTGGTCGGCCAAGTCATTTGATTTATGTGGCCCTCTGTGCCTCTACAACTTTCTTCCACCTCGTATTACATTACTGTCTCCATACTCTAGATTTGATTTTTCTCTTCGTGAGTACTTTTTATCCTTGTCTTTTAAGCCTGAATCTCATTCTCTTCCTGAATATGCGTCTCTGAATGTTTTTTAGATATTTTTGTGCTTCTCTATTCATTGTATGTTGTATGTGGGTTGTGCTGAATGTCCATATTATGTATTTAATTAAAACAATTTCCCGTTACCGGCATAATGCTGATTTGTGAGGTTTTCCCAGTTACACTATATGTATGTATATACGATCTGATGTAGTTCTGGTATTGATGTTGTTGTGGGGTGTATACTATTTATTATATTGTACATTTGTTGTTGTTGTTGATAACTTTGTTGGTGTTGAAACTCTAACTTTGTTGTTGTTGAAACTTGTATTTTTCTGATTGTTTGTGTCCCTGCCTTTCGTCTCACTAGCATCGTAGCATCGTCTCGTATATGGTGTATTTCCGCATTGTTTATTGTGTGACTTTTTCGCGCTTATGTTTATGAGCGCTATATCAAGAAATACACGAATGAATGAATGAACAAATATATATATTATATATATATATATATATATATATATATATATATATATATATATATATATATATATATATTTATATGGGTTGACTTGTCTTTTAGGGTGTTGGTAGTCTTTTAGTGACATCTGTTGTCAACAATTGAACTACAAGCTTGCACCTTTTTCCGCCTATAATTTGGCGCATTTTGTCGTTTTTCATCATCGTGTATTTGCCAAACCCAACATAACACACAAAATACCAGATAATTTGCAATGTTAGGATGGCTGGCATGAGAAGCCTGGAGGCTTGTACTGCCCTTTTCTAACATACAATATACATCAACATATATAACATATACAACTAAATATAAAGAAAGAAGGCTTTTTCATCATGCCACACTGTTAAGATGTTCCCATACGCATAAGCTAGATGTGTGTCAATCATAAGTTTGAATATATTGTGTTCTTACTATTTTCTTGAAAGCTAACATCGATTGGGACATTTTGATTGGACTTGCTAATTGGTTCCATAGTCGGATTCCTTGATGAAAAAGTGTCAGATCTCTTGTTTCTGTGCGTGCAAAAGGAACCGCAAATTTTTCCACGTGCCTGGGATTTACTTCGAAGTTATTTTGTATATTCTTCGGAAGACGAGTTTTGAATGCATTGACCATTTTCATTAAAGTATTGTATTTGATTAGGTCGTCAAGTTTCATAATGTTCAGTTGTTTGAACAATGGAGTAGAACGCTCTTGTAAGGGTTTATTCATTATTATTCTTAATGCTCTTCTTTGGGCGATTCGTATTGGTTCCAAGTTTGTTTTGAACGTATTTCCCGATGTTTCGCAACAGTATTGCATATGTGGTTTAAACAGTGTGTTGTATAACTGTATATTTATTTTTTTATTGAATATATTCCTAGTTTTACTCAAGATAAAATTAATTTTGCTCATATGGGAAAACACTTTATGTATTTGTTCTTTGTAGTTCAGACAGCTGTCAAGGATGACTCCTAGAAATTTTGTTTTTTCACTCTTCTCGATAACTGAGCTCCCTAATTTTACGGTACCGACTTGACAGCGTCCCTTCTTTTAATTAATACATGACAGGATTTTGCAATGTTCACTGTGAGTTTGTTGGAGATGAACCAATTGTGTATGATTGCTATTTCTGAATTGATTTTTCCGTACAATTTATTGGCACATTTGTCCTTGAAAAACAAATTAGCATCGTCAGCGAATATTATCATCATGGAATTTTTTTCCACACTGTAGATAACATTTATATATATCGAGAAGAGAGTAGGACCTAATACAGAACCCTTTCGATCCGTTTGATCCGTTTGCCCGTTTTTTCCTAATACTTGCAATATCCGCCAGTTTGTGTGCACGCGTATTTGTTTTTCGCTTGTTGGGAATTATTTGGTTGGTTATTTGCACGTTTTTCTGTTTTTATATTTATCTGTGCCTTTCCCTCTGCATGGTTTTACTCTAATAATTTCTAAGCATGCGTATTGGTTTACCGCTTGTTGGGAGTTATTTGACCTTTTTATATTTTTCAAGTTTGTTTCGTATTTCTGTGTGCCCTTCCTTCAGTTGTTTATACTTTCCATTTTGTATTTTCGTGTACATGGTGTTTGTTGCCTGTGTTTCTGGTGATGGACATTTTCTGTGTTGTCGGGTCACGTGGTGGTGGTATCATGCAGTTATTGTGAAATATCACCTAGTGGACGTCCATCAGCTTCCAGATTTATTTTACCTACCACAGAAATTATGAGCCATACACAAATTGGAGAAGAAGCTTTCAATATAATTGGTCTTGCCATTGCAATGCCAACCGAAAAAATATATACAATCAAACCGAAAAAACAGAAAAAAACGTGCCCAACCAACTAAAATAACCAACTAAATAACTCCCAACAAGCAAAAAAAAACAAACACGTGCACAGAAACGGAGTTTTAGCTTGCAACCTGCCAGCAGCTTGTAGTTCAATTTTTTGCCACCAGATGTCACTAGTAAACACTTAAAAGACAAGTCAACCTATATATGTAATGGGATATTTCATTCTATCTTATGACGCAACTTTGATTTATATATTGATTTGATTTTGTTATATCGTAGTTTTTTAATGTGGAGGCTTACTTTCTCTCTGCAAACGAAAAGCAGGCAGATGATTCTGATTCTGTCACGAACTATTTCCTTTTTATGCAGTTTTCACGTTGATATTCTGCTATTTCTATGCCCTCTACATAGACACTATTTCTAATTACAAATGTATTTATATGCATATGGCCAGTGCCATTTTAAATGAACTATTGAAAATGTGCATATTCAATACAGGAAGTTTTCAAATAAATAAAATTGTTTAGTAAACTTCAAAAACAAAAAGAACTTAACATTGCTGCGAAGAATCTCCGAGAAGTATGAAATGTGGCAACAAGTCTTGATGAAATTAGATCCGAAATATGCTAAGTAATGCGAACCCGGAGGAAGATGGGATAGGATTATACAGAGTCCCACTGTTTGATACCCTCAATTGAGGAAATTGAATATGTTGGAGGTAAAATGGAGGTGTTGTTAAAAGACAACGCACAACTCATTCAACACACATCATTATAGCGTGAAGTGCAGCTCTGAAGTTTGAAGATGAGTAGCTAGGCTGGGTGCCAGACTGCGATTAGAGTGGGTCGTCTACACAGTGCTGGTCCGATCCTATACACTGGCGTCCGTGGTTGGGATGTTGAAACTAATTTCAGCACATTTAATTTGAATTTGGGCATTAACAGACGAACAATTAGCATTTCGGACACTTAACTCCACACAAACTAATCTGCCTAATAACAACTGATTTAGTGTTTATGATGTACGATGACAAATGTGACTTGAATCGTGTCGTGGTTTTCCTGGCATTTGGCACAATCGATCTTCAATTACTTTAGGGTATTGTTTCAACGTTGGAAAACAGAAAAACCGTTGGAGTCTTATTTATGAACAAAGAGATATCGTGTGCTAATCGGAAATAGTATTTCAGTCAACCATTTTCTTCAATGATGTTTCTCATGGGAATCTCCTTCGATCATTTCGAATTCAGCAATAGTATACGCATAAGCCCATTGAAAGCGAATTGTTATACGTCCAATTCTCTGTCGTGACTTGATTGATAGTTTTCGATTTAGCAGAAACAACTTTAAACTAAGTGTTTGAGTGCAACCAAACATAAAGCCACCCAGACTTACACCTGATAAACGTTTCGGTGATAAATGTCAATTGCAGAATATATATGAGCCAATATATGTCGTATGCAGCTTTGTATCATTCAAATGAACTCGAAATTAAGCCTAGCGATATCACCTCCAGTCATATTTTGCCTGCATGCTTATTTGTTCCAAGTACTACGATATTGTTTCATGTTATGAACTCTCTTGGAATAAAGAGGCAATGATTTAGCGAATGAACAAAGTAAGCATTTATCTGGAAATACCCTGAAAATAGGAAAATATAGGCATTTATAGTATAGGTTTAGGTATTTATAATATAGGCATTTGTGGCGTTTTGCCTGAACATCCGCTCCTTAATTATCATATTTTATGCCGAAGGAGTGGATCTAAACCACCATAAGAAATAGTATATCAACTCAATCCATAGCATGGGAGTTTATGACACCTTTTATATCCCGTGCTTTTAATAGACCTTTGTTTTTGGACTTTATTCTAGCAAGCAGGTGTTGATGAGTCTGCAAAGATGGCTGACGACCTCGACGACAAAAAGAAGCGTCACAACAAGCGCGCATCGGGACGCAAGGCCGACAAAAAGACTGTTAAGGACCCTCATGTTCAGGAGCTGACTGCCAAACAGCGCAACCCGAAGGCATTCACCGTTCGTTCAGCCGTCAGTGCTTCTAAGGCGTTACGACGCAGTCAAGACTTGAAGGAGAAGCGCACTCACATTCCAGTGATCGATCGGACGACTCTTGAGCCACCTCCAATCGTCATTTCTATTGTCGGTCCACCCAAGGTCGGTAAGACGACCCTACTGCGCTCTCTGATAAAAAACTTTACGCGCAAGAACTTGACTGATATTCAGGGCCCTGTGACTGTGGTGTCGGGCAAGAAACGACGGTTGACGTTCATGGAGTGCAACAACGACATCAACAGCATGATTGATATTGCTAAAGTGACCGACTTGGTGCTGTTGTTGGTCGACGCTTCGTTTGGTTTCGAGATGGAGACGTTTGAATTTCTCAACATCTGTCAAGTGCACGGGTTTCCGCGCGTTATGGGCGTGCTCACGCACCTCGATATGTTTCGCGACAACAAAAAATTGCGCAAAATCAAGAAGACGTTGAAGCATCGCTTCTGGACCGACGTGTATCCGGGCGCCAAGCTGTTCTATCTCTCGTCACTGGTGCACGGTGTCTACCAGCGTATGGAGGTGCACAACCTCGGCCGCTTCATTGCCGTCATGAAGTTCCGGCCGCTTGACTGGCGTCAAAACCATCCGTATTTGCTGGTTGATCGTCTCGAGGACTTGACTCCGGCCGACCGTGTGCGACGCGACGCCAAATGCGACCGGCGCGTCTGTGTGTACGGCTACGTGCGCGGTGTACCTTTGCGCGCCGACACGCCCGTTCATCTGGCCGGCGTGGGCGATTTTCGGCTGGCGTCCGTCGATTTTCTGCCGGATCCGTGTCCACTGCCTGAGCGCAGCACCAAGTCGCGCCGGTCGCTGAACGAACGCGAGCGGTCGCTGTATGCGCCAATGTCAGGCGTGGGCGGCATTGTCTACGATAAAGATGCCGTCTACATCGAGTTGGGCGGCTCGCATTCACACACTGTTGCCGGCAACACCGACGAAAAGGAGTCGCTGGTCGATGGGCAAGCTGACGCGGACGCCACCAGTGATGACCGGTTGATGATGAAGCGACTGAAGGATCCAAACTTTTTGCTGGACGAACGCCTGGCCAATGCCGAACTTAAAGTGTTCTCAGATTTGAAAGCGTTAACATCACAGGAAGCCCATAATCAGTTGGAGTGTGAGGCGGTGACCGATGACAATGGTCGTGCCCGTCGCAGGGTCGTCTTCGATGACCTCAACAATAATGACGCTGATGATGATGAAGAAAATGACTCACATGAGACAGATGACAGTGATGTTGCTGAGGATACGGATGAGGAAGCTCAGTCGTCTGATGGCGGTCACAGCGATGCCGAAGATGACACGGTGAAATCGACTGATATCGAGACTGCCGGCTCCAGGGCTACTGGAGACCAGACGGCTGCCATGGGATGTGCCAGGATTACCGTGGACAAATTCAGTCGTCTCTGCCTCTCGGATCTGAGCTTGTCGCAAAACGCCAAGCAGCTACGACGTCTAATCTATGACGACACTGCCGCCTCAAGTGCCTCGTCATCACAGGCGGTGACGGATGTTGACAGCGATGGAGAGGTCGGCGGGCTGTTTCGCGTGCGCCGTCATCAACGAAACGATGGCGTCGATTGTGACCGTCGAGACACCTGCAGGCCGTCGTGGTTGAATGTGCGTGTTGCCGCGTGGACGGACGCGACGGAGGCGGCCGGCAAATGCCGCCGATTGCTGGCGGCCTGCTTCACCAGCGACGTTTGGAAGCAGCCGGAGAATGCCGCTGCCTTGCTCAACATGGCCGTGGACGATCTGCTCTTACACTCGTCCGATGACGACGGTAATGAGGGTGCCGATTTTGAGGACCTGGAGACTGGCGAGTGCCACACGTCAGCACGCAAGTCGGCCGCTGTTGCCGGTCAGTCAACTCGCGAAGAGCAGCGACAGGAGGAGGAGACGCGCCGGCAGCTGGTTGACAATAAGCGGCGACTGAAGGCGGAGTTCGACCGCGACTACGACAGTCGCGAGTCGTCTGGCTTCTACGACGACCTGAAGCGTGATCTGGAGCAGCAGGCGCAGCTCAACCGCAGCGAGTTTGCCGCTCTACCCGACTGCGAGCGCGTGCGCTACGAGGGTTATCGGGCCGGCATGTACGTGCGACTGGAGGTTGACGCCGCCCCGGCCGAATTGATCCGGAATTTTGACGCGACGTATCCGCTAGTGATGGGTGGATTGGCGGCCGGCGAGCAGAACATTGGCTACGTTCAGGCGCGCGTTAAGCGGCATCGCTGGTACGGCAGCGGTGGAGTCGGCGGCAGACAGCGCACGCTCAAGTCGCGTGATCCGCTGATCGTGTCTCTTGGCTGGCGTCGCTTCCAGACGGCGCCGCTGTACTCGGCATGCGACCACAACGGCCGACATCGGCTGCTCAAGTACACTCCCGATCATATCCACTGCATGGCGCACTTTTTCGGTCCGGCCACGCCGCAGGGCAGCGGAATGCTGGCTCTGCAGCAGGGTGCCGGTGGTTCCGCGGCCGGCTTCCGCGTGGCCGTCACCGGTGTAGTGCTCGATCTGGACCGGTCGGTGAGAGTTGTTAAAAAGCTCAAGCTGGTAGGCGAGCCGCTGCGTGTGCTCAAACGCACTGCCTTTGTCGGCGGCATGTTCGGCTCGGCGGTGGAGGCGGCGCGTTTCGAGGGCGCGCTGTGTCGCACGGTGGCCGGTGTACGCGGTCACGTGAAGCGAGCGCTGGTGGCCCGGCCAGGTGTCGTGCGCTGCACGTTCGAGGACGCCGTACGTCTCAGCGACCTGGTATTTGTGCGCACGTGGTGTGCCGTCCAAGTTCCGCGCCTGTACGCACCGGTCAGCTCGCTGCTGCTGCCGTCGCATGACAGAGGCCAGTGGCGCGGCATGCGCACCGTGGGCCAGTTGAAGCGTGAGCGTGGTGTGCAAGTGCCGGCAGCCGCCGACAGTTTGTACACGCCGGTGGTGCGTCGAGAGCGGCGGCCGGCGCGACCGCTGCACGTGCCCGCCCAGCTGCTCAAGCAACTGCCGTACGGCGTGCGCATACGGCTGAATCGTGCCGGTGACGGCAGCCGCTATGCCGGCGTGACTGGCGCCCAGCTGACGGCCGACGGACAGCCAGCTCAGGCGGCCGAGCGGAGGCAGCCTCTGGCCGTCGTGTTGCAGCCGCGCGATCAGCGAGTGCAGCGCGTGTTGGGCACGGTGCGGGCGCTGCACGGTCTGCAGGAGGAGCGGCGGCAGGTGGTGGCCGCCCGGCGCGCGGCGCTCATGACGGCCAAGCACCGGCAGCAGCTGGACAAGTTCGAGCGGCGACAGAAGCGCGTGCGCCAGCATCTCTACCGGGTGCTGGCCAAACAACAGCAAACCGCCAGCAAGACGGTGCACTCTTGACGGATGCCGGCATGTGTTTGCGAGTGTATTTGTGTGTGTGTCTGTATGTTTGTGTGTGTGCGTGCGTGCGTTTTGCGCCGATGTTATTAATGTGTGCGTTTTGGTTTTCGTGGAATTTTTACAACTTTCCATTTGCACTTGATATTGTATGTCGAATATAGCTGAATAATATTTTTATTGTTGTCTACGATTTCATGTGTCCTTTTTATTATGCTAATTTTGAATGTCCTTGGGATGACCATATCTAATTATATAATTTGTCAACCACTGAATTTGTAAATAACTTGGGTTTAAACCCGTCCGTCGTACAGAACTATTAATATACTATAAACTATTAAATGCAACATTATTACATCAATAAATAATACATTATTGACACAAACAGAAGTGTTTCTGTTTTAATATTATATGACATTACAGACACATTTTTAGCAAGAAGTTTGTAGCTAGTAGTTCTTTCATGTGAATATTTGGAATGCACAGATAAATCCAAATATCGAAATGTGATTTACTCAAACACCAATCATTATCTTACTTCTGAAACCTAAATCACTAGAATAAAAAGTTAATTATAGTTATAATAGCCTTGGTGGGCCTTTTTCACCCAAAACCCAAAAAATTGTGATTTTTATAGCTATTTATTACAAACTCTTTTCATGGCATAGCAGAAATGTTAAATTTCCATTTTTTTGTCATAACACTAATGCACATACACACGCACATACATACACACAGCCGATGAGACTGAGCCAAAAATCAGAAGCGACGCTGCCACATGTGTCCTCTACCGTGAACATCGTATGTGTGTACTCTACCGTGAACATCGTATGTGTGTACTCTACCGTGAACATCGTATGTGTGTACTCTACCGTGAACATCGTATGTGTGTACGTGTCTGTTAGGATTGCTGATGCCGCCAAGGAATGCATTTTGGCCGATGACCAACACGTCAATTGATACCCAAGGCTATATTTAAAACGAACAATACATGTGCATACATGTGTGGTTTAGCTCTTAGTATACTAAGGCAAATTGAACAATACCGTTTACTAATTCGGATGCTGCAGCAACTCCAAGCTGCTTCTTTCTAAACTTTATTTTATCATTTTTTTCTTCCAATAGCTGAGAAGTACCTTAGTTTTTTTGCTTAGTTATCTTAGTTTTTCTGACTCGCGGTTGCTATCAATCGTTGACGAGTTTCTCAGCTGTTACGTTGCGATCCCTTTGCCGCCGATTCTTGAACCAGTTGGATATTTGCGTGCTGGAGAGGCCGGTGAGGGTGGAAAGACGTTTCTTGTCGCGCAGATTGGGGTAGGGATCGCGAGCGTACCACCTGCACAAATTGAGGCGACTATGCTGTTTGAGACAGTAGCTAGTCGCCTCGCCGTCCCATATTGTTGGCGGTGGAGGACATCGGCGACGCACCCGGTATTTGCCGACAGCACCCAAAGGACGTCCGCGGATCCGCTCGTGCTGTACGTATTTTGCCTGCAGCCACAGACCCTGCAGCCAGGTGTGATGACGCATCGAGAACCAGTAGTTTCCGAGGATCGCGTAGAGCTCGTCGAAGCGCTGAGTTTGGAATGCTACAAGTGCCCGGGCAGTGAGCACTGCCTCGCTGCTTCTCAGAGCCGGACAGTCGCGTGACAGGGAAGTCAGGAATCGCTCCAGACGGTTGACGTCCCCGGTCTGGCGCAGCACGTCGCACACGCACGCCACCTGCTCGCTGCTGAAACGCAATGGTGACGACATAAAGTATTGATCCACCTCCAGTTTCATGGCCCGACAACGATTGTTCGTATGATCGACTGATCTGTTCTGTCGCCCCGGATAATACTGACTAATACAACTCCGTATGGAGTGTTGTGTACGTCACACTGAGGTGGTTGCACCGACGAATAATAGAGGATTAATGTGTCTGTACCAGTAGCATATGCTGACGGTGATGCCAACATAATATAAGTAGCAACATGATGCTTCCGTGTGGCCCGTGATGATAATTTATTTCTTTGTATGAATGTACAGCATTATTATTGTGTTAACCATTATTACTAGCATTTAAACCCGCCCGTCGTACGGAGCAGCTTATAAAATGAAATTCATATTAAATTCATAAAAAATATTGCAAATTAAAAAAGAAAAAAAGTACACTCATAAACATTTTAATCAGTTGAAAATTCTAAATTTAAGTATTTTAATTTAAATTTACAAAATATTTGTCCTCAACCCGCCTCATATTTAAACCCGCCCGTCTTGCGGAATAATTCAGAACTCGAACACAATCCGTTCTGGATCTTGAAGTCAAATCCATAGTTTTGTATATGAACTCATTCTACAGGTGAAATTGAAGGTTCTATTGTCTATAGTTGCTGCCCGTTGCACATTTTTATTTCATAAACATGATCCATCGCTTCGTTTACATTTGAAGCCCCTGCATATTCAAGCATACAGGGTCGTTGCGAGGACATATGGGGCCCCCCGAAGGCAACACTTGGGGCCCCCATTATGTATAAAGCACCAAATAATGAATTTATTTATTAGACATAATCACTAGGGTGACCTTTTGTTGCAAATGCAACTGTTTTATCATAGAATCTGTTCATCATAAGAAGCCCAAAAATCCATATTTTATTGAGCTGAGGTAAGTATTTAATAAGATATAAATGCAACTTTTTGCAACTTTTTGTTTTTAGCGCAACTTTTGCAACTTTTTACAAATAGCAAATATACAAGTGGAAATCATGTAGAATCATATTGACGACACGATTCAACGAACACATCGTGAACACAAATGTTTGTTGATTTTTCGATCAATTTTGATGATGTAAATCATATCGTGTGTCTCATACACAATTTCCAGTTCAGCCGACCATGTATCAGGCACAGAAACACCTTCTTGTAGAGCGTCCGAAAGACACACGTCAAACGATGTGTACTCCTTGTACGATTCGCTGATGATTTGTTTGCAATCTGACGAACTACCACCAACATAGCGATAGTTATAATTAGGTACTAGTGTAGCAGGAGAAACACAGCTCATGGTGTTTATACAAAGAAAGATAAACAATGACTGTACGAACGAAATCATCAAACACGGAGTGATGGCGATAATTATGACGCATGCTCTGAAAAGTGCTTGCTTGGTTGGTCCTTGCTTGGTCGCGACTGGATGCAAGCGCTGGAGATATCATGCGGGATGAAGCCTGGTCCTCAGGTAAATGATGTGACATCTCTCTCTATTGACGTAGTTCTGGAAAAGCACTCGAAAATTTTTGACGGGGCTCCTGGAAAAATGTCAGTCAAGGCAGAATTATTGTTGACACCTGAAGCAAGACCAAAAAGTTTTCCACCAAGGCGTGTCCCGTATGCATTACAAGACGCGGTCAGACAAGAACTTTCCAAGTGGGTGGAAAAAGGATACGCAGAGAAAGTGACTAATCACACCGGCTGGGGCACTCCGGTCGTAGTGGTACCCAAGGGTGATGGTGTGCGACTGTGCGCAGATTACCGCATCACAGTGAACCCTCAGTTGCTACCACAGGCATATCCAATCAAGACCATTGATGCAATTTTCTCAACAGTGAACGGATCGGTGTTCGCTAAATTGGATTTGTCCGATGCTTATATGCAAATGGAACTTGAGGACTCGTCGAAGGATTTGACTACAATCGTTACAACTGAAGGCAAGTACCGGATGAAAAGATTACCTTTCGGCATCGCTACATGTTGTCACATTTTTCAATCGGCTATGGACACAATGCTTCAAGGATTGAAGGGTTGCGTGGCGTACCTTGATGATATACTCGAAAGTGGGAACGATGAAGCAGATTTGTGTCGTAACCTGGACGCGGTTCTAGAGCGGTTGGAGACACATGGAGTGAAACTGAACAGCAAAAAGTGTCGCTTTGCGATACCCGAAGTGCAATATCTGGGCTGGCGTATTTCTGCCTAGGGCATAAATCCAGTGGATGAAAAAGTGGAGACAATTTTGAACATGCCTGATCCTTGCAATGCTAGAGAGTTGAGAAGCATTCTGGGAGCATTGAACCATTATCATGCTAGCCTTCCCAACCTAGCAACGGTACTAGCGCCGCTGCAGGATCTTTTCAAGAAAAATGTAAAATGGTGCTGGAGCAAACAGTGTGAGAGTGCTCTCAGTAGCGCGAAGAAAATGCTCACGAGTCCACCGGCACGCATGCGGTTTGATCAGAAACTACAGGTGAAACTGATAACAGACGCCAGTGATGTCGGAGTGGGCGCCACCCTGGTACACGTTCTGCAGGATCGAACGGAGAAACCAGTGATGTTTGCTTCCAGGAAGCTTACACAAGTTGAACGCAAATACCCAGTCGTAGAAAAAGAGGCAGCTGCGGTATGTTTTGGTGTGACGCGGTTCCACCAATATCGGTGAACCGGTGTCAATAAAAAAAACCGGTGTCAATAACCGGTGTCAATAAAAAAATAAATAAAAAAATGTTGTCAGAGGGGAGGGGCCTAAGTAATGTAAACAAATGTGACAAAGTGGTGAGGCGTACTACTTCTATGAATATGAATTATTATGAATATTAATTCCATTTTATGAATTCCTCCGCACAACGGGCGGGTTTTAATGCTACTATCTATATATATATGAAAGAGATCCTCTGTCTCTGTGTGTGTGTGTGTGTCCCACCCTCCTTGGTCCATTTTCTATCAGCTACTACTCGGCCACCACTTGGCGTACCCGCCAACAATTTATACCATCACGTTGGAAATTTTCTTGTCTACACTTTAGGCTAAATTTAAAATTTTAAAAATAAAATAACACAAAGTTATAGCGGTGAAAAACAAAATGAACCCTGAAAAATGCGAAAATTTTGGTCAATATTCTGCCATCGAGAACTCCTAAACCAGAAATGGTAGAGCAATACAGAATATACCATTGTGTTGAAAATTTTCCGTTCTACATAATAGGCTATAATTCATATCCAAAAATCTATATATATAAAACAGATCCTCTGTGTGAGTGTCTGTCTGTTTGTCTGTCCCACCCTCCTTGGTCCATTTTCTGCAAGCTGCTACTCGGTAACCACTTAGTGTACCCGCTAACAATTTATACCATTGCGTTGCAAATTTTCTTGGCTACACGATAGGCCACATTTAAAATTTTAAAATTAAAACAAAAAAAGTTATAGCGGTGAAAAGACAAAATGAACCCTGAAATATGCCAAAATTTTGGTCATTGTTCCGCCATCCACTCCTCATAAACCAGCAATGGTACAGCTATACAGATTATACCACTGTGTAGAGAATATTCTGTTCTACTCGGTGGGCTATAATTCATATTCAAAAATTAAATATAAAATATGTGAATATGACAAAATTTCAGTCTACATTCAAAAATATATTTAAACTCGACGCGTCCGATTTTCTATATTTTTTATCTATTTCTCAAAAACTAATTATCACACATCTAAATAAATAATACCATCATGCTGGGAGTTTTGTTATCTACAACACGGTATAATTTTGAATTTTACAAAGTGTATTAAAAAAGTTACAGCGGTGTGAAGTGTAAATGACAAAGTCAAAAAGGCAAAATTAGCACAGAAAAACGTGAATATTTTGGTCAATATTTCGCTATCTATTCCTCATAAACCAGCAATGGGACAGCTATAAAAATTATAATATATAATATAGAAACCACGGCCCACCAGTATATAATATAAATATATAAACCGCTAATATAATATAGAAACCACGGCCCACCAATGATTATTGGTGGGCCGCGTGTTTGATACTTAGAGGGGATGAGATGATATATGATATGATGGGATGGTTGGGTTGGGTTTGATAGGTTTGGGTCAGGTTATATTGGGTTCAAAATGAGCGCGGAATATAATGTATGTATTAAATGTATATGAATGTATGTATATCTATGTATAATGTATGTATATGAATTGCTTGGCAGTAAATATTCCACTGGTAAAAGTAGAATAGTACTTGTGCAAATGATGTTGGGGAATGATGTCAAGTTAAAAAAATTCTTTAGAAACATTTTGATGAAAATGTTTCCTTTTTCATCATTATTCATTATTTCGTTTTAGAGTTCTGAATATTTCCGTACGACGGGCAGGCTTAAATATGACGCTATTTGAGGGAAATATTTTGTCTAAATATATAAAAAAATATTCACCTTTATACTTTTCCATTAGATAAGACATTTAATGGGCTTACTTTTATCTTTTCAATTTGTATCTCTTCTTTTTTCAATTGAATATTTACTTTATTGTATGAATTGTTCCGCACGACGGGCGGGTTTTAATGCTAGTCTATATATATAAAACAGATCCTCTGTGTGTCTGTCTGTGTGTTAGTCTGTCCCACCATCCTTGGTTCATTTTCTGCAAGCTGCTATTCGGTAACTATTTGACCTACACGCTAACAATTCATACCATCACGTTGGAAATTTTCTTGTCTACACTTTTGGTTAAATTTTAAATTAAAAAATTAAAAAAAAAGTTATAGCGGTGAACAATAAAATGAACCCTGAAATATGCGAAAATTTTGGTCATTGTTCCGCCATCTACTCTTCATAAACCAGCAATGGTACAGCTATACAGATTATACCACTGTGTAGAAAATATTCTGTTCTACTCGGTAGGTTATTATTCATATCCGAAAATTAAATATAAAATATGTAAAAAGGACAAAATTTCAGTCTACATTCAAAAATATTTTTAAGCTCGACGCGTCCGATTTTCTATACTTTTTTCTCAATTTCTCAACAACTCACTATGACACGTCTAAACCAATTATATCATCATACTGGCAATTTTGTCATCTTACTCTTTACTTTTTTAATTCATATTTATTTTCTCTTATGAAGTGAATACAAATTCAATAGTATGAACTGAACACATCTAAAATAAATACATTCACATTTAGCCTTTTCTATTGGTTAAGACTTTTTATGGGTTTACTTTTTCTTTTTAAATTTCTAATCATTTTATATTAATTCAATATTCATTTTACTTTATTTATTGTTCTGCACAAATGGCGGGTTTTATGCTAGATGGTGATGTTGAGTTATAAATATATTTTGAAAACATTATGATAAAAAATTTATTCATTTTTCATTGTTTTGTGTCAGAGTTCTGAATTATTCAGCACGACGGGCAGGTTTAAATAGGATTTTTTTGGGTTCACTCTTTTCTTTATTAATTCATATTTATTTTCTCTTATGAATTGAATACGAATTCAATAGTATGAACTGTTTCGCACGACGGGCGGGTTTACATGCTAGAATTTTCATTGTTTGTTACGTGTTTGTGTTCTGAATTATTCATCACGACGGGCAGGTTTAAATATTAGGCGGGTGGAGAGAAAATATTTTGTCAAAATTAATAGAAAAAGATTCACATTTGGACTTTTCTATCGAGTAAGTCACTTATGAGTTTACATTTTACTCTTATTTAATTTGTAATATTTTTTATGAATATAAATTTTTATAAATATGAATTTCATTTTATGAATTCCTCCGCACAAAGGGCGGGTTTTAATGCTATATGAGAACTTAAATTAAAGAATATATAATTAAATCGCATTATACAATAAATGTGAATTAATCTGTATTACAGTTTGGTTTATATATTATATTGGCGGGATTCGAGAACATTATTGGTGGGTCGCGTGTTTGATACTAAAAGGGGATGAGATGATATACGATAAGATGGGATGGTTGGGTTGGGTTTGGTAGGATTGGGTCAGGTTATATTGGGTTTAATATGAATGCGGAATATAATGTATGTATATAAATGTATATGAATGTATGTATATGCATTTTTGGCAGTTAATATTATACTGGTAAAAGTATAATAGTACTTGTGCAAATGATGTTGGCTAATTATGTTAAGTTATAAATATATTTTGCAAATATTCTGATGAAATTGTTACATTTTTCATCATTTTTCATTATGTCGTGTTTGACTTCTAATTTTTTTCCGGACGACGGGCAGGCTTAAATATGATGCTATTTGAGGGAAATATTTTGTCCAAATAAAAATAAAAATATTCACCTATATACTTTTCTATTAGATCAGACTTTTAATGGGTTTACTTTTTTCTTTATAATTTGTATCCCTTATTTTTTTTATTGAATATTGATTTTTTAAATGAATTGCTGCGCACGACGGGCGGTTTTCAATGCTAGATTGTGATGTTAAGTTATCAATATATTTTGGAAACATTATGATGAAAAAGTGTTGTCATTTTTCATTGTTTCGTGTCTGAGTGCTGAATTATTAAGCACGACGGGCAGGTTTAAATATGAGGCGGTTTAGGCAAACTAATATAAAATTAAATATTAAAATATAGAAATTTAGACTTTGTTATGGGTTTACTCCACTATTTTTTATTTCATATTCTTTTTCTCTTATGAATTAAATACAAATTAAATAGTATGAATTGTTCCGCACAACGGGCGGGTTTTAATGCTAGTCTATATATATAAGAGATCCTCTGTGTGTGTGTGTGTCTGTGTGTTTGTCCCACCCTCTTTGGTCCATTTTCTATCGGCTGCTACTCGGCCATCACTTAGCGTACCCGCTAAAAATGTATACCATCATGTTGGAAATTTTATTGTCTACACTGTAGGTTGAATTGTTAATTTTTAAAATTAAACCAAAAAGAGTTAGAGCGGTGAAAAGATAAAATGAACCCTAAAAAATGCGAAAATTGTGGTCAATTTTCTGAAGACTACTCTTCCTAAACCAGCAATGGTACAACTATAAAAATTATACCACTGTGTAGAAAATTTTCTGTTCTACTCAACAAATTATAGTTCATACCCAAAAATGAATATAAAACATGTCAAATAGAAAAAAAATCAATCGACATCCAAAATTTTATTTAAACTCCACGCGTCCGATTTTCTATACTTTTTTCTCTATTTCTCAAAAACCAATTATCACACATCTAAATAAGTAATACCATCATGCTTAAAATTTTGTTTGCTACAACACGGTATAATTTTTAATTTTCCAAAGTGTATTAAAAAAGTTACGGTGGTGTGAAGTGTAAATGACAAAGTCAAAAAAGTCAAAATTAGCACACAAAAACGTGAATATTTTGGTCAATGTTCCGCTATATATTTTTTCATAAACCAGCAACGGTACAGCTATAAAACGTATACTATTGTGTAGATAATTTTGTGTTCTACAAGAAAAGTTATAATTTATACCCACAAATGATACAAAAAACGTGTAAAATTGGCAAAATTCTCAAATACATCCAAAATTACACTTGAACACCGGGTGACTAAAATAAATTCATTTCTCTATCTATTTATCAAGAATTATTTGTCACACATTAAAATCAATTATACCATCGTGCTAGAAATCTTGTTTTCTACAATAAGGTATAATTTGTAATTTTCCAAAGTATACCTGAAGGAAGTTAGGGCGGTGTAAAGTCAAAAGGACATATTGCCAATTTGACAGCTATTATGCGCACTTGCGATTACACAGGAATATACTACTGTGTAGATAATTTTGTGTTCTACAAGATAAGCTATAATTTATACCCACAAATGATACAAAAAAACGTGTAAAATTGGCAAAATTATCAAATACATCCAAAATTACACTTGAACACCGGGTGACTAAAATTAATTCATTTTTCTTATTATTTATCATGAATTATTTGTCACACAATAAAATTAATAATACCATCGTGCTAGAAATTTTGTTTTCTACAATACGGTATAATGTTTTATTTTCCAAAGTGTATCTGAAGGAAGTTACGGCGGTGTAAAGTCAAATTGTCATGTTGCCAATTTGACAGCTATTATGCGCACTTGTGATTACACATGAATATACACTGATTTAATTTCACTGAAGTCCAATCACAATTTACGCACTTGCGATTACACAGGAATATACTACTGTGTAGATAATTTTGTGTTCTACAAGAAAAGTTATAATTTATACCCACCAATGATACAAAAACGGGTAAAATTGGCAAAATTCTCAAATACATCCAAAATTACACTTGAACACCGGGCGACTAAAATATATTCATTTTTCTACTATTGCTCAGTAACTATTTGTTATAAATACAAATAATTTATACCATCGTGCTAGAATGCTTGTTTTATACAATACGGTATAACTTGTAATTCTCCAAAGTATATCTGAAGGAAGTTACGGCGGTGTAAAGTCAAAAGGATATATTGCCAATTTGACAGCTATTATGCGCACTTGCGATTACACAGGAATATACTACTGTGTAGGTAATTTTGTGTTCTACAAGATAAGCTATAATTGATACCACAAATGATACAAAAAAACGTGTAAAATTGGCAAATTTCTCAAAAACATCCAATATTACACTTGAACACCGGTCGACTAAAATTAATTCATTTTTCTACTATTTCTCAGTAACTATTTGTTACACATAAAAACAAATTATACCATCGTGCTAGAAATCTTTTTTTCTACTATACGGTATAATTTTTAATTTTCCAAAGTGTATCCGAAGGAAGTTACGGCGGTGTAAAGTCAAAAGGACATATTGCCAATTTGACAGCTATTATGAGCACTTGCGATTACACAGGAATATACACCGATTAAATTTCACTGAAGCCCAATCGCAATTCAGAATGTATCATACTAGCTCCAAGCATGGATGGTGTGGTTTTATTGCGTAGTTTAATTAATGCTACACTCTACTGAATAGAAAGGCTTCATTGTCCTCAATATTTACACATGAATTGTTCCGCCCGACGGGCGGGTAAAATACTACTGGGAACAAAGTTAACTACTCAAGTTGCATAAGGATATGGGTTGTAATATCATGCAATGCCAACTATATGAATATGCTGTTTTAGCGGACGCATAAATCTGGAATTATAGAGATGACAGAAGGTTTCATTGTTTTGATAGTGTTACACTTCTGAATTACTACACACGAAGGATGGGTGTGAACTTGAGCAGTGTTGAGGAAAAAAACTTCGTCAATAATTAAAACAAGAATATACAAATTTATATTTTTCTATTGGATAAGCTTTTTGCTTTTTGATTAATTATATTCTATTTATAGCTCCGCACGACGGGCGGGCTTAAATACGAGGCAGTTCGAGGGAAAATATTTTGCCACATCTAAAATAAAAACATTCACATTTAGCCTTTTCTATTGGTTAAGACTTTTTATGGGTTTACTTTTTCTTTTTTAATTTCTAATCATTTTATATTAATTCAATATTCATTTTACTTTATTTATTGTTCTGCACAAAGGGCGGGTTTTATGCTAGATGGTGATGTTGAGTTATAAATATATTTTGAAAACATTATGATAAAAAAAATTATTCATTTTTCATTGTTTTGTGTCAGAATTCTGAATTATTCAGCACGACGGGCAGGTTTAAATAGGATATTTTTGGGTTTACTCTTTTCTTTATTAATTCATATTTATTTTCTCTTTTGAATTGAATACGAATTCAATAGTATGAACTGTTTCGCACGACGGGCGGGTTTACATGCTAGAATTTTCATTGTTTTGTACGTGTTAGTGTTCTGAATTATTCCGCAGGACGGGTAGGATCAAATATGAGGCGGATTAAGGGATAATATTTTGTCAAATTTATAATTAAAATATTCACATTTAGAGTTTTTATTGGTGAACGTATTTACAGGTTAAATTTCTTGCTTTTTAATTTTTATACAGTTTATTCTATGGATTGAATAGGCATTTTATTTTATGAATTGTTGAGCAGGACGGGCGGGTTTCAATATGAGGCGGGTTAAAGGAAAATATGTTATCAAAATAAAAATGAAAATAATTAAATTTAGACTTTTCAATTGAGTAAGATTTAAATGAGTATATCTGTTTTCTTTTTTAATTTGCAATATGTTTATGAATTAAATATGAATTAAATTTTATGAATTGCTCCGCACAACTGGCGGGTTTCAATGCTAGACGATGATGTTAAGTTATAAAAATATTTTGGAAACATTATGATGAAGAAGTGTAGTCATTTTTCATTGTTTCGTGTCTGAGTTCTGAATTATTCAGCACGACGGGCATGTATAAATATGAGGCGGTTTAGGCAAACTATTTTGTGAAAATAAAAATGAAAATATAGAAATTTAGACTTTTTTATGGGTTTACTCCACTCTTTTTCAATTCATTTTCCTTTTCTCTTATGAATTGAATACAAATTTAATAGTATGCACTGTTTCGCACGACGGGCGGGTTTACATGCTAGAATTTTCATTGTTTGTTACGTGTTTGTGTTCTGAATTATTCCGTACAATCAGTGGGTTTATATATGAGGCGTGTTGAGGGAAAATTGTATGTCAAAGTAAAAATAAAAATATTCACATTTAGAGTTTTTATTGGTGAACGTATTTACAGGTTGAACTTTTTGCTTTTTAATTTGTATTCAGTTTATTTTATGGATTGAATATGAATTTTACTTTATGAATTGTTCCGCACGACGGGCGGGCTCAAATATATATACCTACGTATATGACCAAACTTTATGAAAAATGACCAAACTTTTTCATCATAATGTTTCCAAAATATATTTATAACTTAACATCACCATCTAGCATTGAAACTCGCCCGTTGTGCGGAACAAATATTATATAAATGAAATAAATATTGAGTTCATAAAAGAAAACAAATACAAATTTAAATAGAAAAAAGTAAGCCCATAACAACTATTAACCAATAGAAAAGTCTAAATATGAATGTTTTTATTTTAGATTTTTAGCTAGATTTTGTCCTGAACGCTAGTGCTCTAGCGAATACTTCATGTGCTTTGCACATAAACTCAAATGTTGATTTCGCAGCAACGAGAAATCATAGGCGGATGAAGTCAATATTTATAGTGGGGCTAAATATTTTATAGTGGCTTGTTAAAAATGTTTTTAGAAGATATATCCAAATTAGGGGAAAACAATGCTTGTGAAGGATATTTTTGAAAAAGTATTTCAAAGAGGTCAAGCCCCCCTGCAAAATTCCTGGATCCGCCATTGTATCCATTGATCGCTGTGTTAAATCTATCAGTCGTCGGTGGAAATGACGTGGTCTTGAATAAACGGTTATATCTTATAGAATGTTAAGACTACATATTTGAAAAATATACCATCTTGTAGAAGACAAAATTTCCAATCTGTGGATATAAAAAACTGTCAATTCTGTTGAGCAGTTTTCCTCAAACCCGTGACATAAAATCCCCAAAATGTGAAAAACTCGTTTGTGCACACACAGACAGAATAAAGTTTTGATTATTATCGGGTTTATATGCTGGTATATATGTTTATATGCAACAAAACCTAGCCTATGACGTTCTTGCATTCATTTTACCCCTAGGGACCAAGTTTCATCAAAATCGGTCCAGTGGTTTAGAAGGAGATAGGGTAAACAGACACAAATGACCTCAATGACCTTGAAAATGACCTCGGAGGTCAACAAAACCTAGCCTATGACCTTCTTGCATCCATTTTACTCCTAAGGACCAAGTTTCATCACCTGAGTGTGACCTGAGTGTGCCGATGTTTTCTCTCATATAAGAGTGTGCCCGTCGTATCAACCACGGGCACACTCTTATATTCATTGTGATGAGAGAATGTAGCAAACAAAGAGAAAGAATTATTATAGCCAATAATTCTGGCTATAATAATTCATCCAATTCGGCCCTTCGGCCCTCATTCGGCCCTAAGGGTGGTTATAAATTCTAGTATATATACATATAAGAAAATCTTTGTTTGTCTCTGTCTGTCTACCAACTGTTTATAATCGTGTCGCGCCCGAGCCCTTCGGTGCGCTATAACAAATACATGTTGTTGTTGTTGTTGTCTGTCTGTTTGTCGGTCCCACAAGCCTTCGTCCATTTTCTGCCCGCTACTCCTCCGCAACACTTGGTGTACACTCTAACAATTTACATCATCATGTATAGGGTTTTGTGGTCTGCAGAAGATGATGAATTTAAAGTTTGAAAAATATTTAAAAAAACTACAGTCGTGTAAAGGCAAAATGGGTGATTGTGTCAAGTTGTGCTTTCCTGCTTTTATATTTTTTCTGCTCGCATTCAAATACACTATTTCTTCTATTCTGTGAAATCTGGCTGGTTTTTCCTGTCATGGCTGTACACCGCAGCAGACGGGTGATGGTTTAGAACACGCTGCAACATACATCCGCCAGCCAAGAAACGCACGCAACGTGGGTGAAGCGTGCACCATCGACTTGTTGCAGGCATACCTCGTGTTGTGCTCCTTCGACTCGGTGTTGTGCTCCTTCGACTCGGTGTTGTGCTCCTTCGACTCGGTGACATGTTCTGGTACACGCTGGTTGTGGTGAGGGAAACTTGATTTCTGATAAAAATAGAGGCTTTTAAATAGAGATACATATCATATGGTACGTTATCATAGACAGATTAATATCATACATATGATTCATATGTATCAATCATGTTTAATCTTGGAATGCTTGCCTCATAACCATTTCCCCTAGGAGTTTGTAACGACCTATATTAGAGACCTATAATAAAAAATATAAAGACGCTGGAGCAGTACTCTAATATTGGGCGGATTAATGTATAATATAGTTTGATGAGAATTTTGTGATTTGTGCCATAAACTGGATTTGATAGACATTTGAGAATGCTGATGCGCTGTAAGACCCGGGATTTTGCCACAGCAATCAAAACCCGTGCGCAGGGTAGGACTGGCGTGTTTGTATAGCTTGCGGTGTGACAGATAAAACGGGGACATAAGATAATTATGACGCCTTTTATGGAATTTTTTAAGGATGTTGAAGGAATTTGAAGGTTTTCACCAAACTTGGACATGTACCAAGTTGGTACATGTATGCATGCACTGTATGGTGCGGTTGTAGTAAAATAACAAGTAGCTTTGGTGAGAACGGGGACAGCGGCATTTGCGGCGTATAAAAAAATATCTATTGTTGTGTATTGAAGTTGTAGGGTTTGTTATTGGAGCGTGCTAGTGGTGAGTTTATGTTCGCTATTGCTATTTGTTCGTATTTTTTCTTTCCTGATTGTGTTTTTCTTAGTATATCATTCAAGAAGTCATTTCTTAGGCATATAAGTTCTTGGTACTTTGATCATTGTATCTTAACTCTTGTGGTGTACCTGTCTTCTAGTGTACCAGTAAGCACTAGTAAAGACGAAAATCCGTATGCATCAGGGAAGCATCGCAGAACACATACAAATCGCCGGTATTACGTTCACTCATCACCTGCCTCTGCACCGAAATATCAAAGAGTTCACAATAATTGTCATACGTAACTTGCCATCTCTTCAAGAAATATTCAGACAATTATTCATTCCAGGAATATTACATTTGGCAGATGCCCCTCATTAAAAGTCTTCCTCGGATAGTGACAGGCGCAAAAAGACCCAGCGGATCATATGCCTTGGAGATTTGTGCGAGCACCGGACGTTCAGTTTGCACATAACGCTCCATGTCTGCCGCTGACAGTTTCATCATGTCCGCTCGATTGTCGTACAAATAACCGAGTACACGCTGCCAATCTGAGTAATGATGACACGATACTCCAGCGTTTGCAAATTCCTCCTGCAACACTTCACTGTTGGACGACCACGAACGCAAGTCAAATCCACCTTCGCTCAGACGTCTACGAGCTGTTACAAAACACTTCTGCAAGATCGACTCATTTTCATGAGGCACGACCAACTTATTCACATATAACCATTTGTCCAACAGTTAGAGCAAAAAGCTGGGGCATACTTTGACATATGATGCTTGATGATGAAAATCAAGATTAATGGACTCGAACAAAATCCGAAAACTAAAGTCCTGAAGCGGTAAAAACACAAGCTCCCCGTCTCGTATAAAGAAAAAACAAAATTTGTTTCGATCGGATTCTTCACAAATTAGGATCTGTAGAAATGCTTGCTTAATGTCAGCCAACAACACGAACCTATTGCAGCGAAAACGCAGCAGCAATGAAACGAGATCATTATACAGATGTGGACCACAAAGAGCAGCGTCATTGAGAGACGGCTGATCGCCCACTTTCAGACTACAATTGAAAACAGGTCTGACTTTGAGTTTTGACCTGTGGGGCCGTCTTTACCACAGCTCAAAGTGGCACAAATATGTGTTCTTCATCAAATACTGGTCCGTCTAATTTTTCGAATATTCTCTCTCTCAGTTGCTGTTCGAACACTCTCATAATCCTGTTTTAGCCCCTGTCTTCCCAGATGTGACACTGTACGATTGAAAACAGCCAATGCTACTTGACGATTAGCAGGAGCTCGGTGGATATTGTCATTCCACGGCAGCTTGACAGACTATTGGCCTTTTGAGAAACGAAACCCTTCTGCACACTTCTCCTCGAATTCATTCATTCGATGGTTGACAACTAGTTTGTCACTCGAGTGAGTGTCGAGTAGCAGAAAGGGGATCAAAATATGACGTGACAGGTGTCATGATATTGTTCACTAGAATGGATACTACATGCAACTGTGTGTAATCGACTCGGGACGAGTAAACAAACTTTATTGTATAGAAATACCCAGGAACTGCGATTCATCCTGATAATGTTCCACATTTCCGAAGGGAATCACTTCATCTGCAATACTCAATGCTAAACATTTAATGCATGCGACAGTGTCCAAATTGAAGTATTGCAGAATGTCCACTCCAAGAATACCCTCCAACAGAATACAGTTAGAATTTTACGACAAAAACGATACGTCTGCAAGAGAAAAACCTTGCCTGGAGATGAATCGCTCGCAGTTAATGAACTGAAAATTTGATGCAAAGATCCTCGTGTACCAAAACTGGCACCTTCAACAGAGACAATTTGAAACGAATGTCGACGAAAAGCTCGATGAGTTCCACCGATGCTGAGGAATTGAAGGTGCGCAGCTGATATGAGCGACTTCGATAACGCGCTGCGACCAGATTGATGCGATTCTTGACCCATGTTGAAATGTACGAGCGTTGACTATCGCTGTCGATCAGGAAACGAACCGCGTTTTTTTCGCACCAATGCCGACGTCTGATGTCAAAGACGGTAGAAGAAATAAACTATCCGATGAATATGAGTCATGTCGGTTGGTCGAATTCTGTGTTTCAAACACAGGTCGAATTATGTGTTTAAAAAAGGTGTGATATGCGAGTACTGTCCGCATGACTCACATGGAGATAATAATTTTACCGTACCTTTGTAGGCCGGACATTCAGTTGATGTGTGGCGATTGTTGCTGCAAAATGAACAAAGGCCCAACTCCTCACAGCCGTCGATTTTTCGCTTCACCGAGACGTACTTCGGACAGTTCTGCATCCAGTGTCACAGTTGGTTACAGAATTTGCACGGCCTAAGGATGCTCAGTGGCTCTGGCCTGCTTATATTAAAACTCTGCAAGGCCGGTCGAACGCTGGGCTCTCGTTGTACAACACCAACAGAACACGCATTTGAATTCACCCGCGACACTCACTCGATTTCACGATTCATTCACTGCAGTGATCGAAAATTTCATCGAGAGTGGGATAATTGGAGCTTAACCTGTGAGTCAACTCACTCTGAATACACGACGGCAATCGCTTGAACACCGAATGACTCACCAGACGAAAACCCCCAAATTTGTACTCAACAAGTCGACAACATGACACTGGAGTTCGTGCAACACGCCTTTGATATCACAAACGAAGTTCTTCACATTCACGAATGAGTCCTGCTTTTCCCAACTGACATAGTCAACAAATTTTCAAATAAATTGTCCTTAATCATATTTTAGTCATATAATTCATTTTTTAGCAATTCACGAGCCACAGTGTAGTTTTGATTCCGAATGGATAAATGTTGAGCCACATTTGCGACATGTCCCCGCAAATACGATTTCAAGTAAGTCAGTTTGATCGACTCAGACAAATCACTACGATCCCCAACTGCATTGTCAAATAACTAAAAAAACGATTCAAAATCTTGTGAGCCATCGAAGGTACCGCAGTTAATGTGGGGCAAATTGACGTGAGTCCTGAGAGGGGCTGTCTCCTCTACACGGACCGACTTGGTTCTGTCTGACGCAGTGACAAGCTTCCCCCTCAGTGATCCAATTTCTGACTTAATTGATAATATATAGGTCCCATTTTCCTCCTCATGTCTTTACAAAAGGGCTCACTGACAGCATATAACGAGCTGTTCTCACACACTTGGATAAATTCCTCATCTATAGACTGAATGTCCGACAACAACTTCTTCATTTCTGATAATTGCCCCTCAATGAAGCGAACATTGGGACAATCCTCATCCTGAGCCTCCTGGAGCTTCTTCAGCTTGAGAGAGATCGACAGACGTTTACTGCCCCTCTTCCTCACTAGATCTTTGGTGTCATTCTTGATTTTCTCGACGATAGACGCAATTTTTTCCCTCAAAAATTGACTGGATTGGAGCTCCTCAGGAGAAAAATCGAAATTCATGGTTAAACCTTTAACAAAATTTCGGAAGTTATGAGAATTTAATTATGTGTTTTTGTCCTCACCTGAATTCCGAAATTTTATTGTCTCGTGGAATCAGCGATGTTACGTCGCACCACCAATTCAATCATGTGAGGTTTCTAGACACGGCCCACACGACGACACGAACGGCACGACGAATGACACAAAAGACGAATGCAACACGACACAAGACACAAAAGACGGAAAGGACGTAAGGTGTGATACGTATAATACGAGGAAAACAAAGGAAACCAGGGAAGGGAAAATAAAGCTGAGGAAATGAGGAAGAAGAGAAAAGGATACGAGTGAAAACCGGCGAAAAGCCCGAATGCCGAATACTGACAATTGATGAATAAAAACTAACTGATGCGAACGATCCAACACGAACTGACCGAATACGCATGACCGAATTCCTACTTACACACTTGTAACTCGCTGGATTCACAAACACACACACATACACACGCACACAAACACACACACACACACACACACACACACACACACACACCGTCTTGCTCGATGCGAATTTCGAGCCAAACACGAACTACAGACGAATCGAGGAATGCGCGATGTGCAGAAGCGCACTCAGCTTATACGATGAAGGTCATAGCGATACGACGATGGCAATTACTTATACCTGACCGTTATGATTTGGTGTATGTAACATAATTTTCCGGGACAAAACTAAGTTGATTTGTGAATATATTTGGCCGAAATTTGGAAACACGATCTTGTTTCTAGTTAATTCACTGTGTTAAGCAAACAGTACCGACGACGCAATACGCGGCTTATCTGTGGTTATATATTGCACGATTTGAAGTCAATGATAACACCGTGTAACAAAGGTTTTGTCTTTGAGTTGAAACTGATATTTTCTAATTGCCTATGTCCATAATACATGAAAACATATTCTTGATCATTTCTAATTTTGCTTTTGTGTTCAGGATAATGATATTTATGAAATATACCTATTCTCAAAGGGATAAAGTGGTATATTTGATATTCAATTTGAGCAAAACAGATACAAAACGACATATAATGCAATAATATCATTCATGTATTCTAGATTTACAATAGTGAGACAATAGACACATTAGAAATTAGTAGTTCTTCTAGATTTACCCTTATACTGTAGATTTATTTCATGAATCTGCCCCCAAATATATTCTTCCATCATATTTGCATTATAAGACCCTCGTTAGCGGCGTTCAAAGTCCAAAATATCCTGATGGAAGCGTTCGCCTTGCTCCTCGGAGTACGTTCCCATGTTTTTCTTAAATTTAGAAGATGGGCGTCAAAGATATTAACTTTGAGGGACAACCCATTGAAACCCGTCCTGCAGCCCATTTTGCCGTAGTTTGTCACCAAGGTCTCAACAAGCTCCACATAGTGTTCGGCCTTGTGATTCCCCAATAAGCCAAGAACTAATGCAACAAAGCTGTCCCAAGCTGTTCTATCTGTACTTGTGAGTTTTTTTGGAAACTCCTTGCACTCCATTACCCTTTTTATTTGTTGACCAATAAAGACACCGGCTTCAACTTTGGCTGCAGACAACTTGTGGAAGAAATCTTGGAGGTATTTGAAAGCTGGAGATACCTTATCTAAAGCTCTGACGAATTGCTTCATAAGGCCCAGTTTTATGTGTAGTGGAGGAAACAGTACTTTTTTGGGATCCAACAATGGCTCCCATTTTACGTTGTTCTTCCCGACACAAAACTCGGTTCGCTGTGACCAGTCACGCTTGAGGTAGTCTGACACCGTATCCCTGCTGTCCCAAAGGAAAAGATAACAAGGATACTTGGTAAAACCGCCTTGGAAACCCAATGAGAAAACCAGCATTTTGAAGTCTCCAATTACCTCCCAACAGTACTCTCCATATTTCAAGGCATCTCACAAGATCTTGACACTCTTGTATTCCTCTTTGAGTTTGACAGAGTGGGCGAGAGGAAGAGATGGGTACACATTCCCTTTATGAAGCAGCACTGCTTTGAGTTCTTTTGCAGAGTTCGCACGTGAAACAAGATGCCCAAAGTTTGCCCTGATCCCCGACAAGCATGCCGAAATATGCTTTGAAGGCCTCGCGCATTTTTGGTGATCTTTCCAGAGAAAACGTTTTAGCTATAGTTTTGATAAACTCGCCACATACGTAGCAAAATTCGGCTGGCGGATGCTTACAGCCTCTTGACAACATGCTGAAAGAAGGCAGATAGGAATGACTGATGACGAACGACTTATCTACGCAGATATGTTCGTTTTGTTCAGTAATAATAATAAGATGGCTAAAAGTAAACTGACCCGTTTAGCAAACGTTCCCTGCATTTATACTGCCATGTACGATGCAATAATGTTCTAGAAGTTTGTGGAACGTTTCGAAAGAATTGTCTTGAATTTTCTGGAGTCATTCAGAAAATTCTTTAATTTTTTCAACCATATTAGTGCGGAATTTGTTTGAATTGCTGGGGATAGTTGTTAAGGATGATTGAATCAGTTTTAGGATTAATCAGTTCAGTTTTCATCGTGTTAGCGTGCGGACGTGTTTTGTGATCTCCGGGATAGAAATTGCTATTTATCGTAATTTATAATATTTTGAGTTCTATTGAGAACATTTAGTGAAACGCATTGGAGTTAAGTGATATTTGCCAATAATGGCATCTGGTACGGCCAAGAGGAAGTCTTGTGCCACCTGTGTACAAAAGAATGAAGAAATCGTGCGTCTGAAGGAGATCATCGATAAATTGAAAACACAAAACGAGTATTTTCAAGAAAAGCTTTCAAAGGATGAACAGCTTGAGCCGAAACTATCGTTGGTACTGAACAAGGTTAGTGAATTGGAAATGATTGTACGTGAAAGACATGATTGTATTGGAGAAAGAAAAACAGACATGAATTGTTGCAAGGAGAACGGAACTTCGCATTGTTTGGAACAAAATTGTGAGAAGACTGATAGTCCTTGGCTGGATGCAGCTAAAAAGGGGAAGAATTTGCTGGTGATCAAGTCTACTAATAGCAATGAATCAGAAAAAAACAAAGTAAAATCGGCTTTGAAAGACTTACAGGTTGAAAACACTAAATTCTCAGACAACGGAAATATCGTGATGAATTTCAAAAATGTGAAATCGCGTGATGCTGCGGTGGAGAAACTTCGTACAATCGAAAATGTGTCGACAACAATAAAAAAAAATCAACCAAAGATTATGCTGTGCAACGTAAACAAAGAAGAAACTCCTGAAGAGGTTATTGAAACGTTGTTGGAAAAAAATCCAACATTGAAATCTGTTGAGCACGTAGAAGTAAATTGAGCGTAATGTTCAAGAAGCCAGCTGCAGGGAATACGCAGCACTACATCTTGAGATGCAACCATGAGGTTCGAGGCGCTGTTGCAAGACTCGGGGATAAACTGCATCTTGACTGGGGCGTGTACAAGGTGAGAGACAGATATTATACGCTGGCCTGTTATCACTGTCAGCGCTTTGGCCACTCGGCAGCGAACTGCTCGGCAAAAAGAAACGGCGATAGTACCTGATGTTTCAGATGTGCAGGAGACCATGAATCGAGGATCTGTAATTCTCAAATAAAAGGTGGATCAACTGCATGAGATATAAAAAAGATTCAGTTGATCACTGTTCTAACGACCCCTGCTGTCCAATATTGCAGCAAGAAATAGAGAATATGAAGAACAAGACCGATCATGGATGTTGAGATTAAGTGTGGAGATTTGAATGTACCGTCAAATGATTCAAATGATTCAATTGATCTAGATTTTTCTCAGGTTATTCATAGTGTATCAAAAAATATGTGTTATGAAGAGTTCATTAGGTATGTTAAGGAAGCCAGGAGCTTAAAATCAAACTTCGATGATTTTGTACATTTTATATCAAACTGCTCCGACATAGGTGTAATCGCGATTAGTGAAACTTGGTTTAATGAAGCAACGTTTTTGGAATTATATAATTTGCATTCTTATATATTATTTTCATTAAATAGAAGGGGTAAAAGGTCTGGTGGCGTTGCTATATATGACCATAAGTAACACAATTCTGTATTGGTTGAAAGTAAAACGATATGTGTAGATAGTAATTTTGAATGTGTAACAATTAAATTACAAAACTTATACAAAAACAAGCAAAATGTTCTATATTTGAGCTCGGTATACAGATCGCCATCATCAAGCATAATCGAATTTTGTGAAAAACTAGAAGAAATGTTTGCCATGACATGACTAGGGCGTGTTTCATCTTCGTTAGATCTTCAAACTGGATTATAACTGGGGATTTTAACGTTGATTTGACTAGGAAAGAATATAGCAGCGTTCAGCGTTTTTCTGATGCTATGCTTAGTCTGGGCTTCATGCCATTAATTAGATCTCCGATCAGAATCACTAGCAACAGCTGTACTACAATAGACAACATATTTACCAATATGACCAAGAGAGAATTTTGTTCAGGAACCATTACTTATGATATAAGTGATCATTTGCCGATATACTGTCGTATAAGTGTGGCCCATCATGAAAAACAAACAGAGGAATTCTTCTTCAAAAGAATTATCAATGAGAAAAGAAAAGAAGCTTTTCTGTACAATTTACAAATTATTGATTGGAGGCAAACTTATACCGATAATGTGAATGACACTTTCGAAAATTTCATACAAATTTACCAATTTACCAAATTCACCAATTTACCAAATTTACCTAATTTTACAAATTTACCATTGCTGACAGGCATTTTCCCGTCATGAAAATGCGTAAGAAAACCAAAATTATGCAGCCATGGTTGACAGAAGGATAAAAAATATCGTGTAAAAACAAAAATTGTATTTACAAAAACTATCTTAAAAGTCAGCTAAACGAGGATTATATTAAATACAAAAGATATAGAAACCTGCTAACAACTCTCCTGAGACGGTCAAAACAAATGTATTATGAGAATATCTTTTCTCGCTACAATAATGATATCAAATCGACATGGAAAACTATGAATGAAATAACCGGCAGAAATAAAAGACAAAATTATCCTCCATATTTCCATCACAATGAAAAAATCATAACATTGTTGGTAGCCATGGCAACCGGCGTGAAAAACCAGCTGCACGGAGTGTTGCACACGGCCACCACGATTGCGCAAGAATTCACTAATTAGTCGCCTTTAGCAAGGCGTAAAATTGCGGAATTCGTTGACGATATTGGCCTTTATAAAGGCGCATATGAGGTGTAATCACTAAACGAGTGCGCCTTTAAAAAGGCGTGAAGAGATGCTATGGGTATGTTACAGTGCAGAAAAAGCAGCTGGGTTTTTCCAGTATATTAGCAAGTACAGCGTAGACTTGCAAAACAGCACGGCGAAATAACATTAAACACAAGGCGAGTATTGCAGAGGAGCAGCTGTAGATGTGCTTGCAGTGCTGCTGGAGAGAGTGGCGAGTGCGCAGGAACAATGAGTCCACTCAGCATTCTGCGCCCCCTTATATAGCCCGATGATTCATGCCGTTGTCGGAGCGCGCCGGAAGTGTGTCCGACAACCACATAAACTCGAGCTGATATTGGTCTAAACGGTTGTGCTTTTGCGCAAAGCACGCGACTAAATGCATAGAGGACCGGGGTGCAACACGTACATCCACATACACAATACATTACAGTATATCTAAATAGGCAACACATATGAACAGCAAATACACATGCACGTTGATGCATATGAACAAGCCAGCATGAACGTTTACAATTCAAAAACTATACTAACGTCACTTATGCATACATACAAAACATTTAAACACAAAACAAGAATATGTTTTAATTATGTGTGGTTCCTTAGGACATGGTTCAATACACTACACATGTTTCGCGCAGACAATAGTTTGGAATAACGTGCTACAACATTTTTCATCAAATTTATACGACAGAGTAACGAATAACGTAGCATGGATGTATGTAATAAAAGTGTGCGCCTAAAGACAAGAATATAACACATTAATATTTACAAGGAAAGAATGGCGCCTACAGGGCTCTCCCCCTAGAAGTGTCGAGGAGGAACGAGACACTGCGATAACGCACAGGTGGGCGCACGGCACGACCGCTCCTAGTACGCAAAATGGACTGTGGATGCGTGTGTGTGCTGGTGTGTGTAGCTGTGTGTTCATGACCTGACCTGATAGGGTCTGCAGCAGATGTCGGTGTCCGTGGCACGGTTGTTGGAGGCACGAACAGTTCTGTGTTGTCACCGTCATCTCGAGCATCTGGCGTCGCAGGGGTTGAAGCTGGCGAGTTTGGCTGCACGTCTTCGACGAAGGCCGGCTTGCAGCGATCGATGGAGACGACCGCGCGCTCGCTGTTTGTCTTAATCGTGACGAGTTTGTCTGTACGATGAATGACGGGAAACGGCCCGTCGTACGGACAGTCGAGTGGGTATCTGTATTTGTCCCGTCGCACAAACACATGTGTTGCCGTCTTCAGTGCTGCCGGAACGAACGATGGCTGGTTGACTGCTCGTGGAAGTCGTGGTCGGAGTTTGCGCATGTGATTGCGCAGCGATGAAGCGAATGAAGCAGGATCACTGACTGTCTGCGTTGAGTCGCTGATCAACTCGCCAGGAAATCGCAGGGACGCTCCGTAGACCAGTTCGGCCGAGCAGGCGCCGACATCAGTTTTGTGCGTCGACCGTATACCCAGTAATGTCATGGGCAAAACGTCCATCCATGAAGATGTTTCAGCAGCGCGCAAACTTGATTTGAGCTGCCGATGGAAGCGTTCAGCCATGCCGTTGCTGCTCGGGTGATAACTGGTGGTGCGTATTCGTTGACAGCCAAGTAGTCGAGTGAGTTCGGACCGCAGAGACGATTCGAATTGTGCCCCGCGATCTGTTGTGATGGTTGTCGGCACGCCAAAGCGTGAGACCCACTGGTGGAGAAACGCGCGTGCAACTGTTACTGCGCGAATGTCTGGCAAAGGAATGGCTTCCGGCCAGCGCGAAAATCTGTCCACACATGTGAGTAGGTATGACTGACCTTGTGACGGCGGCAGCGGTCCGACAATGTCCACGTGCACGTGACTGAAGCGTTCTCCGGGTGGCTGAAATGGTTGCACCGCGCTTTTCGTGTGACGGGTAACTTTCGCTCGTTGACACTGTAGGCATGTTCGGGTCCACTTGCGCACGTCGCGGTCCATGTTCGGCCACACGAAGCGTGACGAGACAAGCTTCACAGTTGCATCGATGCCTGGGTGTGAAAGATTGTGCAGAGAAGAAGTGTACGGCCGGCGTAATGCTGTCGGAAGCACTGGGCGAGGTCGACCGGTAGACTCGTCGCACAAAACTTTTGCTTCGCCGAACATGACATCGCGTAGCTTCAGCGATGACGTCGCGTTGCGAAGCGTTCCCAATGAAGCGTCTTCCCGTTGAGCCGCAGCTAGGGAGACGTAGTCGTCGACTGGGCACGACGGAACAGTCAGTACAGCTGCTGTTCTCGAGAGTGCATCCGCCACTGTATTTTTGTTGCCGGGTAGGTGCCGGATCTCCGACACAAACTGGCTTATGAAATCCAAATGCCGCAACTCGCGAGGCGAGTATTTCTCTGACACTGAAGGCAGGGCATGCACGAGAGGGCGGTGATCGGTGAACACGACCACGTCACGCCCTTCGATCGTGTAGCGGAAGTGGCGAATGGCCATGTACACTCCGAGCAGTTCTCTGCCGAATGTGCTGTATCGCCGTTCAGTAGACGTCAGCGTCTTTGAAAAGTAGCTGAGAGGCTGCCACTCACCATTGGTGTGTTGCTGCAGTACTCCGCCAACACCAGTGTCCGACGCGTCGACCAGGATACTCAAGGGAGCACCGGGGATTTGATGTGCAAGCATACTACGGTCGGCTAGAGCTGTTTTAGCTGCATTGAAGCTGTTGAGGCTCTGTTGTGTCCATGTTACCGGGGCTTTGGACCGTTTGGCGCGGTGTGTCAGAAGAGCGTGCAGGGGTTGTAGTATGGCAGCTGCGTTGGGTATAAAACGGTGATAATACGCCACCATACCCAGAAACCGGCGAAGCTGAGACTGACTGGTCGGCTGTGGGAATTCCCTGATTGCACGCACCTTGTCGTCGAGTGGGAAAATTCCGCCGGGTGTGACACAATGTCCGAGGAAAGAGACCGTATCGCGACCAAATACACACTTGTCTCTGTTGATCACTACGCCGTAGGACTGCAATTTCTGAAACAAGGCGCGGAGGTGTCCTAGATGTTTGTCTTCGTTTGTTGATGCCACCAAAATGTCGTCGAGATATGCGAAGCAGCCGTCAACACCGCGCATAACTTCGTCGATGAAACGCTGGAACGTTGAACCGGCGTTGCGCAGGCCGAATGGCATTCGCACCATCTCGTACAGACCAAACGGCGTGGCGATGGCTGTCTTTGCGACGTCTGCTGGTTCAACGGGGATCTGGTGGTATGCGCGAACCAGGTCCACTGTGGAGAACACGTTGCAGCCACTGAGTTTTGTAGAAAAGTCTCGCAGGTACGGTAGTGGGTATCGGTCCGGAAGCGTTTGTGCGTTGAGTGCCCGGTAGTCGCCACACGGTCTCCATTGGCCGGGCAGTTTCTTGGGTACCATGTGGAGAGGCGATGACCAAGCACTCTTGGACGGTTGAATGATACCCAAGCGCAGCATTTTGTCAAATTCTTGCCTGGCGATGTTTGCTCTATCGGGGGCTAAACGCCGAGGACGAATGTGGATCGGTGGGCCCTTGGTCACTATGTGGTGAGTCACATTGTGCTTGACTGCACCAGTTGCGCGCTCTTGAGTGATCTCAGGGAAAGAATCGAGTAAGCGTTTGTATGGGCTGGAATTGCTGCCCTTGACAAAACGTATGCCTGGTGAAGCGATACGTGAGGCTGACACGCTGGCGCACACGTGACCTTTGTGCAACAGCTGCTTTTCGGAGACGTCGACAACCAGTTCATTAGCGGCGAGAAAATCAGTGCCGAGTATGGGCATGCTGACGTCGGCTACAAGCACGCACCAGACGAACGTGCGATAATTAAAGACCATTGTGGCTTCGTACGTACCGAAGACGGAAATTTTCGAGCCATTAGCAGCTTGAAGTTGCTGGTCTGGTCGTGGTGTCTGCAGCTTGGTGCGTCGCGGTACAAAGTTTCTAGGCACTACACTGACTTGTGCGCCTGTATCAATCAGGAACCGACGGCCGGATGTCTCGTCTTTGATGAAGAGAAGAGGTGCGCTTGTACGTGAGCCACCAGTGCACTGCGCGATGTGTTGGTGGCTTGTTAGTTTAAATGCCACGAGCAAGGAGGCGTGCAGCGACGCGCTGATGAGCCGAACCGGGCATGATAAAAACACAGACGTGGTTGGTTCATGCTACGGCGCACCGGTGAGCTGTCTCGTGAGCGAGCATCCGGTGATGGGGAACGGCGCCGAATTCTGTCTCGTGATTTGCTCCTGTGCCTTGCCGGGAAACGCTCGTAATTTGGCCTTGTCGCCTTGTCGCGGGCTGCCATTTCCGATTCAATGCGTTTGTGTGAAAGCTGGAGTTGTTCAATTTTGGCGAGCAGGTCAGCCATGTTGTCGTTGGATGATGGTGCCGTAGGAGAAATAGCTGCCACTGCTTGGGCTGCTTGTGTAGCCTCCAGGTAGCGATCGGTGGCGTTGGCCAGCTCGTCGAGGTGAGCAGATGTTGGCAGAAGGGAGAGTGCTGCTCGTGTCCCTTGGGGTAATCGCTGTAGAAACAGCGTGCGCAGCAAGCCGGTGTCTTCTGGCGTGTCGCCTGCCGCTGCCAGCTCGTTGCGCATGGAGCGCAGTAGCGTCGATGGTCGTTGGTCGCCCAGCTGCTGTCGTGAAAGCAGAGCTTCCAGGCGAGACGTACGCGATTGTGCCAGACGAGACTGCAGGGCGGTACTCAACGCAGCGAAGGATCTTGATGTGCGAATGACATCCTTCACTTGAGCTGCCACTGTGATGGGAAGATTTGCCACAATCATCTTGAAGCGGGTCTCGTCAGATGAAATCCCAGCGATATCGAATGCGCACTCGACCTGAATGAGCCACATCTCGGGTTCTTCAGCTGAAAATGGTGGCAGGCGGAATGTAGTCATCGGGCGTACTTCGGAAGTAGCCGTTTGCGCAGTTGCGTCAGGGGACATGGCGCTCTCGAAAGTGTCCGCAAGCCGGGAGTCACCACTGTTGGTAGCCATGGCAACCGGCGTGAAAAACCAGCTGCACGGAGTGTTGCACACGGCCACCACGATTGCGCAAGAATTCACTAATTAGTCGCCTTTAGCAAGGCGTAAAATTGCGGAATTCGTTGACGATATTGGCCTTTATAAAGGCGCATATGAGGTGTAATCACTAAACGAGTGCGCCTTTAAAAAGGCGTGAAGAGATGCTATGGGTATGTTACAGTGCAGAAAAAGCAGCTGGGTTTTTCCAGTATATTAGCAAGTACAGCGTAGACTTGCAAAACAGCACGGCGAAATAACATTAAACACAAGGCGAGTATTGCAGAGGAGCAGCTGTAGATGTGCTTGCAGTGTTGCTGGAGAGAGTGGCGAGTGCGCAGGAACAATGAGTCCACTCACCATTCTGCGCCCCCTTATATAGCCCGATGATTCATGCCGTTGTCGGAGCGCGCCGGAAGTGTGTCCGACAACCACATAAACTCGAGCTGATATTGGTCTAAACGGTTGTGCTTTTGCGCAAAGCACGCGACTAAATGCATAGAGGACCGGGGTGCAACACGTACATCCACATACACAATACATTACAGTATATCTAAATAGGCAACACATATGAACAGCAAATACACATGCACGTTGATGCATATGAACAAGCCAGCATGAACGTTTACAATTCAAAAACTATACTAACGTCACTTATGCATACATACAAAACATTTAAACACAAAACAAGAATATGTTTTAATTATGTGTGGTTCCCTAGGACATGATTCAATACACTACACATGTTTCGCGCAGACAATAGTTTGGAATAACGTGCTACAACATTTTTCATTAAATTTATACGACAGAGTAACGAATAACGTAGCATGGATGTATGTAATAAAAGTGTGCGCCTAAAGACAAGAATATAACACATTAATATTTACAAGGAACGAATGGCGCCTACAACATAACCGAGCGACATAGCAGACGCTTTCAATAATTATTTTGTTAATATCAGCCAACAAACTATTCAACAGCAAACAACAAGCATTCACTCTCAGCGGTTTCCTGCCAATTACTCAGACAGTATGTATTTGCAGCCCATAAGTCATGCATAAATTTTCAACACAATCAAGTCGAGCGCAAGTAAACGATCTGAGGATGTTTACAACATAAGTATTAGCTTAATAAAAATGGCATGCCCATATATTCTAGAACCTTGGTATTATGTTTTTAATCAGTCATTCGATACAGGTGTTTTCCCAGCAGGAATGAAAAAAGAAAAGGTGTGTCCAATATATAAATCCGGGGACAAAACGCAGTTTTCCAATTATAGGCCGATATCCTTGCTTCCTCAGTTTTCAAAATTATTAGAAAAGTGCTTCATGAAACGTTTAGACAGTTTTATTACAAAACATAGTATTATTAACGACAGCCAATATGGATTTCAAGTAAACAAAAATGTAAATCATGCGATATTAGATTATCAAAAATATGTAACAGAATCGCTGGAAAAGAAACTATTAACTGTAGGTGTTTTCATTGATCTCAGAAAAGCTTTTGATATGGTAGATCATTCATTGCTGCTGAATAAATTGACCAACTATGGGATAAGGGGAAATGCTTTTCAATGGATTAAAGATTATTTACATTTCAGAACACAGAATGTAATTTTTAATAAATCGCTGTCTGACTCAAGGGGGATATATTGTGGTGTACCGCAAGGCTCGATTCTAGGACCTAAATTATTTGTGCTTTTTATAAATGATATTTTTTATTATTTGTCGGACACTAAGCGGGTATTATTTGCAGATGACACAAACATGTTTTCCTCGGTAAAAGAGTATAACGCAATAGAGCATAAAATAAATTCTGAACTTGCAAGATTAAATGAATGGTTAGAAATTAATAGACTGGCGCTGAATAATGAAAAAACTCACTATATAATTTTTGCTAAAAGGCGTTTAGAAGACGTGAACTTGAAAATATATGACAAACAGATCAAAAGAGTCTCACAGATGAAATACTTGGGTGTATTTTTTCAAGAAAACATCAGTTGGAAAGGGCATATCAAGAACTTGGAAGCAAAAATTGCAAAAATAGCCTATATGTTAAGACAGGTCAGGCCACTAATAAATAGTAAAAAAATTTTTTTATTATATAATTGTCTAGTGAGATCTCAATTGTCTTACTGCAATGAAACATGAGGATCAACATTTAAAAGTAATTTGGAAACATTATGTAAATTGCAAAAGAGAATAATTAAATAAATTGAGTTTAAATCTTCAAGAGAAAGCACAAGACCTATATTTGTAAAATATAGAGTTCTACCACTGGAAAAATTGGTTACTTTAAATAGAATAACTACTTTATATAAAGCTCACAACAACATGCTGCCAAAGGTACTGCAAAATATGTTCATTGTGAACAAACGTCATGTTCATAATTTCTTGGTACAGTCCTCTAGAACAAGATGTAGAAGATTTTGTGTAACTCACGATGGAGTCACTATGGAGATGATAGAGATCAAGCAAATACCTAGACTTGCATTATTTAAAAAACAAATGATTACCAAGCTGATGGACGACTTATAAAGACCATTTGCTTCCTCAAGGTAGATGTTATCATTGTGATACAAATTCGTTGGCGTTGTTTGTTTATGCATGTTAATGTTCAGTACGGTATACAAGTATATGTCTCGTACAGTCTAAATAATGGATTCATGTATGAGTGTGCGAGCGTGTGTGAGTGTGTCAGTATATATACACTCATGCATGTATGAATGTGTATATATATATATGTGTGTGTATGTGTGTATGTCTATACATTCATATTCTGGGTGTATATGTGTATATGTACAAGAATGTGTACATATGTATGTATATGAGTGTGTGTGTATATATATTTGTGTGTATTTATATACATATATGGGTGAGTGTATGAAGGTGTATATATTTATTTAGTATTCACACCATGATAAGCAAAGCTTTTGTGTGGATTAATACACTTGAACTTGAAACTAGCCTATTATAATATGTTGGTTTCAAAAAATCGCTGGCCGGTCTATAATAATCAAAGTTCTAAGAGAATAATCATTATTTTCTCAACTTTGTTGATAAAAGGAAATAGAAAATAACATTAATTTACCAATGACAGAAAAAAGTGAAAACTTTGTTACACTGTGTAATGAATGTGTGTTTTATTACAGTGTGGGATCGGGCTCGTAGCCATAATCGGCATGTCTGGCGTGTCCATCTGGATGCATTTTGGTAATATACACTGGTATCACCTTTATTATGAAAAACATGCGTTACGCATAATTTTCATAAAAAAATCACACTGGTCGTTCACATTTAAAAATCATTTACAAAAAATCAACTTTCGTGGCTGAAGGCAGCAAGCATAGCGATGCTGAAAAGTCAATCAATAATCGCAAGTCAATTGAAGTCAATAATCGCAAAAAAGTAAATATTTTCCTAATATCTGCAAAATCTACCGCAATTTGACAATAAAATCAATTCAAAAATCGTCCCATCCTACTGTCCAGTTGGCACATAAAAAACCTGTGAGAAACAGCAGACTGGAGGATCCATGGTTGCTATGTCACTTGCTTTCAAATTTCGCTTAACGGATCAGTTGCGCAACGCGGTTGTCTGGCCTTTCATACGAAGCAACTAGTGGCGGACACTAGTGGCGGACACTAGTGGCGGACACTAGTGGCGGACACTAGTGGATCCTCCAGTCTGTTGTTTCTCACATGTCTTTTTTATATACTAACTGGACAGTAGGATGACCGATTTTTTTATTGATGTCAGTGTCAAATTGCGATAGATTTAGCAGATATTCCGAAAATATTTATTGTATTGCAATTATTACGATAACTTTCTCCAGGAATGTATTTTAATATTGTATTTTTTGCATCAGTTCAGAGTGCGTGATGGGTATTTTACACCAGGTATAATATTAAATTAAATAAGAATTTGATTATTTTTTGTTATATGAGTGGCTATGCCGTGGTCATGAATACAAATACAAACTCAAAATGAAATACAATTATAAGGTATAAGCCGAAACGGCTTGTTACGGAACGCGTAGCCTGTATGCACGGCAAAGGTCTATAATCCAATATAATTCAAGTGAGGAGAAATAAAAGTATTGTATACGAGCATATTTTTGCAGATTATTAATTCAAGGTTCTAACCGTAATAATTAATTGATTATAACTAGCAATAATACATGACTTATTATTCATTCCCGTCGTCCCTAGCCAACAAATTTGACACAAAAAGTCGAAATAAAAAGTGTGATTTCAAGTCTGACTGTACACTGTACGATATTGGAGCCACATTTATGAATCATTAAAAGTGTCAGAATCCACTGCTAGGATATTCGCTGCTAGGTTATTCAAGTACGTTTATTTTAGTTGTAAATATGGTGTCAGTGGAGGACGCGATACTTTTGTCATTGCTGGTGGAGAAATACGAAAAATATTGAAAGAAACAATGTATAGTGAGATAATACGTTGCATTGAGATTGATTTGCGTATATATACACGGAGGATAAACTCCATCTTGAATATTTTATCAATGATATTACGACAATTATTAACTGATATTAACTAGTTGCCGGTGGCGGCAACCGATCTTGTCGGTTGCTCGCTCGCCCAACTAGTGGCGGACACTGAAGTTGCCGCCACTGCTTGGTCAAAATTCTTTTCAATGGCAGCTTTCACACGAGGACACTGAGTGGCGCCATACAATATGATCAGCCGGATGATTCATCGTGCATTCAGCGCGTGTAATATATTCTAGCACGCCCGCAGTGCTGATTCAGTGTATTGAGTGAGTGTATTCATGGCTGGTGTGCGTTGAGAAATTGAAATGGAGCAAGTTAATATCAATTAATAATTGTCGTAATATCATCGATAAAATATACAAGATGGAGTTTATCCTTCATGTTTATACATGCAAATCAATCTCAATGCAACGTATTAACTCACTATACATTTTTTCTTGCAAGAATTTTTTGTATTTCTCCACCAGCAATGACAAAAGTATCGCGTCCTCCACTGACACCATGTTTACAACTAAAATAACCGTACTTGAATAACCTAGCAGTGGATTCTGACATTTTTAATGATTCGTAAATGTGGCTCCAATATCGTATAGTCACACTTGAAATCACACTATGTATTTCGATGTTTTGCGTCCAATTTGTTGGCCAGGAACGACTGGAATTAATAATAAGTAGGGTGGCTTTTTGGTGTGCTAAAAATCGACAAACGTTGTGCTAAACATTTGCAGACATTTAACTCAAGCCCGTGAAAAAGATAGTGAAAATCACACCATTATGAAAAACTTAATTATTTGCGGCAAAATTTTGAACATTTCATATGAAATAACAATTACTACAATACGTTTTGATCATTCGTGGTTGTGCTAGGATTGCGTGCCTCCTGAGCTTCAACTGCTACCTCACTGGCGACAAGGATAACATTTTGGTGCGCTAAAAATCGCAAAAATTGCGCTAAAAAGTTTATCTCAATGCTTCGCTAACAATGGAGTAATAACAAATTTGACATTGAAATCTCTCCCTAACACTACCCTATGTGGGTTTCATGTTTTCGTTTCTAATGCATTTTGAGCATTCGCGGTTGTATAAAGATTGGTGTATCACGAGCATTCACATGCATTCATTCACATGTCGAGTCTGTCGCACTGATACCTGGTAGTGACATTTAAATACACAATATAATTTGACAGACTCACTCAATGATAATTTTCCGAAATGCTCTGAAGTCAAAATGAATTTTGCTGATAAGGGCGCGTACACACGCATCATGTCTAGCACCACACACCGACACAATTTTCACACATCTTCCAGATATATGTTTATCGAGCTTGTGTTGACAATACATGCACATATGCTGCATGGCATAACTTTAGAACTAATTTTTTTCCCGATAATATAGAACATGTGTTCTAAACTATCAAAATTGGGCCCAAACCCAAAGAGTTGCTCTCAAAATGAAAGAAGTAGCAAAAGTTGAGCTAAAACCAAAAAGTAGCATTTATATCTTTTTTAATATTTATCTCAAATTAATAAAAGATTGATTTTTGGGATTCTCAGAATAAATAGAGTATTCAATGCAAAATTTGCATTTGCGACAAAAGGTCATCTTAATAATAAGTGTCAAGTATTTGCTAGTTATAATTTATGGATTATTACGGTTAGAACCTTGAATTCATAAACTGCAAAAACATTTTCGTATACAATACTTTTTTTTCTCCTCACTGGAATTATATTGGATTATAGACCTTTCTCGTGCATGCAGGCTACACTTTCCAAAACAAGCCGTTCTGGATTATGCCTTACAATTATATTAAATTTTGAGTTTGTATTTGTGTTATGCCCAAGGCATAGCCACTCATATAACACACAAATAATCAAATTCGTGATTAATTTAATATTAGACCTGGTGTAAAATACCCATCACGCACTCTGAGCTGATCCAAAAAATGCAATATTTAAGTGCACTCCTGGAAAAACGTATTGAAATAATTGCAATACAATACATATTTTCGAAATATCTGCAAAATCTATCGCAATTTGACGCTGACATCAATTAAAAAATCGGCCCATCCTACCGTCCAGTCGGTACATAAAAAAGACCTGTGAGAAACAACAGACTGGAGGATCCATGGTTGCTATGCCATGTTGCTCAGTTGCGCAACGCGGTTGTCTGGCCTTTCGTACGAGGCAACTAGTGGTGGACACTAGTGGCGGACACTAGTGGCGAACACTAATTGCCTCGTGTGAAAGGAGCCTTACGACAATTATTAACTGATATTGACATGCTCCATTTCGATTTCTCAACGCACACCAGCCATGATTACACTCACTCAATACACTGAATCAGCACTGCAGACGTGCTAGACCATATTGCACGCGCAGAATGCACGATGAATCATCCGGCTGATCATATTGTATGGCGCCACTCAGTGTCCTCGTGTGAAAGCTGCCATTGAAAAGAATTTTGACCAAGCAGTGGCGGCAACTTCAGTGTCCGCCACTAGTTGGGCGAGCGAGCAACCGACAAGATCGGTTGCCGCCACCGACAACGGCAGTTGCCTCGTATGAAAGGCTACATTGCTAAGCATTGCGGGCAGATGTGCTGTTAATATTCGGCCACCAACAGCACAGTACTGCATATCGCATGTTCGCGCATTGACTTGTGATACACGTGTTAACGATGCCGAAGTACTTACTGAAATATTAGTATTACTACTTTATAGCGTTCCACGGTGTATCTCAAAGGTTCAAAATGTTGTCAATTTTTTGCGCAGAGTTCTGGCATCAAAACCATCTGAGGATAAAACGTGTGTGTTTCAGGATGTCATGACGACGTGGGGGCAGTCTGTGAGCATTTCAAAAAGGACCCTAAGAAGTGCAAATTAGATATTGGAGCGGCTGCCTGCAAAAAAGCATGCAATATTTGCCATCGAGGAGATGTTGACTGCACCAATTACATCAAAAATAGCACAAAATATGATTATGATCCTGGTAATATATGGCATCCAACGCCTTCAATTGCATTGAATCATAAAAAACATGAAATATGCAATAGTGCAAGACTTATTCCCATTCTATGTGTGTGTAAGAGATGCGAGTACGAAGGCGATTTCTGTAAAAATCATCCGTACTGATGAAACACACTCCACATGACTTTATGCTGTAGGTGGCTGTGTAACAGCCAGGGCCGGTCAAGAAGCGAAATTTTTGGAATCGTGAGAAATCGGTTCCTATACATTTAGCACCGAAGCAACCGGTACCAATTAAACCCTGTTTTGTAGTACTTGTTAAATCTCACTATTTAGTAATATATACTTAATCCCTGGGCTTTTTCGATATTTCCCTGTGCATTTAACGATATGAATTTCTAGCATCACTATGTGCTATGCTTGCGGTTGTGGTTGTTGGGTGTTCTTCGCCAAGCTTGGTGTGATTGTGTGTTTGCGACGCCATGTCGTTTTCTTTATGAAAGGTTACATTTTTGCGAGTTTTTATGAGCTGTCTCAGTGTGCCGAAATATATTCATGATACTTTGATTTATCAAATATTGTATGTATATTATAATGTTATATTCCTTTTTTTTTAAATATACGAATATTCGATATGATTAATCTATTTCTAAATTGAAATCGTATATAATGAAAAACCGGGATAAAAAACAAATTTACCAGATAATTTCCAATCACACTCATAAGACATTATAAGAATTATATATCGCTGTTTTCGTTCGTTTGCTGGTTTAGTTGTGTTCGCTTAAGTGTCTATATCGTGAGTTGCATATTTAAGTTTGACTCGGCGTCGGCCTCTTCAAATGAACCTTGAGTCGTGTCACGGCGACCTGTGATTGGTTCAACTCAGGTCACGTACGCCTCATTGACACGTGTCAGCTTCAGCTCGCGTAAAACTTAACAGGGACAGGTTGAAATTTAACAAATTTGAAAACTAAATCAGTTAATATATTTATGATGAATTTATTACTATTAAATAACAAATTGGATATGAAATAAAACATGGAACTTGATGCAAGTTGAATGCATGCTGAGTAGAATAAAAGAAATCATTTGATAATACCTGAGCGAAGTAAGCTGGTGTGATAATCACAAGATTCAACAGAAAATCAAATGTGTTGGTGTCATTGACCTCCAAATAGATAATACCAGTATACAAATGATTTGAATATAATCTAAAATAATAACTCCAATTATGGATTATTGGAGCTGGATGGTGGCGGGAATGTGGTGGAGAGGAGTGGTAGCTTGGCAAGAATGGGGGGAACGACTGCAACGATAAGGAGCGACAATCCACCTGGGTTGGCTCCTGTAGCCGTCGTTCGGTGGTTGAATTAATTAACTCCAATTATTAATAGCATTTATAACATTAAACGAGGTGGAATGCAAAGAGCGTGAATGCTAAAATTGCACACCCGCATGTACCGTATTTGTGACTATTAATTTTCTCAGGTTAAAGGTTGAAGGTCAAAGGTCTAAGTGGCAGCTGCTACACAGGAAGAAGCCGAAGCTTATGAACACACAGGCGTGCCCCGTATAGCTCGCTGCCACCGCAGGACCGACCCTCTCCACGCTATGGCGCCACAAGGACGTAAGACGTAATAGAGAGGGTCACCTCCCCAGAATGCATGGCACAACACATGACTGATATCTGGTACCATCATTTTCTACTGAGTGGACAGAGGCTGTGGGATTATAGAATTCGCCCAATGAAATTCTACTCCGCCGGGTTTCGAACCACGGACCTCCCGCTTGTGAGGCGGGTGTGCTAACCACTACACCACGGAGTGGATCTCATGTGCTCATAAATGTTATATCATCAAATTTTTATCAATATCAATTTTATAGACTCGATTTGTAAGGAAAATGCATTGGTGCATTGTTGGTGCATTTGTTGATTCCAAACAATGTAGTGTGTTTAATGTATATACAATTGTCGTATATTCGATTCGTACAATCGATTGTAGAAATATTCCAAATGTGCGGAACCAGTGTTTCCACGTGGCTGAGGCATTCTCGGCTGAAGGTTCAGTGTCGAAGCGTTCTGGTCTTAGATAGCGATCCATAAAGACGACTGATTAAATTTTGTAGTGGAATAAATTGTCGTGAATAAAGAAGCATACAACCGTAGAAGGTTATATTCCACTACAAAGAAATATCACACTACAAAGAAATATGTGATATTTATACTACCTATAAATATCACATATTTATTGTTGATTGTTAATATATATTGAGGAACGTGGGCGGAGTGACATTATGGATAGTTATCGGATGATGGTTTATTATTTATTGTTATTTATTTATTATTTTCTTTCCAACTCTCTTTCTAGACATTTTTTTCGAACTCTCTTTCTCTCTGAATCTTTTGGGCGCTTCCGGTACATGGGGCCACCTTAGGGTGGTAATAGTGCTTGCACTCTTCCCATGCTACTGGATTTGCCTGTAATTAATAATAATAATAATAATAATTTACTGTGTCTTTATTTCATATTTGCCTGCGTCTATACCCGACGCACCTGTTTCGTATTTGGTGTTCAGTTGTATATCTTGCCTGCTGCTCTGTTGTCTTCTTGTCTGTTTCGTTAGTGGCGTTTTTTGTAGTGGAATAAAACCGTCTACGGTTGTATGCTGCTTTATTCACGACCATTTATTCCACTACAAACTTTAATCAGTCGTCTTTATGGATCGCTATCTAAGACCAGAACGTTTCGACACTGAACCTTCAGCCGAAAATGCCTCAGCCACGTGGAAACACTGGCTCCGAACATCTGGAATATTTCTACAATGGATTGAATCTCATCGTCCGAACAAATTTGATGTTTTGTTCAATTACATCTCGAAAATATACGAGCTCGTGTCAGCAGTGCCGACTACGAATCAGCCATCAAAACTCTGAAGTCATTGTACGAGCGGCCGCCTAATGAAATTTTCGCTCGTCACTTGTTGTTCACACAATCACAAAAGCCTGGTGAAACCGCGGACGAATTTGTAAGAAATCTCAAGTAGTTAAGCTCAGATTGTGACTTCAAATCAGTGTCAACAAGCGTTTATCGTGACGAGAGCGTACGGGGACGCCTTCATTCGTGGTCTATCGTCCCATGCCATGAGACAAAGACTTTTGGTGAATAGGTCAATGGACCTCGAATCGGCTGTGGACAAGCCAGGAGACTGGAAGCGCGCAGACGAATGCCGAGTCGTTCCTCACCGCCTCCAGCCGTTCACAGTGCACCTCAGCTGCAGCAGTGCCATCTCCGCCAGATACAGCTCTGGACCCTCCTGGTTCCGCGTGCGTAGAGATGCGACCTAAAAAAACGACGGTTTAAAAAACGTTTTTTTTTGCCAAAAAAACCTCGACCAAAAACAAAACGTTTTTTTGGTTTTCTTTGAAGAGTCATGCAAAGAATTCAAATTATAGAAATGATATATTTGGGATGTTAAATGAATTATTTTTTATAAACACATGAGCTATTCATGCTATTAGTGACCCTATCAAATTGTATTATCATTAAATATGGACATTATAATTGTTATGTGTCTGAAAGCCCTAATATCATAGTTTGCACGGTACTGTGCGGCACTTCTATGTACAGTACAGTTTTGCATTCAATTATTGAGTTAATTTTTGTGTAGGAAATCAGGGTTTGATAACCGCTTTTTATGCTAAAATCTGAAACTTTTTTTTAATAAAAACAACAGGTGGCATATTTATTTTATATTTTTTGCATATTATCTCTTTCCTACCAGAAATGAACTACGCTGATTATAATAAGTTTTATCATCTCATTCAGCAGATCAATTATTTGCAAATAGAAAAGTACAAACACTGCAAATATTCACACAAATACTACAAATATACACACAAACTTAATGTCCCTAATGAGACTAGGAATAAAAGCGGGTCGCATTCATCAGAGTTGCAATCCTGACCAGAAAAACGGGCAATATTTTCGTGTAGAAAAAAACACTGAGGAAATCCATTGAATGTACAAAAAGGTATTTGAACACAAATAACTACATCAAAGAAACCATCATCCATAAAACCAGTTCTAAAAACAGATTACTAATAAAAAACCAATTAATTTGGTTCAACTTTCTTCAATCTGCCGCCAATTTTTTTCTAAATCTCTACATTTAAGAAAGCCGTTTAAAAGAAATTATTCTGGAAAAAAAACCATGGTTTTAAAAAACAGTTTGAATCAAGTGATTTAACCAGCCGCTTATACGTACCAGTAGGCTACTTGCTATACAAAAGGTATTTGAACGTACATCAAATCTATCTTACATAGATACTGTTTTAGGAAACATTGTTTCATTAAAAAAGTGTTAGTTTAAATAAACGCTTGTCAAAAAAACACTTGACCAACTATTTCACTTGTGTAACTGTCGCCTATCGACAGTTAATGCAAGCCACCCTATGTGGCTCAGTGCCTCTTGCGACATTTGATTCGAACTGATTTCGACCGCCCCGAAAACACCGAATTTCTAGGGAAACGTGTATTCTGACGATCGAAACCGTAAATCTGTACAAAAAATATTTAAACAAACCAATTTCACTCAGATTACGCAAATAACATACATCATATTCACAATAAAAGTACCAAATATCGTAGTATTCACATATGAATTTCACATAATAATTATCTCAATATATATCAAATATGTGCTCACCTCTTGTGCCTGTCGCACGGGCACAACACGAATAATTCCAACCACGACACTCTCAAGCCACCAACCAAATCATTTGCCCATTGCAAATGTCCATAACGCTGAGCTGTTCAGCCCAATGCTGTCACTTGTTGGCACCCCAACGGTAGCCACCAATCTAAACACGATGAGTACTTGCTGGCACCCCAATGGTCACCAGAAGTATGACCCGCGATACACCAGTCAGCGCATCGCCGACCCATTTCCGGCACATATGGCCACCACCCGGTTCTGTTTACTGCCACATTTAGTAACTTACAGAGCACGGAAGCGCACATGTGAAAATCACAAGCCCGGTAGCCGCATGGCTCCCCTAAATCGAAAATTTGATTTACCAAAAAACAGTTTTTACATATGTACATATCATAATGAGCCAACACCATACCAACACACAACACACACACACACACACACACAATGCAAGCAAGACAATACAAACAATACATAAATGGAATCACGCGTATGCCGGTGATCACCTCAAAATACAAGAACACATTTCATATTGCTCCCAGGAATAGCAGATTTGACAAATTGACAATGCAACAACATCGGATAACACATCCGTGGTCGTCAACAGCAAGTGAAACAAGCTGATGAATAACCAAGGAATAAGAACAACATAAATAAATAAATAACAGAAACAATTAAACACTCACTGACAAATATTAATATAAGGCTCCTCGACGGGAAACCCCGGCAATATTCACCAAATAGTAAGATTTTCATCTAAAATATATAAATGATCAAACAAGGTAAAATGAAAACTTCCATCCTAATCCTAAACTCACAAGATACACAAAGAACAAAATATTCAACAAATGATAACAATGAATGTGAACAAGTGCACGACACAAAAGATACCATGAAACAGTGTAGGTTACATGCATCGCACGACATTATTTATAACCAACCACAGCAACGATACAAAACAATTGTTACAAGCCACACACACTGAGTCATGGACGAGCACCCAAGGCCTCTAACGCAAACGTCGGCTATTCATTTTTAGTGAGCATGACACATGATCCACTGAAACATTGTACCACAGCTTGTGCCATTTGGACCCATTTTGGACGGCTGGAAAGTACCATTTATGCAGCCAATTTTACTAAGGTCAGGAGGATTGTACTTCCAGTCACACCCATTGTCACTCAGAAGTCCTTGCATTCCCTCAAATTTAGACTCATTCCTCGCACCAATAAAATAAGCTCTCCTGTCAGAACGCAGCATTCTCACAGGACTTAGGTCGCTCGAAAGTCGACGGAAGGTTTCTTCGCTTACCCTTCCGACCATGGGTCGTCGGTATGTCATTAACTTCGTTGCACGCCGCAGATCATCGCCAATCCTGTCCGATATCATATTAATCTGCACTTCAACATGCACTTCAGTCGTTTCATCCAGATTAGTCACACTCTCCGTTTGTTCATCCTCAATTTGCGCTACATCTGACACTGATCTGCTTTTTCGTACGAGATCAAGAGTCTCATCGATATTATCAAGTGATTTTGCAGCATCGTCATCAGAGTGAGGGTCTTCGACACCCTTCATAAGCTGATAATCTGATCGACATCCGGCTCTCTGTGTGATTTCTATGCACGATGATACTGTTACAAGACAACAGGTGGCCTGCTCCTCATGAGACACGTTTTTTGGGCCGATGGATGATAATCTGATCGACATTCGGCTCTCTGTGTGATTTCTATGCACGATGATACTGTTCCCGGACAACAGGTGGCCTGCTCCTCACGAGACACGCTTTTTTGGCCGATGGAAACTTTACCCACTACACCCCAACCAAGGATAGTCTTCACGGCGTACGGGTCTTCACGGCCACCTGCCACCACGTCGAGTGGTCTCACGGCTGCCGAGCAATCGGTGCCAATGAGAAGCCCGATTGGTACAGCGTCGCTGTATGCCATCAGACGCCCCGCAGTATTTTGCAGGTGTGCCCATCGTTGGGTGGTCTCCCTACGCGGAATGGGCTCACGCTACGACGGTATGACACCACGAGAATAGACAGTCGCAGGCTCACCGAGTTGTTGCCGTCGAAACTGCACACGACCAGACCTTTAGCTCGTTTGCTTTTGACAATATCATCCCCTATGATAGTCTAAATTCTCATCATAACGTCGACACACGGGATACTCAAATCCTCGAAGCACTGGTTAGTGGCGAAGTTAGCGTCAGACTGCTCGTCCAGGACCGCGTATACTAACAGTCTGTTCGAGGGGTCCTGTTCATGATGTACCCACACCGGTACTATTAGCGAGTGCGACACAGTGTCTTCTGGCCCAGTCACTCTAACGGCATGTGTCTCTACAGATGTCACTGCCGGTTCATTGTCACTGCTATTTGCAGGTGGGGTTATCTCCTTTGGTGGCTCCAAGCCCTCTTTTTGTGGTTCAGGTGCATTTCTGGGCCGATGTAGGACCGATGAATGCGGGCCTCCACAAGTGACACATCGCCTCGACGATCGGCAGTCTTTGCCACGGTGACCCGGGCGGAGGCACCGGTAGCATAAACGCTTATTGTTAACAAGTGATTCGCGTATAGACACCGTCACGCCCAAGAGTCGGGGACATTTTTCAGTCCAATGTGCCTCACCACACATACTGCAGCTTGTGGTTCTATAGACCAGAGTCTCTTTGTTCGACTTTCTTGTGTTCTGTGCTCGACAACCAGCAGACGGTCCCGCTGTCACAACTTCAGCACGCGTCAAAAAAATTGTTTTTGCCTTTACATGTTTCGATGCCTCTCCACCACCTCCGGTTGACTCTCTAATGGCACCAGGTGACGTAATGGGGTCACATGCGATTCTTGCCTGTTTTCTTATGAAAGCTGCAAAGTACATAAAACTAGGATAGAGGTAGCCTGGCGAGCCATCATCAATACTTCCGACATCATTGACGACCAATCTCTCTCGCCAGTCATCTACCAACGACGCCCACTTCGTAGGAAGACATGGCGGTAATTTTCGTGGCAGGCGTTGATTCTCACGTGGATCGTCAAGTGATTTCAGGCCAGGAATCAACGCCGTGGCCTCTAAACAATGCTCTAAAAATCGGCAAACTTCTGGAGACCGATCGCGTCGTTTGCAGCTATTTTTGGCCAGTGGTGCAAGCGCTTTCGATACCCATCCCACGTTGCGAACTTGTCACCGTAACGGCGAATCAGCATCTGCTTGGCCTTCCAATATGCATCCGTTCTTCTTAGTGGTATTAAGCCTTGCACCATTTCTTTCGGCTCACCGCTCAAGTACCGATTGAGGTAGAACAGGCAGTCGGCCTTATAACTTACCTGCTCTTCCACCATCTGCTCGAAGGACTGTAGCCATAAAGTGAACTTGAAGCGGTCCTCGTCGAATACGTCGGGCTCAACAACAGGCAACATTCTTGTGGTAGTGCCCAACAAGGCATCTGCCAATCTCTTAATTGGATCTTCGACTGTCTCACGTGTGGCAGAGGTCTTCGCATGTGAAGCTCTAGATGCACCTGATCTATTAGAGCAGTTTGATTGCGTCTCAAGACGCTGCTCCCGAATGTATTTATTTACATCTAGCAGAGACTCCCTATATCTATCCAGCACTGCACCGTATTGCCGTTGATCAACGTCGGCCAATGTCATATCGGATTTTATGAAGCGCTGGTACTCATTTGCCAACGCGTCATTTTCAGCCATCGCCTCGGTGCTCATTTCTCTGGACATGTCGACGGACATGCCATCAGCAGCTGCGATATCAACATTTTCCAAGGAATGTGAGACGCCTATCAATGCTGATTTACGCTGTGTCTTTAGCATTGCCAACTGATATTCTGCCCCTCTCTCTGTTGGCACTATATCCCTGGAGCCCAAGTTAGGATCCCCTTCGCACCCTTCAGCACCCTCCATGGGTTAGTGTATCAAACGCATATGTACATCAAACCATATTACCAACAAACTACCCAACAAGGCGCCAATAAGAAGCGCCAACCAACCAAGCCGAACAAACCAAATCAAACAACGCAAATAAAATATGCACAACGATTTAAAATAACCCAAGACACTAGATAAATATGCAGTAGCCACAATGTGCAGGAGCACGGTCACACACGCGAACGACCCGTGAGTATTCACTCTGACCTGAGCGTAGAGATTGGCTCTGACCGCCGGGCGCCAAGAGATTTACTGTAACTGTCGCCTATCGACAGTTAACGCGAGCCACCCTATGTGGCTCAGTGCCTCTTGCGACATTTGATTCGAACTGATTTCGACCGCCCCGACACACCGAATAAACACGATGAGTACTTGCTGGCACCCCAATGGTCACCAGAAGTATGACCCGCGATACACCAGTCAGCGCATCGCCGACCCATCTCCGGCACATATGGCCTCCACCCGGTTCTGTTTACTGCCGCCCTTGGTAACTTACAGAGCACGGAAGCGCACATGTGAATATCACAGGCACGGCAGCCACAGCTTGTCCTGTTCTGCTGTCAACATTTTCTGAATCTGTACATTAATATAACAAATTTAAAACCAATTTAAAAAACATCATTGCATCTTTTCATAAAAAACTTGGTTTATTTAAAAAAAACAAATGATTACTCAATGAATTTGTTTTGTTCTGCTGACAAATTATTTCAAATATCCACATCATTAATACCATCCTTAAAAACATTGGTTTTCTCAATGAAAAAAACAGTCTCCTGAGGTATTTATTGATAAATATTTTTTATTTTTATACTATTATCAAATTATCTTCGAAATAAGACACGTAAATATGTACAGAACGTCAATTGAACTCGTTTCTGTGTACCAGAATCCAACATCCGATGACGATTGGGGCAAATTCTAAAAAAACAAAAAACAAAAACATGTTTTTTTTGCAAAAAAAAACGCAACCAAAAAACCTGTTTTTTGCATCACTACGCGTGCTAAACAGTGAAAAACGCCAAATGTTTCTTCTGCGGAAGAGAGCGACACAGTCGTTCAAGATTTCCTGCGAGAGACGCCGTCTGCCGAAAGTGCAATACAAAGGGACATTTCGCCCAAGTATGCCGCTCAAGCGCTTCTGTAGCAACTACTGATTCCTGTTCGTCTTCAGTACTCGCTTCGGTTGGATCGCTCCGGAAAGCCACAATGTTTGTTTTATGCATTTATCACGCCGTTGATGCCCTGATAGACACGGGTAGCTCAGACAACTTCATTTCTACTGATGTTGCAAGACGGCTCCGTCTGAGGATTCGACCTTCAAAGGAATCCATCTCTATGGCGTCCATGTCGCTGACGTCCAAAACCGTCTGTCACTGTTGCGCTAACTTGATCGTCCGAGGTGCCGATTACCCGAACACGAGACTTGCTGTACTGGATCATCTTTGTTGTGACATCATACTGGGCCACGACTTCTTGAAGCAGCATGATTCGGTGTGTGTTCAGTTTGGTGGAGATAAGCCCACCCTACAAGTATAAGCGGCTCAGTCATTTCCAGCGGTGCGATTGAAGACTCCACCTCTGTTTGCTAACCTCAGCGATAAGTGTGTACCGATCACCGCAAAGTCGCGGCGCTACTCTAACGAATACCCACAATTCATCTTTAGCGAGGTCCAGATGCTTCTTAAGCTCGGTGTCATCGAGGAGAATTCCTCTCCGTGGAGAGCCCATGTACTTGTCTGTAAACAACCATAAGGTAAGAGGCGTATGGTAATAGATTATTCTGACACATTCAATAAGTACACTCGTCTGGACTCTTACTCTCTTCCCAATTTAGATGAAATGGCCAACAAAATTGCCAAGCAAAAGTATTTCTCCAAAATCGACCTAACGGAAGCGTATAATCAAATTCCCATTTAAGTTAAAGATAAGCCGTATACTGCTTTCCAGGCTGGCTCCAAGTTGTATCAATATTGTCGCATCCCTTTCGGTGTAACGAATGGTGTCTCCTGCTTCCAGAGGGTGGTATCTAAGATCATTGAGTATCAGCCTCATAAGAGTATTCAGCCTAGTGTCATTAAGTGCGGACGTGTTTCGGTAGCTCTGTGTTTGTGAAGTGAAGTGATGGCAAAGGCGGCAAGTACTTCGGACCTAAGGGAGGCACTTATAGACTGCCTGAAAAGTGAAGATGTCTTTAGTATAATGAGATAAATTATTTTGGCTCCGGCAGTTGAGGCTGCTGTGTCAGCGGTGCTGCATACCAAGGACGACGAAATTTCTGCTCTTAAAGTGGAGCTAACAGAGGCGCAGGATAGAATATGCATGCTGGAGCAGAGCAGAAGACGCAAAAACCTCTGTGTCATGGGCATCAACGAAGTTGAAGAGGAAAATCTAATGGAAATAGTTCATGAACTTGCTTTGAGCATTGGAGTCAACCTCGCAGAAGATGGCATTGAACGAGTCCACCGGATTGGCAACCGAACTGAAGGTAAGTCTCGACATCCCCTGGTCGAATTTGAGAGAATGAGAAAACGCCAGCAATTCCACAAAGCCAGGTCAATGTTGAAGAACTCATCGGCGAAAAAAAATGTCTATATAAACGATCACCTGACTGCGAACAACATCAAAGTGGCATATGAACTGCGGCAAATGCGAAAAAACGGAAAAATTCACGCGGTATGGAGCGACCATTCTGGCATATTCATGCGTATTACTGAGCACGCCCGTGCGGTGAAGGTCAAGTCAATGACCGAGGTCCAATCACACATCGGGCCAGTTAGTACAGCAACAGAAAAAACGGGTCCAGGTTTGCCACAAAGTCATCAGTCGACTGTTCAACCAAACCAAGCCGTGCGTACAAGGTATGTCGCAAGGAAAAAATATCGTAAAAGTTGAGCCAAGCTGATGTATCCATCGCAGTATATTGCATGGAACACACGATTGTGTCAATCTATTAGTCTGATTCACTCGTTAATTAGAAAAATATCGCCTTATAGCCGATCATTTCTGTCTGTTTGCGTATGCGTATGCTTGTGACAATGTGTGAATGTGTGTGTGCGTGTGTGAGAGTGTGTCTACATGAATGTAAAAGAGGAGCAATTTGTTTATGCGTGTGTGTGTGTGCGTGTGAAATATGCTCAGGTCCTTATGTGTTCAAGTGTATGAAAGGAGTGTAAGAAAGAGGTGTGTGAAAATGTTCAAGTGTTCAAGTGTATTTCCTGGTGTGTGTGTGTAAGTGTTTGTGTGTGTGCGTGTGTGCGTGTGTGTGAACCATATCTTTGTACTCAAGTTGTAGTGTGTATGTGGGCATGTGTGACTGAGCCAAGTGTGTGTGTACATGTGTGGGGGTGGATGCATACCTGTGTAAATTGTGAGGTGGGTTGTGGGTGCTCTTGTGTATCATTGAGGGATCTAGTGAAACATCTTGACAATGGTTGATGTGAACATAGCTGATGCTGACATCGATGAGACAAACAACCTGGATGTGGAAAATAATACTTTTGATGTATATGACATTGACACCTTTAACTGCAAGTTCCAAGACACGAAGGGATTTATGGTACTTCATTTGAATACACGTAGTTTGAATAAGCACATTGAACATCTGACATCCTTTTTGAGTGATCTGGAAGTAAAAACCGATGTAGTTGCCATATCAGAAACATGGGTGAACGACACTTCGATTGATTATTGTCGTATGGCGGGATATCAAGTGTTTCAGCAGACACGTCAGAACAAAAGAGGAGGTGGCGTGGCCGTATTTGTCAAAAACATGCATCAAGCCAAACACATACCTCGTCTCAGTATAGGAATACCTGATTTGATGGAGGTGATTACGGTGGATATCTCTGTTAAGCGCAAAGTAATTATTATTTCTTGTGTCTACCGTCCTCCTGGCACACCTATCAATAAGTTCACTTATGAAATGAAGAAATTAGTCGATAATTCGAGCAGCCATAATTGGATGATTATGGGCGATTTCAATATAAACTTGCTGAACTCTGTCGACCACTTACCAACTCGAATTTTCTTTATCGAAATGACAAGTAATGGGTTTCTTCCACTGATCAGGTCAGTGACTAGAGCATCGAACAAATCAAACACTGTGATTGATAATATCTTCACAAATTGTGTGACCAGTTCACTATCAAGTGGCGTAATCTGCGAAGACATTTCTGACCACTTCCCGATATTTACACTGTTGAATGAATCTGATTCTACACCAAAAGAAAGTACTTCTATGAAAAGACGATATTCTACAGAAAAGCTGCGACGACTCAATCATGAACTGGAGCAAACAAACTGGGACGTTATACAAGGTGATGATATAAATGTGTCATATGAATGTTTCCTCAGTTTTTACCTTCAGTTAGTAAACAAACATATGCCGATGTATGAAGCTAAGAACAAAACTGTACAGCATAAATCGTGGATAACTAAGGGCATAAAAATATAGAGCTGTACCAAACGCCACATGTACGCAAAATTTCTCATGACAAAAAATGCAGTTGATAAAGAGTCTTAAATTGTGTACAAGAATGCGTTGACTAAAATCGTCAATAAAAGTAAGCAGCTGTACTATAGCAAGCTATTTGCGGAATGATCGGTCTCGGCCAAGATGAAATGGGCGAAAATGAAGAGAAATCAACATGGTACCGCAAAAGAATATCAAAATTAATCAGATTGGAAATAATAAAGGTCCGTCCGATAGAGCAGAGACGATACCTGATTCTCTCAACGACTACTTTGTCAACGTCGGAACAGATCTGTCGGACAAATTACCATTGCTGACTAAGAGCCCCTTGAAACATGTGGAGCCCATAAGTCACACTATGTTCATTATCCTACAACCGAATGGGAAATCCTGAATATTATCCATCACAGTAAGGGACAACTATCTACCGATTGCAACAACATAAGCATGAACCTAGTCAAACAATCTTCAATACATTTATCCCGACCGCTGGCATATATCTTCAACTTGTCCATTGCACAAGGTGTGTTCCCAACGCTGATGAAAACCGCCAAGATAATTCCTGTTCACTAGTCAGGGGACAGGACTGATAAAAGCAACTACCGTCCGATATCGATACTTGATACCTTCTCCAGAATATTTGAAAAATTATTCAATGAGAGGTTTCAAAAATGTATCGCTAAAAACCATGTTATCAACGAAAACCAATACGGGTTTCGATTAGATGTGGGTACGTCTCACGCTATCCTAGACGTGATAAATGAAATCACCGATGGTTTTGAGAAAAAAGAGAAGATAATTGGTGTAATGCTCGATCTCAAGAAGGCATTTGACACTGTAAATCACGATATTCTCAAAGCAAAACTACAATGTTATGGCTTGCGTGGCATATCCTATAGCTGGTTGTCATCGTATCTTTCAGAAAGGAGTCATTACGTGTCACTAGAAATTGAACTATCTATGGAAAAACGCTGAAATTTTGAGTGCCTCAGGGATCGGTATTGGGTCCAACACTTTTTTTATTGTATACAAATTACATATTCAACGTATCACACATATGTAAAATGATTGTTTTTGCAGACGACACTAATTTGTTTTTTAGAGACAGAAATTCCGTAGGAATATACAAAAAAATAAACTCAGTAATTGCACTGATAAATGAATGGCTCATAACGAATAAACCAACATTAAACGTAAAAAAATCCTGCTATGTATCGTTCAGTTTACAGGATGATCCACACGAGGGGATTATAAAATTGGGAAACAATATTCTTGAAAAAAGGAAACAAGCGAAATTTTTGGGTGTTTTCATTGATAGCAGACTAAATTAGAAACATCGCATACACAATGTACCATCTCAATTAAGCAAAATAAACTTCATACTCAATAAAACTGTAACAAAACTGAAGAGACTAAAATATATTACAGACAGGCGCGCGTGGGCATCACTGCCCCACGCGCGCCTACAAGACGTCACACTCCGATCGCACCACAAACACGACTCCAAGCTCACACCGTGACACACGGGAGCACACACACATACACACACGCACAGTCCTCACCCGCCGCAACAACCAATCAGCGGCGAGCCGGTCAATCGCTCGCCGCCGCGGGACATGCATACTCGACAAGCGCATACACAGACACACACACACACCGAAACAACTGCACACACTAACCGACACAGCTATACACACTCACTCACACACTCTTGCACGCAATATACAATTCAACCATACACGATCACATATAGACACACTAACACGTTCACGCACACACAATCTTTCACACACACACACACACTCTCTCTCTCACTGCACACGATCACCCCACACCTCCACCTGTTTTAAAGAAACATAAATCAACAAAAGACCGCGAGCCAAGCAAAGCAGGAAAAATGAACCAATAAACAAAATATAATTCAACGACGGCCTCCACCAGATGCACACACCTCGGCTGCGGCGAAACACAACACGCCAGGCCCCAGCATCCACCACGCTCCCGCCTCGCCCGTGCTCTTCAGTGCTCCGCCACAGCCTGCCGTCCTTTTCATCGCCGGCTGCCGCGACAGGGCACAACACTTCGACCCCAGCACCCACTATGCTCCCGTCGACTCCAGTGCTCTTCAGCACCCTGCCGCAAACAGCCGGGACGTCGCCGTTCACACAGGCCACGCCGTCGCCGTCGTTCGTCATGTCTTCCTCCGGCTTCAGCAGCCCCTCCCTGTCATCTGCTGTCCAGCACCAGCATCCTCCACGAGCGATCGTCGCCTCCACCAACAATCATGTAGTTGCCCGGCGACGTGCCTTACACCAGTGCAGGCGAGACGACCAGCATCCCTCGGCCACAGCTCCTCAGCTGCCTCCCGCCGGCATCATGCTGCACTGCCGTCCCCCTGCACACCAACCTGAAACGCCGCCGAGCACCTCCACCGCTCTTCTCCGCTGGTAGGCCGCTACTGATGCTGGCAAGCACCATCTCCGCTGCTGAAGCCGGGTCGCAGACAAAAATAATTCCAAAACAAAAAGGCCGAAATAGCTTGTAACAAAACTGAAATAAATAATAAGACTAAATATATTACAGACAGGCGCGCGTGGGCATCACTGCCCCACGCGCGCCTACGAGACGTCACACTCCGATCGCACCACAAACACGCCTCCAAGCTCACACCGTGACACACGGGAGCACACACACATACACACACGCACAGTCCTCACCCGCCACAACAACCAATCAGCGGCAAGCCGGTCAATCGCTCGCCGCCGCGGGACATGCATACTCGACAAACGCATACACACACACACACACACCGAAGCAACTGCACACACTAACCGACACAGCTATACACACTCGCTCACACACTCTCGCACGCAATATACAATTCAACCATACACGATCACATATAGACACACTAACACGTTCACGCACACACAATCTTTCACACACACACACACACTCTCTCTCTCTCTCACTGCACACGATCACACCACAAAAACACGGCACATATTTGACAAAAAACAAACACGCTATTATACAACACATACTTTAAATCAGTAGATCTGCAGTATTGCTGTGAAGCATGGGGCAACACATACCAATCCAATTTAGAGCCAATTTCAATTGCCTAAAGAAAAGCAATAGGACTCATAAACAATAGACATTACCATGACAACACTTCACATTTCTTAAAAAACTCAACATTTTGAAATTCAGTGACCAAATCAAATTCAACACACTAGCAAAAATGTTTAGTGTTTTTCATTACCAATTACCTACGAATATACAGAGCAACTTTGTACTGAATCACAGACATGCGGATAAATTTACTCTGTCCTATACACGTACAAGAGCAAGAAACATTTCCTTCTTTCATCAGGGTGTCAAACTTTGGAATCGGTTGCAAGGTTTCCTTAAAAAATCTCTCACGATGTCAGCATTCAAGAAGCATATAAAAGCAGAATTCCTGAAACATTATTGATCCCTTTATATGCCGTGATAGTTGATCTCAATGGGAGCACCGACAACCCACATGTTTTGTGCGTAAAACTTTTGAATTATCTACGTTCTGTGTCTTTTTTACCCACATATCACGCTTTGTCTATGTGTTATATAGTTCTTGTACGGTTTGTTTGTATGTTGATCGCGGGCTACACAATCCTTTCGGATTCTCATGCCCGGCCCTTTGTGTATTGTATTAGTGAAATTGTGTATTGTGAAAGGCAAGAAAATAAAAATAAATGATGATTGACGATTTCGACCTCCCCGACACTTTTGCACACCTCGATAACATTGTTATCGGTGGAAATGATGAAGAGAGTTTGCAAATATCCGTTGATAAGTTCCAGCAAGTGGCCCATCAACTCAATCTCACACTAAACCTCGACATATGTGTATTCAAGGCGGACCACATCACCTTTCTCGGGTAGCTCATTAATTAAGGTGAACATCGTCCTGACCCTGACAGGGTGAAATGTTTGCAGGAGATGCCGGTGCCTGCTGATGAGCGCTCAATGAAACGGATACTGGATATTTTATCGTATTATTCTCGCTGGGTGTCGAATTTCTCTTATAAAATCAAACCTCTCCTTGATATAAAAACGTATCCATTATCTTGAGGCATATTCGCCCAAAGATCACGATCGCTAACATTCCGAGCGACATGACTCCGGAAAGCCTGCTCTCATCTATTCGCCTAAGAAATTCTTCTCTGACTGATCTTCCCCCGTCAGATCTACAGGTTCTATTTTTCACCAAGCCGAAGAATAACGCCACTCATGCTGTTCTATCTGTGTCACCCTTGGCTCGCTCAATCATCAAGGATTGTTCAGACCGCTTATTTATTGGTCTGCGCTGCTGTGCGGTGTACAGTAGGTACTGGGTTGTACGCTGCTTCCGTTGCTCGGGGCTCGGCCATAAAGCCGATAAATGTAGTCAACCTACTGAGTGCGGCTTCTGCGCCGGTTCCCATGCATCCAAAACATGTGACCGTTCTGGACCAGCCAAATGCACAAACTGTGTACGCTCAAGGCGTAGCCACTGTCACTCCTCCTACGACTCATCCTGTCCTTCTCTCTTGGCAGTCCGTAATTCTATTCGTATGCGCACCCTCTCCTGTGACTCTCCTACTCAAATTTCCTCTTCTACTGCCGTCTCAGTTAACCCTGATTCACATTCGTGTATCTCGGCCTGACTACCTTCGCTCCCTCTTGCCTCGCCCATCCGTTCCTCCTCTATCACTAGCTTTTTAACTCTTGGTTTTCTAAATACTAGGTCATGTCGGTATAAGACTCCTATACTCTCACACCTGATTTCCTCTCATAATCTTTCTTTATTCTTCCTCGTTGAGACCTGGTTACTTGATTCTGATGTTACGTATTTTACTGCCCATCTCCCTGCTGATTTTAACTTTATTCACTCATCCCGCTCAAACACCAAAGCTTCCGGTGGTGGTGTTGGATGTATATTTAATAAATCCTTAGTCTTATCTACTATACCCAACTTTGGTCCCCCATGCTTATCCTTTGAACACCTCGCTCTTTCTCTCAATATTCCATCCTGCTCGAAATTTTGCTTTGTTATAATATATCGCCACAATCATCCGGGAACTACGTCATTATTTCTTACCGAATTTCCTGTGTTACTTGATGTGCTTCTCGCGTCCTTCTCCAGTGGTTTTCTTATAGTTGGAGATTTTAATTTATGGGTCGATCAACCTTCCCGAAATCCATATTGCTCTCAATTCCTGTCTCTGATCCAAACTTACGGTCTATACTCGCCTGTTACCTCACCGACTCACATCTCCGGTCACACCCTTGATCTTGTTCTTTTTCCATCTCCAGCTCTAGCATCCGAACTAACCCCTCCGGATGTTCTTGTATTTCCCCCAGATACCATTACTTCTGACCACAGTCTCCTCTCTTTCAATCTTCCCTTTCCCAAACCACGTATTTCTCCCCCCAGATCGTACAGAAATTACAAACATTTTGACCCTCACCTCTTCTCAGCTTTATTCTCTCACATGCTTCCCTCAACTCAATTTCACTTACTTCCCCCTACCCAATTGTACTCTTCTTTTTTCAAGGTTATGTCTTCTATCAACGAAGCCATATTTCCACTATGCTCATCCTCCAATCGCTCCAATCTTCCTCCTTGGTTCAATCGCGAGCTAATCTCTCTCAAACGCGCCCAACGCTACCACGAGCGTGTGTGGAAACGCTGTTGCACTACTGCTACGTGGTCATCCTTCTGCTCATCTCGCTCTTTGTATATATCTGCCCTATACTCTGCTAAACAATCCTACTTCAAATCTCAATTATCGTCACTCTCTCGCTGTCCTAAATCTCTGTGGTCCTCGCTTAACTCATTGATTGGCCTGCAAAACCCAAGCCTTTCGTCTTCTCTCTCTGCCTCCGACCTTGCTGTATTTTTTCCGATAAAATCCAAATTGCCATTTCTGGTATTTCTTCTTCTAACTCCCGCTTGTCTCACACTAAATCCCACGATCATTTTACTCAGTTTTCTCATCTAGAGCTTCCTGATATCATCACTATCATTTCTACAACAAACATTTCGCTTTCCCCTGCGAACCCCATAAATTTTCGTGCCCTATCAGACTCTATTTTGCTCCTGGTTCCCTTTATATTGCATTTAATCAATAGCTCTTTCCTACATGGTGTATTTCTTCCTGAGAAGCATGCAGTCATCCTTCCGATACTCAAAAAACCTTTCCTCGATCCCTCGCTATGTAGCAGTTACCGTCCTATTTCTCTACTCAACTTTCCCTCTAATCTCCTCGAGTCTGCTATGTATTCTCAACTTGCGCCATTCATCAACAAATCCCTTGATCCCTTCCAATCGGGTTTCAAGTCTGCTCACTCTACTGAATCTGTTTTTTCTCATTTTTCATTCGGTAAATCTGCTCTGCTTATCCTCCTTGATCTGTCAGCAGCCTTTGACTTAGTTGACCATTCAATTTTAATCAGAGATCTCCTTTCTTGGTGTGTCCTCTTCAGCGCTCTCTCTTCTACATTCTTATCTTACTGATCGTTCCTACTCGGTGCAATTCAATTCCACTACTTCTAAGCAAACTCCTCTACTTTCCGGTGTGCCACAAGGTTCTATTCTAGCCCCGCTTCTATTCAATCTGTACATGTCTTCTCTATATCCTATTCTCCATCGCTATCCTGTCCAGTTCCACGTCTACGCAGACGATATACAAATAATTATTCCTCTTCCCTTCCCCCATGCTTCGTTCATATCAGACATTATCTCTGATATTTCTTCCTGGTGTGCCTCTCGCAGTCTCCTTCTTAACACTTCCAAATAAGAATTCTTCATTCTACATCCTCCTCGCTTAACAACTCCGCTGCTCCCTTTACCCCTATCTCAAAGTGTTCGTGATCTCGGAGTCATTCTGGATTCGTCACTTTCTTTTTCTGCAAATATTTCTGCTGTTGCTCGCACTTGTCATCTCATTCTACGTTCGCTATATCCTATCCGCCCTTTTCTCGACCGTCCCTCAGCTATTAAACTGATTCATCGTTTCATCTTTTCAAGAATCAACTACTGCAATTCTTTATATTTCCATGTACCTCGCTCCTCTCTGAAAATCCTGCAACATGTCATTAATAAATCTTGTCGTTTCGTGTTTTCTCCTTCTTACTTTCGTCATACCTCACCCTATCTCTACAATCTTCGATGGCTTCCGATCATCCCTCGCATCCACTTTAAAATTTGCTGTCTTGTTTATAAACTTTTGCATGACCCTCGGCAACCTACATACCTCTCGCAGCTTCTTACACTCTCTAATAACTTTCTTTCCCGTCATCCTCTTCCTTTATCCTGTCCACGAGCCCTCAATGAATCTACCTGGTCTAGTAAATCCTTCCCTTTCTATGCTCCACGTTTGTACATCTCTCTTCCCTCCCATGTTATCTCCTCCACATCCTTATCATCGTTTTCCTCTTCTCTGCGCAATCATCTCTTTGATAATTCTTTTGATCATGACTCTCACTCTCTTACTCCTTACGCTTCGCTCTGAGCTGTCATACCGTACCCGTCTCGCGTGATATATTTACTAGAAGTTTTCTTGTTGTTTTTTATGCTCTTTCTTACTGCCATGTTTCAATTTGGCGGTGTATGTGCATGAGTATGTTTGTGTGTGTGTGTGTGTGTGTGTGTGTGTGTTTGTGTGAGTGTGTGTGCTTGTGGGTGTGTGTATTGTCCGCATGTTTGTTTTCCCTAAGCGGCGTGTCTTACTTATTTGTTTATATTTTTGCACCAAAATTTCTCTTTTCGCGCGTGTGTTTTAATGTGCGCTATACAAATAAACGTTAATAATAATAATAATAATAATAATAATCTAATGTATGCGTTGATGCGTTGAATTCTGTAAAGTCGGAAATCATACAAGCAGTTGTGGCTCGTATAGATGAGAATATTACCTTTTGTGTTGAGTCGGACGCCTCAAACATAGCCATCTCAGCTACACTAAACCAATCAGGCCGTCCTGTTGCCTTTATATCTAGAACTCTCAATCCTTCTGAACGTAATTCTTCCTCGGTAGAGAAAGAAGCACTAGCTGCAGTCAAAGTCATACGTCGGTGGAAGCAATACCTCTGTGGGCGTCGCTTCACGCATTTTTGTTTAATATGAATATTGTGGTGGAGCCCATACCACATTATAACACGTGCCTGCCTCTCCGGGATGTACCATGGCAAAACTTCCAATCGGCCTAAGCAATAGATACTCGCTTCCTTCCAGTTGGACAACAAACTACTACCTAGTGAGCAAACACAAGTGCTTCTAACTTTATCAAACCAATTGATCACGAGATACACATGCAAAAAGCACGAGGCACACATGCAAACAACTTGCACATAAATGCAAACAGCATTGGCGCACATTGAAACAAAAACATACAGAGGATGACACAATGAACATATTATCGTACACACACACACACACACACACATATATATATATATATATATATACTAGCATTAAAACCCGCCCGTTGAGCGGAAAAATTCTTAAAATGAAATTCATGTTTAATTCATAAAAAATATAGAAAAATTAGATATGAAAAAGGGCACACTCATAAAATTGTAATCAATTAAAAAATATAGGTTTAATCATTTTTTATTTTTTTTGACAAAATATTTTCCCTCAATCCGCCTCATATTTAAACCCGCCCGACGCGCGGAATAATTCTGAACTCGAACACGATCCGTTCTGGATCTTGAAGTCAAATCCGTTAGTTTTGTATATGAATTCATTCTATACGGTTAAATTGAACGTCATGTTGTCTATAGTTGCTACCCGCGGGACATTTTTATTTCATACACATGATCCATCGCTTCGTTTACGTTTGAAGCCCCTGATCTATACCATTGTGCCCGCGTTATTATGCCGCCTCATATTCAAGCATACATACACACTGGCAGACTGATAATTTCTTTTATATATGTATATATATATATATATATATTTGAACCCACCCGTCGTGCGGAACAATTCATAAAGTAAAATTCATATTCAATCCATCAAATAAACTGAATACAAATAAAAAAGCAAAAAATATAACCTGTATATACGTTCACCAATGAAAAACTCTAAATCTGAATATTTTTATTTTAAATTTGACAAAATTTTATCCCTCATTCCGCCTCATATATGAACCTGCCCGTCGTGCGGAATAATTTAGAACACAACCACGTAACAAACAATGAAAATGCTAGCATGTAAACCCGCCCGTCATGCGGAACAATTCACACTATTAAATTTGTATTCAAATCATGAGATAAAAAGAATATGAATTAGAAATGAATGGAGTAAACCCATATAAAGTCTAAATTTATATATTTTCATATTATTTTGACAAAATAGTTTGCCTAAATCGCCTCATATTTAGACCTGCCCGTCGTGCTGAATAATTCAGAACTCAGACTCAAAACAATGAAAAGTGACTAAATTTTTGTACCATAATGTTTTCAAAATATATTTATAACTTAATATCACCATCTAGCATCAAGACCCGCCCGCTGTGCAGAACAATAAATAATGTAAAATAAATATTGAATTAATATAAAACGATTAGAAATTAAACCCAAATTAAATTAAACCCATAAAAAGTCTTAAACAATAGAAAGTCTAAATATGAATGTTTTAATTTTAGATGTGGCAAAATATTTTCCCTCAAACAGCCTCGTAGTTAAACCCGCCCGTCGTGCGGAACTATTAATAAAATATAATTAATCAAAAAGCAAAAAGCTTATCCAATAGGAAAATATTAATGTGTCAATTCTTAATTTAATTATTGACGAAGTTTTTTCCCTTAACACTGCTCAAATTCTCACCCGTCCTTCGTGTGTAGTAATTCAGAAGTCAAAACAAAACTAAAAATACTATCAAAACGATGAAATTTCTGTCATCTCTATAATTCCAGATTAATGCTTCCGCTAAAACAGCATATGCATATAGTTGGCATTGCATGATATTACAACCCATATCCTTATGCAACTTAAACGTATGCAACTTGGAATAAAACCAATTAAATTACACAGTAAAATTCAGTAGTTTACTTTGTTCCCAGTAGCATTTTACCCGCCCGACGTGCGGAACAATTCATGTGTAAATATTGAGGACAATAAAGCCTTTATATTCTAGCGACAAATTCCATTTGCGGTTATTGTCGCTAGTAGATCCGCACCACTTGCATCTCGTTAATTCATCGCCATCTTGCTGGAATTATTATTATAAGCTTACAACATTAAAACCTATTTTTACCTTGAATCAACCGTAAGCGGCTTCCACAAATCAGGAGCCAAAGCAAGCCCAATTAGCATTGCGAGTAAATAGTACATCTTTGACATCGTTGGAATTTTCAGTTTTCAGATTACTGTGAGAGCACACATGCCGACTCGATTTACACTCTCACAAATAAACAAAAAATAGCGAGTATAGCTTAAACCCACAAACGTTCATACACATACAAATGCATACGAACAACGCTTGTGGCGTGTCATGCATATTGTATTTGTTTTTTAAATATGTGCATATTTGTTATAGTGTTATATGTATGTTGTACAGTTTTTGATATTGTTATAACACTTATCAGCGCGCTATAGGATAACCAGCAACTGAAAGACACAGTGTGTAGAATAAATGCGAAAAACAAACAAATATAAAAATCAATGAGAATTGCTAGTACAATTTTAGTAAGCATACTCGACGATGTACATAATTAAGCATTTTGTTATGCTACGCACTCTGTCCGCCACTGAGCACTTGCACACGCCGCTGAGCTCTGCAAACTCCCGCTGCAATGCATGTAAGTTCATGAAATCTCGGCACATACACACACACCTCAATGCAATGTGCGGTTGCAGACACACACACACGCACACATGTACGATTAATTATATATATACGTATATATGTATAGATGATTGATACCGATTTGGTGTTCTTCCATCAGATAACGCATAGCAAGTGTATATTGAATAACACTGTGCAACAAATTTTATGAAAGTTTTGTTTATCCTAGTTTTTCACCGTTTATATATGTAGTTTTATTCGCTGATTACAAAAATCACTTGATTTTTGTTCTAGCGTCAATTGTTTTCTCATAAATGAAGACATATATTTCTTTAATATCATGTTTCTGAAGTCACGTTCTTGTTGCCCAAAAAACTTGATGCTCAGCGGAAAAACTTGTCATGCCTTTTTTCATCACTTGTCATTTTGCTTTCCAACTCTACAGATGCCAGAATCTCTCTTGTTTGTGCCTCAATAAAAATGCCGCCTTTCACCTGGCCATAGATAAGTTTGGGAACATTGAACCGATATACTTAAAGGCTTCATTTTGTGGGTTTCATGCTTTCATTATTTGCTTCATAAGCCCGAGCTTCTTGTGCAGTGAAGGAACCGATATTTCCTCTCTTAAAAACCATTGTTAAGTACATTGTGTGTCTCAGGAGCCAGTTTATTTCTGACAGTCCAATCTCTCCTGTGATAGTGTTCTTCATCTGCCCTGCTGCCGCAAAGACAGAAAAAACAAAAATACTTTGTATAACCACCCTAAAGTCCAATAAGTAATGCAGGCATTTTAAAGTCTTCTTATACCAATTGTGTTGTGCGTCATTAATCATGCTCATCAAAACCTTGACATTTTCATAGTCTTCCTTCATGTGACCAGTGTCCTCCGGAACTGACGGATGTTGGTTGCCGTTGTGAAGCAATACAACCTTAATACTTTTGGTGGAGCTGTCAATGAATAAACGCCATTCAGAAGAATTGCACTCAATGCCTATTTCACCAAAAGACTGGAAACATAAGAGCAGTAGCAAAGCAAATTGTTTTCCGACACTTTTTAGAAGCTAATAAATAAAAATTCAAATTCAATTTGTTTTTATATCCATATAAATCCTAATCAAATGAAAATTCTAAATTTCATTTTTTATGTTTATTTTGACAAAATATGATTCCTCAACCCGCCTCATATTTATACCCACCTGTCGTGCGGGATAATTGAGAACTCGAACACGATTTGTTCTGGATCTTGAAGTCAACTCCGTTAGTTTGGTTTATGAATTCATTATACACGGTGAAATTTAACGTCATATTTTCTATAGTTGATGCCCGCGGGACATTTTTATTTCATTAACATGAGCCATCGTTTCGTTTACGCTTGAAACCCCTGATCTATACCATTGAGCCCGCACAATGTCACCTCATATTCAAGCATATATACACACACAGACAGACAGATAATTTCTTATATATATATATATATATATATATATATATATATATATATGATTTGAACCCGCCCGTCGTGCGGAAAAATTCATAAAGTATAATTCATATTCAGTCCATGGAATAAACTGAATACAAATTAAAAAGTAAAAAATTTAACCTGTAAGTATATTAACCATTAACAATGTCTAAATGTGAATGATTTAATTTTAAATTCGACAAAATATTATCCCTCAACCCGCCTCATATTTAAACCTGCCCTTCGTGCGGAATAATTCAGAATACTAACACGTACAAAACAATGGAAATTCTAGCATGTAAACCCGCCCGTCGTGCGAAACAATTAATAATATTAAATTTGTATTCAATTCATAGCAGAAAAGGAATATGAATTAAAAAATAAAATAATAAACCCATAAAAAATCAAAATTTCTATATTTTATATAATTTTGTCAAAATAGTTTGCCTAAACTGCCTCATATTCATACCTGCCCGTCGTGCTAAATATTTCAAAACTTAGACACGAAACAATGAAAAATGACTAAACTTTTTCAACATAATGTTTCCAAAATATATTTGTAACCTAACATCACCATCTAGCATTGAAAGCCGCCCGTTGTACAGAACAATTAATAAAGTAAAATAAATATTGAATTAATAAAAAACGATTAGAAATTTAAAAAGAAAAAGTTAACCCATAAAAAGCCTTGACCAATAGAGAAGTCTAAATATGAATGTTTATATTTTGGATGTGGCAACATATTGTTGCCCGTCGTGCGAAACTATGAATAAAATATAATGAATTAAAAAGCAAAAAGCTTATCCAATATATAGATATAAATGTGTAAATTCTTGTTTTAATTATTGACGATTTTTTTCCCTCAACACTGCTCAAATTCAAACCCATCCTTCGTGTGTAGTAATTCAGAAGTGTAACACTGTCATAACAATGCAACTTTCTGTCATCTCTATAATTCCAGATTTATGCGTCCGCTAAAACAGCATATTCATATAGTTGGCATTGCATGATATTACAACCCATATCCTTATGCAACTTAAGCTTATGCAACTTGAAATTAAACCAATTAAATTATACAGTAAAATTCAGTAGTTAACTTTGTTCCCAGTAGTATTTTACCCGCCCGTCGGGCGGAACAATTCATGTGTAAATATTGTGGACAATAAAGCCATTCTATTCAGTATAGTATAGCATTAATCAAACTGTACCCAATAAAACCACACCATCCATGCTTGGAGCGAATATGATGCATTCTTAATTGTGATTGGGCTTCAGTGAAATTTAATCAGTGTAAAGTCATGTGTAATCGCAAGTGCGCATAATAGCTGTCAAATTGGCAACATGTCATTTTGACGTTACACCGCCGTAACTTCCTTTAGCAACACCTTGGAAAATTAAAACCATTGGAACCCGTTTTACCCATTATAGCATTAAGCCCGTCCGTCGTGAGGAGCAATTCCTACAATAAAACTAATATTCAATTTATAAAGAAGAGATTCAAATTAAAAAGAAAAAAGTAAACCCATTAAAAGTTTTATCTAATAGAAAAGTATGAAGGTGAATATTTTTTTTATATATTTGGACAAAATATTTCCCTCAAATAGCGTCATATTTAAGTCTGCCCGTCGTACGGAAATATTCAGAACTTAAACACGAAAGAATGAAGAATGATGAAAAATGAAATACTTTCATCATGATGTTTCCAAAATATATGCATAACTTAATATCATTCCCCAACATCATTTGCACAAGTACTCTTATACTTTTGCCAGTATATTACTTACTGCCAAAAAATTCATATACATACATTCATATATATTTATATACATACATTATACTCCGCATTCATATTAAACCCAATATAACCTGACCAAATCCTACCAAACCCAACCCAACCATCCCATCTTATCGTATATCATCTCATCCCCTTTTAGTTTCAAACACGCGGCCCACCAATAATGTTCTCGAATCCCGCCAATATAATATAGTAACCAAACTGTCAGACAGATTAATTCACATCTATTGTATAACGCGATTTAATTATATATTATTTAATTCAAGTTCTCATCTAGCAGTTAAACCCGTCCGTCGTGCGAAACAATTAATTAAACAAAGGATATCAATTGAAAAGTGTAAATGTAATGATTTTCAGTTTAATTTTGGCAGAATTTTCCCTCATCCCGCCTCATATTTAAACCCACCCGTCGTGCGGGATAATTCAGAACTCGAACACGATTTGTTCTGGATCTTGAAGTCAACTCCGTTAGTTTTGTTTATGAATTCATTATACACGGTGAAATTGAACGTTCTATTGTCTATAGTTGCTTCCCGCGGGACATTTTTATTTCATAAAAATGATCCATCGTTTCCTTTACGTTTAAAACCCCTGATCTATATCATTGAACCCGCTCAGTTATGTCACCTCGTATCCAAGCATACACACACACAGATGATTTATTTTATACTAGCATTAAAACCCGCCCGTTGTGCGGAGCAATTCATAAAAATATTGCAAATTAAAAATAAATAAGGCAAACTCATAAAAACCTTAATCAATTAAAAAGTCTAAATTTCATTATTTTTAATTTTATTTTGACGAAATATTTTCACTCAGCCCGCCTCATATTTAAACCCGGCCGACGTGCGGATTAATTCAGAACTCGAACACCATCCGTTCTGGATCTTGAAGTCAAATGCATTAGCTTTGTATATGAATTCATTCTACACGGTGAAATGGAACGATTTATTGCTGCCCGCAGGACATTTTTATTTCATACAAATGAGCCATCGCTTCGTTTGCATTTGAAGCCCCTGATCTATACCATTGAACCCGCGCAATTATGTCACATCATATTCAAGCATACATTCACAGACAGACAGATAATCTCTAGCATTAAACCCGCCCGTTGTGCGGAGCAATTCATAATATGAAATTCATATTCAATTCATAAATTATGGAAAATTAAAAATGAAATAGGGTACTCTCATAAAAATATTAATCAATTGAAAATTCTAAGTTTAATTATTTTGATTTCGACAAAATATTTCCCCTCAGTCCGCCTTAGTGATTTTCACACCCGCCCGTCGTGCTGAATAATTCAGAACTCGAACACGCTCCGTTCTGGATCTTGAAGTCAAATCCATTGGTTTTGTGTATGGATGAATTCTACAGGAGACGTTCTATTGTCTATAGTTGCTGCCCGAGGAGCATTTTATTTATATAAAAAACTTTTTTCAAACCCATCCGTCGTGCGGAACAATTCATGCAATAAAATTCCTATAAAATCCATAAAATATAATAAAATTAAGATAATATAAAATATATATATATATATATATATATATATATTATAATATAAAATATAAAATTACTCAACATCATTCCCCAACATCATTTGCTTAAGTACTATTTTACTTTTTACTTTCTAGCATTAAAACCCGCCCGTTGTGCGGAACAATTCATACTATTCAATTTGTATTCAATTCATAAGAGAAAAGGAATATGAATTAAAGAAGAGTGGAGTGAACCCATAACAAAATCTAAATTTATATATTTTAATATATATGTTTATATTAGTTTGCCTAAACCGCCTCATATTTAAACCTGCCCGCCGTGCTGAATAATTCAGAACACAGACACGAAACAATGAAAAATGACTACACTTTTTCATCATAATGTTTCCAAAATATATTGATAACTTGACATCACTATCTAGCATTGAAACCCGCCCGTCGTGCGGAGCAATTAATAGAATACAATTAATATTCAATTAAAAATAGAAGAGATACAAATTATAAAGAAAAAAGTCACCCCATTAAAAGTCTTATCTAATAGAAAAGTATATAGGTGAATATTTTTATTTATATTTGGACAAAATATTTCCCTCAAATAGCATCATATGTAAGCCTGCCCGTCGTACGGAATAATTCAGAACTCAAACACGACATAATGAAAAATGATGAAAAATGAAACATTTTCATCAGAATATTTCCAATATATATTTATAACTTAACATAATTCCCCAACATCATTTGCACAAGTACTATTATACTTTTACCAGTATAATATTAACTGCCGAAAAATTCATATACATACATTCATATACATTTATATACATACATTATATTCCGCATTCATATTAAACCCAATATATCCTTATGCAATCCTACCAAACCCAAACCATCTTATCGTATATCATCTCATCCCCTCTTAGTATCAAACACGCGGCCCACCAATAATGTTCTCGAATCCCGCCAATATAATATAGTAACCAAACTGTAAGACAGATTAATTCACATCTATTGTATAATGCGATTTAATTATATATAATTTAATTCAAGTTTTCATCTAGCAGTGAAGCCCGTTCGTCGTGTAAAACAATAATAAAACAAAGGATATCAATTGAAAAGTGTAAATGTAATGATTTTCAGTTTAATTTTGACAAAATTTTCCCTCATTCCGCCTCATATTTAAACCCACCCGTCGTGCGGGATAATTCAGAACTCGAACACGATTTGTTCTGGATCTTGAAGTCAACTCCGTTAGTTTTGTATATGAATTCATTATACACGGTGAAATTGAACGTTCTATTGTCTATAGTTGCTACCCGCAGGACATTTTTATTTCATAAAAATGATCCATCGTTTCGTTTACGTTTAAAAACCCTGATCTTTATCATTGAACCCGCTCAGTTATGTCACCTCGTATCCAAGCATACACACACACAGATAATTCATTATATATATCTATATATATAAAAGAGATCCTCTGTGTGTGTGTGTGTGTGTGTGTGTGTGTGTGTGTGTCTGTGTGTTCACCATCCTTGGTCCATTTTCTATCAGCTAATTTTCGGCCACCACTCGGCGTACCCGCTAACAATTTATACCATCACGTTGGAAATTGTCTTGTCTACACTTTAGATTAAATTTTAAATTTCAAAAATGAAACCAAAAAAAGTTAAAGCGGTGAAAAGACAAAATGAACCCTGAAAAACGCGAAAATTTTGGTCAATTTTCTGAAGACTACTTTCTCTAAACCAGCAATGGTACAACTATAAAAATTATACCACTGTATAGAATTTTTTTTGTTCTACTCAACGAATTATAATTTATACCCAAAAATTGAATATGAAACATGTAAAATGGAAAAAAATTCAATATACATTCAAAATTATATTTAAACTCCACGCGTCCGATTTTCTATACTTTTTTCTCTATTTCTCAAAAACTAATTATCACACATCTAAATAAATAATACCATCATGCTGGGAATTTTGTTATCTACAACACGGTATAGTTTTAAATTTTCCAAAGTGTATTAAAAAAAGTTACGGCGGTATGAATTGTAAATGACAAAAAGGTAAAAAGGCAAAATTAGCAAAAATAACGTGAATATTTTGGTCAATATTTCGCTATCTATTCCTCATGAACCAGCAATGGTACAGCTATAAAAATTATACTATTATGTAGATAATTTTGTGTTCATTAAGAACATTTATAATTTGTACCCACAAATAATACAAAAAACGTGTAAAATTGGCAAAATTCTCAAATACATCCAAAATTACACTTGAACACCGGGCGTCTAAAATTTATTCATTTTTCTACTATTTCTCAGTAACAATTTGTTATACATAAAAATAAAGTATACCATCGTGCTAGAAATCTTGTTTTCTACAATACGGTATAATTTGTAATTTTCCAAAGTATATCTGAAGGAAGTGACGGCGGTGTAAAGTCAAAAGGACATATTGCCAATTTGACAGCTATTATGCGCACTTGCGATTACACAGGAATATACTACTGTGTAGATAATTTTGTGTTATACAAGATAAGCTATAATTTATACCCACAAATAATACAAAAAACGTGTAAAATTGGCAAAATTCTCAAATACCTCCAAAATTACACTTGAACACCGGGCGACTAAATTTATTCATTTTTTACGTATTTCTCAGTAACTATTTGTCACACGTTAAAACAAAATATAACATCGTGCTAGAAATTTCGTTTTCTACAATACGGCATAATTTTTAATTTTCCAAAGTGTATCTGAAGGAAATTACGGCGGTGTAAAGTCAAAATGTCATGTTGCCAATTTGACAGCTATTATGCGCACTTGCGATTACACATGAATATACACTGATTTAATTTCACTGAAGTCCAATCACAATTTATAATGCATCATATTAGCTCCAAGCATGGATGGTGTGGTTTTATTGCGTACAGTATGCTGAATATAAAGGCTTTATTGTCCTCAATATTTACACATGAATTGTTCCGCACGACGGGCGGGTAAAATGCTACTGGGAACAAAGTAAACTACTGAATTTGACTGTGTAATTTAATTGGTTTAATTTCAAGTTGCATACGCTTAAGTTGCATAAGGATATGGGTTGTAATGTCATGCAATGCCAACTATATGCATATGCTGTTTTAGCGGAAGCATTAATCTGGAATTATAGAGATGAGAGAAAGTTTCATTGTTTTGATAGTGTTACACTTCTGAATTACTACACACGAAGGACGGGTGTGAATTTGAGCAGTGTTGAGGGAAAAAACTTCGTCAATAATTAAAACACGAATTTACAAATTTACATTTTTCTGTTGGATAAGCTTTTTGCTTTTTGATTCATTATATTTTATTAGTTGTTCCGCACGACGGGCGGGTTTAAATACGAGGCTGTTCGAGGGAAAATATTGTGCCACATCTAAAATAAACACATTCATATTTAGACTTTTCTATTGGTTAATACTTTTTATGGGTTTACTTTTTTCTTTTTAAATTTATATTCGTTTTCTTTTATGAATTCAATATTTATTTTACTTTATTTATTGTTCTGCAAAACGGGAGGGTTTCCATGCTAGATTATGCTAATTTATAAATATATTTTGTAAACATTATGATAAAAAAGGTTAAGTAAATTTTCATTATTTCGTATCTGAATTTTGAATTATTCAGCACGACGGGCGGTTTTAAATATGAGGCGGTTTGAGGATAATATTTTGTGAAAATAATATAAAAATATAGAAATTTGGATTTGTATGGGCTTACTCTTTTATTTTTTAATTCATATTCCTTTTCTCTTATAAATTGAATAAAAATTTAATAGTGTGAACCGTTCCGCACGACGGGCGGGTTTACATGCTAGAACTTTCATTGTTTGTTACGTCTTTGTGTTCTGAATTATTCCGCACGACGAGCAGGTTCAAATATGAGGCGGATTGAGGGATAATATTTTGTCAAAGTAAAAACATAAATATTCACATTTAGAGTTTTTATTGGTGAACATATTTACAGGTTGAACTTTTTGCGGATCGTATTCGAGCTCTGAATTATTCCGTACGACGGGCGGGTTTCAATATGAGGCGGGTTGAGGGATCATATTTTGTCAAAATAAACATAAAAAATGAAATTTAGAATTTTCATTTGATTAGGATATATATGGATTTAATATAATATTTTTTAATTTGAATTTTTTTATTTATATAATATGAATTTTATTTCATGAATTGCTCCGCACAAGGGGCGGGTATTATTGCTATATATATATAAATATAAAAGAAATTATCTGTCTTTCAGTGTGTATGTATGCTTGAATATGAGGTGATATAATTGCGCGGGCTCAATGGTATAGATCAGGGGCTTCAAACGTAAGCGAAGCGATGGATCATGTGTATGAAATAAAAATGTCCCGCGGGCAGCAACTATAGACAATATGACGTTCAATTTCACCGTGTAGAATGAATTAATATACAAAACTAACGGATTTGACTTCAAGATCTACAATGGATCGTGTTTGACTTATAAATTATTTCGCACGACGGGCGGGTTTAATTATGAGGCAGATTGATGGAAAATATTCTGTCAAAAAAAGAAAAAAAGAGTAAACTTAGACTTTTCAATTGATTACAATTTTATGACTGTGCCCTTTTTCTTATTTAATTTTCAATTTTTTTATGGATTAAACATGAATTTCATTTTGAGAGTTGTTCCGCACAACGGGCGGGTTTTAATGCTAGTCTATATATATAAAAGAGATCATCTGTGTGTGTGTGTGTGTGTCTGTCTGTCTGTCCCAGCCTTCTTCATCCATTTTCTATCAGCTGCTACTTAGTCATCACTTGGCGTACTTGCTAAAAATGTGTACCATCACGTTGGAAATTTTCTGGTCTACACTTAACACTAAATTTTAAATTTTAAAAATGAAACCAAAAAATGTTATAGCGTTAAAAACACAAAATGATCCCTGAAAAATGCTAAAATTTTGGTCAATTTTCTGAAGACTACTCCTCCTAAACCAGCAATGGTACAACTATACAAGTTATACCAATGTGTAGAAACTTTTCTGTTCTGCTCAACGAATTATAATTTATACCCGAAAATTAAATAAAAAACATGTAAAATGGAAAAAAATTCAATCTACATTCAAAATTTTATTTAAACTCCACGCGTCCGATTTTCTATACTTTTTTGTCTATTTCTCAAAAACTAATATTCACACATCTAAATAAATAATACTATCATGTCAAAATGGCAAAATTCTCAAATACATCCAATATTACACTTGATCACCGGGCGAGTAAAATTTATTAATTCTTCTACTATTTTTTAATATATATTTGTTATACAGAAAAATTAATTATACCATCGTGCTAGAAATCTTGTTTTCTACAATACGGTATAATTTTTAATCTTCCAAAGTGTATCTGAAGGACGTTACGGCGGTGTAAAGTCAAAAGGACATATTGCCAATTTGACAGCTATTATGCGCACTTGCGATTACACAGGAATATACACCGATTAAATTTAATTGAAGCCCAATCACAATTAAGAATGCATCATATTAGCTCCAAGCATGGATGGTGTGGTCTTATTGCGTACAGTTTAATTAATGCTACACTATACTGAATATAAAGGCTTTATTGTCCTCAATAACGTTCCGCACGACGGGCGGGTAAAATGCTACTGGGAACAAAGTAAACTACTGAATTTAACTGTGTAATTTAATTGGTTTAATTTCAAGTTGCATAAGCTTAAGTTGCATAAAGATATGGGTTGCAATATCATGTAATGCCAACTATATGTATATGCTGTTTTAGCGGACGCATAAATCTGGAATTATAGAGATGACAGAAAGTTGCATTGTTATGACAGTGTTACACTTCTGAATTACTACACACGAAGGATGGGTTTGAATTTGAGCAGTGTTGAGGGAAAAACATCGTCAATAATTAAAACAAGAATTTACACATTTATATCTATATATTGGATAAGCTTTTTGCTTTTTAATTCATTATATTTTATTCATAATTCCGCACGACGGGCGGGTTTAAATACGAGGTTGTTCGAGGAAAAATATTTTGCCACATCTAACATAAACACATTCATATTTAGACTTTTCTATTGGTTAATACTTCTTATGGGTTTGCTTTTTTAATTTTTTAATTTGTATTAGTTAAATTTTATTAATTCAATATTTATTTTACTTTTTGTTCTAATTGTTCCGCTATACGGGATGGTTTCAATGCTAGATGATGTTAATTTATAAATATACTTTGGAAACATTATGATAAAAAATTTAGACAATTTTCATTTTTTCGTGACTGAATTTTTAATTAAACCGCACGACGGGCAGGCTTAAATATGAAGCGGGTTGAGGGATAATATTCTGTCAAAATTAAAATAAAAACATCCATATTTGGACTTTGCTATTAGTTAGCATATTTACAGCTTTAATTTGTTTGCTTTTTAATTTGTATTCATTTTCTTTTATGGAATACAAATATAAATGAATATGAATAGATTTTATGAATTGTTCCGCACGACGGGCGACTTGAAATTTATATATATACTAGCATTAAAACCCGCCCGTTGTGCGGAGCAATTCATAACATGAAATTCATATTCGATTCATAAAAAATATGGAAAAATAAAAATGAAATAGGTTACACACATAAAAATATTAATCAATTGAAAATTATCAGTTTAATTATTTATATTTCGACAAAATATTTCCCCTCAGTCCGCCTGAGTCATTTTTAAACCCGCCCGTCGTGCTGAATAATTCAGAACTCGAACACGATCCGTTCTGCATCTTGAAGTCAAATCCATTGGTTTTGTGTATGGATTAATTCTACAGGGTAAATTGAACGTTCTATTGTCTATAGTTGCTGCCCGCGGAGCATTTTTATTTAAAAAAAAATACCTTTTTTCAAATGGACCATTTGAAAAAATGAACTAAAAAATGGAAACACTTTTTTTAAACCCGCCCGTCGTGCGGAACAATTCATACAATAAAACTCATATTTGAAGTCAAATCCATTGGTTTTGTGTTTGGATTATTTCTACAGGGGAAATTGAACGTTGTATTGTTTATAGTTGCTGCCCGCGGAACAATTTTATTTATATAAAAAATTACTTTTTTTAAAATGAACCATTTGAAAAAATGATCTAAAAAACACTTTGTTCAAACCCACCCGTCGTGCGGAACAATTCATACAATAAAATTCATATCAAATCCATAAAATATAATGAATACAAATTGAAAACCAAAAAATGTAACCTATAAATATCTTAACCAATAGAAAAGTCTGAATGTGAATATTTTTGTTATTATTTTGACAAATATTATCCCTCAACCCGCCTGATATATAAATCTGCCCGTCTTGTGGTATAATTCAGAACACAAACACGAAACAAACAATGAAAGATGATGAAATATTTTCATCAGAATGTTTCCAAAGTATATTTATTACTTAACATCATTCCCCAATATCATTTGCTTAAGTACTGTTTTACTTTTACCGCTATAATATTTATTGCTAAAATTTTTATATTTCCGCTATCATTAAAACCCAATATAACCTGAGTCAAACCTACCCAACCCAACCCAACCATCCAATCTTGACCGCACTCAGCCTAGTCTGAGGTGATTTAACTTATTAGTTTGTGATCACAAAATATACTGATGCGGTCATAATTTGTAATCAGAAGACTGAGATTATCTACCCCAGGGGTCCCAAACATGCGGCCCACCAATACTTATCTCTCAACCCGCCAATATAGTATCGGGACCAAACTGTAAGGCAGCTAAATTCACATTTGTTGCATAATGCGATATAATTATACACCATTATCATATTATCTCATATTTCCCGGTTAATGCTTCCACTAATGCATCATATTCATACAGTTGTTATTTTCTGGATTACACCGATATTACAGCCCTTGATATTACAGCCGATATTATATTATGCAATCTATATTCTGCTACGTATTATTCCTAATACATATATAATATCATGAGATCGCAAAATACATTTAAAGGTTCACATCATTCTCCAAAATCATTTGCTTAAGAGCTATTCTACTTTTATCGCTAGAATATTTACTGCTAGCAAAATATCATATACCTCGCTATCATTTAAACCCACTCTTTATAGATACATTTATTTCGCCCGTCGTGCGGAACAGTTCATAGAATATAATTAATATTCAATTCATAAAAAATTAGTGCAAATTGAAAAAAAACCATAGAAACGTTTTAGCCAATATAAAAGTCTCAATGTGAAATTTATGTTTCAATTTAGAAAACATGTTTTTCCACAACCCGCCTCATATTTAAAGCTGCCCGTCGTGCGGAATAATTCAGAACTCAAACACGAAACATACACAAAGAAAATTGATGAAAGACGACCAACAGAAAAAGTGAAATTTGTAAATTCTTGTTTTAATTATTGACGATGTTTTTCCCTCAATACTGCTCAAATTCACACCCGTCCTTCGTGTGTAGTAATTCAGAAGTGTAACACTATCAAAACAATGAAACTTTCTGTCATCTCTATAATTCCAGATTAATGGTTCCGCTGAAACAGCAGATGCATATAGTTGGCATTGCATGATATTACAACCCGTATCCTTACGCAACTCAAGCGTATGCAACTTGAAATTAAACCAATTAAATTATACAGTAAAATTCATATACGTACATATACAGCATGCATATACGCTGTTCAACTGGAAAACCCACATGACCATGATGAATTCAGCTATATCGCGCACACTGGCCATTTGAGGTGCACTGCGATTCTGAGAACAAAACTCAATTTGCCCAAGTATTTGTGGTATTTGTTGCTCACACCTGCCGTCTGATAAACCAGTCATGTAGAAACTCACCGACACATACACACACACACACATTTGCATACACATACACACCAACACGTATTCACACACACGCACACACACGCACACACACACACATACACACACACACACAATGAGCATGAAATTGGAAAAATGATCAATACTTTGAATACTGAAACAGCAGGTTATGATGGCATCCCTCCAAAATTGATTAAAAGTACAAGTCAACACATCAAAACGCCAGAACAAAGATCTATCGATGAACAAAGTCTATGATGAAAAAGTTGCATTTGCAACAAAAGGTCACCCTAGTTACGCAAAAATGCAGACGCAACACATATATATTCATACAATATATACAACACACAAGCAAAACAACAAACAATACGACACAAAAAAGAACAAACGCAAAGATAAATTCATTCAAAGCTCGCCACGAGCATTGCGCATTCGATGAGATGCTTCGCAGCGCCCTGAACGCCTGGCGGCGACTCATTCCCTTCTGCAGCATCTCATCGAATGTCATGGCGGCAAATGCATCATTGGCCACGACCTCAGAGTGTCCTACTACCTCGCCTATGCGTACCATATTCAAAATATGGTCCGCATACACTTCATCAACATCACCATTCACATCAATATCATTATTCACAACAAAATCATCATTCACACCAATATCATCATTCAAAACAAAATCATCATTCACACCAATATCATTCACACCAATATCATTCACACAAATAACATCATTCACAACAAAATCATGATTCACAAAAAAATCATCATTCACAACAACACCATTCACACCAGCATCATCATCATTCACAACAACACCATTCACACCAGCATCATCATCAATACCAACAAGTTCTGAATTCTTCCGTGCGAGGGACAGCTTTAAATATGTGGCGGGTTGAGAGAAATATTAAGTCAAAATTAAACTAAATATATTCAAATTTATACTTTTCTATTGGGTAAGACTTTGTATAGGTTAAGTTCCTCGCTTTTATATTTGTATTCCTTTTCTCCTACGTATTGAATATGTTTATATTTTTCCGCACGACGGGCGGGCTTAAATGCTAGGTTTAGTTAGGTGCGGATTTAAATGTTAATGCGAGTTTTATTAAAGAAAACAATATATCTACAGTCAGCAGCACACATCATTCTGGTGTCACGTTGCAAAATATTATTTACGACTGTTACTCAGGGCCATATTCGGGTAGAAAGCATGCATATACGCTGTTGAATAGGAAAACCCACATGACCATGATAAATTCACCTATATCGCGCACACTGGCCATTTGAGGTGCGCTGCGATTCTGCGAACAAAACTCAATTTGCCCAAGAATTTGTGGTGTTTGTGGCTCACACCTACCGTCTGATAAACCAGTCATGTAGAAACTCACCGACACATGTCCACACATTTGCATACACACACACACACACATACACACACATTTGCATACACACACACACACACACACATACACACACATTTGCATACACATACACTACAACACGTATTCACACACACACACACGCGCACATACACTACAACACGTATTCACACACACACACACGCGCACACACACAATCGAATTGCATCCGCCATGCGCGAACACAGCCGCAACCTTCAACACTCATTTCCTGAAAACCTCACTTGCAACTCCAGAAACACATACTGATCACAGACGTTATTTGAAGCCGCTGCTGTTTCATGGTGAATATTTGTTTCAATCTTAATATCTGTATAAGTTGAAATGATTCGACTGGGCAAAAACTACTGAAAGTCAATGTCATCAAGACAGCCACTTGAGTATACCGGGAATCACCGCTATGATGGGCACAAGGCGGGCGAGCCATTTGGTATCAACAGGCTGGTACGGGTGCAATTTTCAGCAAACATAATTGGAGGCGATAATTGAAAAATTGCAGGCGATATAAAGGAGTTTGGTTTTATGAACATGAAGCGCCGTTGCGTTTATTTGATCGGAAAGGATTACAAAAATGTACATATACACCTATTTTAAGTATTAATGACATTTATTAAAATACAAATAATACAATTATAATAATTTATAATACGAATTACACTTTATATGCTATATACTGATAGACTTTATATGCTATATGCTGATAGACTTTATATGCGATATACTGATGGATGCTAGATAGTCATATATGTAATAAGTATAACTGAGCCCAAGCCTAACAAGCTTTTTTTCGCTTTGTTTATATTTTAATTAATTTGCGCAGTGGACCCAATGCTGGCTTTTCACTTGCTCCAGTTGCTCCAGTAGTGCTTGTTATTTCTAACCAGTAGCTGCGCACAGTGCGTTAGACGCTCGCCACCTGTTAGACACAAGAATTGTGTTGAAAACCACTGAAATTTCGCTATGATGAAAATTTTACATATTGGGAGTAGTACAATATTGCCCTATGAACATATTAGCCACAAATGCCCGAATACTCCCATACTCTGCACTAGGGCAATATGTTCACCTCGGCAAGTGTAGTATCAAAAGCGTATCAAGTGCGAGAGTGCGACTGCGGTGTGTGGCCAATATGTTCACTTTTCACCATAGCGTAATTTTAGTGGTTCTCAACACAACGCACGAGTTTGTATACAACAGATAGCTAACACATAACGTACTGTATGGTTATTGATTAGGTTAGATTAGGTTGGACAGGTTAGGTCAAGTTTGGTTAGGTCAGCTTACTGAGCCTAGCCAATAACCACTCACAGTATGTTAGGTGCTAGTCATCTGTTGTATACGAATTCGTGCGTTGTGCTGAAAACGACTGAAATTTCGCTATGGTGAAAAGTGAACATATTGGCCACACACCGCAGTCGCACTCACCGCACTTGGTACGCCTTTGACACTACGCTGGCAGAGGTGAACATATTGCCCTATTGCAGAGTATAGGAGTACTCAGGAATTTGTGGCTAATATGTTCATAGGGCAATATTGTAGTACTCCCATATGTTGATATTGTTCTTGTTCTCTTATGATGCATGTTATTGTGGCAAATATACTTACTTACACACACACATGCAATAAATGTGAATTTACCTGACTTACAGATTGGTTTATATATCATATTGGCGATCTGCGAGAAATGTATTGGTTGACCGCATGTTTGAGAACCATGAGGTAGATAATCTCAAGGTTCTGAATGCAAATTATGATTGAATCCGTTCATTTTGTGATCACAAAAAATATGTTGGAGCACCTCATATTAGGCTGGGTTAGGTTAAGATCGGATTGTTGAGTGGGGTTTGATATGTTTGGGTCAGGTTATATCGGGCTTGAATGATAGCGTAACATGATAATTGATAGCAGTAAATATCGTACCGGTAAAAGTAGAATAGTACTTGAGCTAATGATGTTTGGAAATAATTATAAGCTATAAATGTATTTTGGAAACATTCTGATGAATAAGTTTTGTCTTTTTAATCATTTTTAATTGTGTTTGAGTTCTGAATTCTTCCGTGCGAGGGACTGTAACGATGGTAATGATAATATGTTGTTATGTTGATCTTCGTTCGGCTGATCGTGATGTCTTGATAGTTCCTCTTGATGTTGTGCTCCGCGATAACAAGTAATAGTCACCCAGTCGAAGTTGAATTGTGTATTCAGGGCAACCAGTCAAATCTACTCTTAACACTTAATAAAGTCCTGAACCTAATGCTCTAATGACGACTTAATAATGGTGAGTCCAACATCGCAAGTCGCTACTCCAACCAAACCAAGCCAACTGACCCACCAACAAGCACAGCACAAGCACCGCCCAAGCACAGCCCAAGCCAAGCTTCGCTTCTTAGTAAACCCCGGGTTATATACCTACGAACACACGTCGTTGGCACCATATTCCGCAAGCAATTGCCAACTGGCCAAACCGCTCGAACTACACAACCGGGACACAAGCTATTTCTAAACGCGATCTGACAGTACACATGCGTGTTGTCTCGAGATGATCAGCCAAGTCAGACGTACAAAAAAGGGTCATAAATAACTGTCACCCATACTTCACACGTGCCAAACATATCAGGCGCCGTGTAATACTGGCGTCGCTCTAACACATAAATTAGCCTAACGACAGCTGCACAAGCAAGCCGCGAAAGAACGCGAAAGTAAACTGAGAGAAAGAGAGAGAAAGAAAACTGAGTAAACTGACAGATAGAAAACTGGTCTGATTATAACTTTGTTATACTGGGTTAGGTAAAGATCGGATTGTTGGGTGGGGTTTGATATGTTTGGGTCAGGTTATATCGGGTTTGAATGATAGCGTAACATGATAATTGATAGCAGTAAATATCATACCGGTAAAAGTAGAATAGTACTTGAGCAAATGATGTTGGGGAATAATTATAAGTTATAAATGTATTTTGGAAACATTCTGATGAGTCTTGTCTCTGTCTGATCAAGTCTTGTCTTTTTATGTCAGTCTTTGCCAGTCTTATTATGTCAGAACATTTTTAATTGTGTTTGAGTTCTGAATTCTTCCGTGCGAGGGACAGCTTTAAATATGTGGCGGGTTGAGGGAAATATTAAGTCAAAATTAAACTGAATATATTCAAATTTATACTTTTCTATTGGGTAAGACTTTGTATAGGTTAAGTTCCTCGCTTTTATATTTGTATTGCTTTTCTCCTACGTATTGAATATGTTTATATTTCTCCGCACGACGGGCGGGCTTAAATGCTAGGTTTAGTTAGGTGCGGATTTAAATGTTAATGCGAGTATTATTAAAGAAAACAATATATCTACAGTCAGCAGCACACATCATTCTGGTATCACGTTGCAAAATATTATTTACGACTGTTACTCAGGGCCATGTTCGGGTAGAAAGCATGCATATACGCTGTTGAATAGGAAAACCCACATGACCATGATAAATTCAGCTATATCGCGCACACTGGCCATTTGAGGTGCGCTGCGATTCTGAGAACAAAACTCAATTTGCCCAAGAATTTGTGGTGTTTGTGGCTCACACCTACCGTCTGATAAACCAGTCATGTAGAAACTCACCGACACATGTCCACACATTTGCATACACACACACACACACACACACACACACACATACACACACATTTGCATACACATACACACCAACACGTATTCACACACACACACACACGCGCACACACACAATCGAATTGCATCCTCCATGTGCGAACACAGCCGCAACCTTCAACACTCATTTCCTGAAAACCTCACTTGCAACTCCAGAAACACATACTGATCACAGACGTTATTTGAAGCGTCCAACCACATTATCCATGTTTATTAAACCCACTACCGAAGCTGAGATCAACAGAGTGACTTCTTCAATGAAGTCCAACTCCCCCGGATACGACGACATTCCACCAAAACTGTTAGTACGAACATCTCCTGACATATCCTTACCCCTATGCCATATAATAAATTTATCATTAAAGGACGGCTATTTCCCACGCCAAATGAAAACAGCAAGAGTTCTACCGGTACACAAATCAGGGGACAAAGCCGCAGTCAATAACTATCGGCCAATATCAATTCTACCCGCATTCAGCAAAATTTTTGAATCAATCATTAACTCGAGACTGTGCTCCTACCTTACTTTGGTTACTTACTTTGGCTGATTCCGACATCTAGTGTCGCAGCTGAAGTGGGCTTCCGCTGACTGCAGTTCGGACTGCTGATATTGTTGCTAGTCGTCCCATCATCTCCGGCAGTGAGTTGTGATGACAGCTCTGATATCCTGGTATCGGTGGTTCATCAGGAATATCGTTCAGCCATTTGTCCAGTCTTCGCTTAAACAGCTCTGTCTTCACTCCAGTGATGTTTCTCAGTTCTCGAGGTATACAGTTGAACAGACGTCTGCCATTGTGTTTGAACGAGCTATGGATGATAGTACCCAGTTTCTGTGAGAATGCCTCAGTTGCTTCCACATAACATAACCTGCCTCTTCTTTGGTGAACTTGCTGCTGCAGGCCTACGTTTGGGACACTTCCTTCTAGTATTTTCCAGACATATATCACTATGTATCTCTCTCTTCTTCTTTGCAGAGAGTAAAGCCTGAGAGTTTTCAGCCTCTCCCAGTAGTTGAGTGTCTCCATCCCTTGGATCTTGCTGGTGAAAGACCTCTGGACACTTTCCATTTCTGCTATATCTTGCATTTTCTTGGGGCACCACAGTTGGCAGCAATATTCCATTCTGGACAAAATCATTGCTTTCCATACTCCAACCATGCAGCTTGGTTCTCTTGTTTGAAATGTCCGAAGCACCCACCCACTCATCTTTCTAGCGTTGTTAATTATGATGTTATAGTGATGATTGAATGTTGCATCGGTGCTCATATATATGCCTTGGAAAAAATGAACTGCTGATAACGCAGCAATTTGGGTTCAGAGAAAACCGATCAACAGAAAGAGCAATATTAAGTTTCGTTCATCAAGTATACAAATGCTTAGAGGAAAAAGAGATATCCATTGGTATGTTCATTGATTTGTCCAAAGCTTCCGACAGTCTTGATTACACCATTCTGTACGACAAATTGGAAAACCTGTGTATCAGAGGAGTTTGTTTAAAATTGATAAAAAGCTACCTGTGCGATAGAAAACAGTTCGTCGCATGCAATAATGAGGTGTCGCCGGCTCTTGCTATTCAAAATGGAGTTCCACAAGGCTCAATTCTCGGGCCAACATTGTTCCTAATATTCATTAATGACATCATAAACGCCAGCGATAAATTTCACTACACCATTTATGCAGACGACACCACTCTGTTACTAAAAGATGACTCACTGGACAAACTGCACGCCACTTTAACGGAGGAATTGGAAAAAATTAATAGATGGGTACAAGACAATAAGTTAAAAATAAACACCAGTAAAACAAAATGTGTTTTATTTAAGAACAGATCACTTCAATTAGACTTACCAGCAATATCTATCAACGGAGAACCTATATCTATGGTAAAACATACCAAATTCCTTTGATTATACATCGACGAAAATTCTAGTTGGAGACATCAAATTGAGGAAGTGGGCAGCAAAGTTTAATAAATTACTTGTATATCTTATCGCACAAGACAGAATTTATCTGCAGACTTAATGATGCACCTGTACTATTCACTCTTCTACCCAAATATAACATACTGCGTATCAATATGGGCAAACACTTGGCCAACTTTTCTCAAAACTATACAAATTGCACAAAACAGGTTCCTCCGGTGCATTTACTTCATGAAAAAATACCAATCAACGGAACAAGTTTATCACAAGGCTTTCTTCAAGGCTCTCTTCTCGGTCCTCTTTTGTTTAATCTTTATGTTTCTTTTCTTTGTCCGATCCTCCGCACCTATCCTATATCTTTCCACATTTATGCGGATGATATCCAAATTTATTTCCCTTTTTCGTCCTCTAACAGTTATCTCATTGACCAACTTCTATCCAACATTGCTGCCTGGGCGACCTCCAGAGATCTCCTCTTGAATCCCGATAAAACAGAGTATATCCAGTAGTTATTTCATCCTTCTAGGATATCTCCGAACTGTCTTCATTTGTCCCTCTCCTCTCATATTCGTAGTTTGGGCATTGTCTTTGAACTTCACTTGATTTCTCCAAACATCTTTCAAACCTTACCCGATCCTGTCGATTCATCTTGCGCCAACTCTACCCTATACGCCGACACATCGACGAATCCTCTGCACTGCTTCTTGTTAATTCCTATATCTTTTCCCGTCTCGACTATTGCAATTCTCTATTTTTTCACCTACCTCAAAAATCTCTTCGATCCCTTCAGTCAATCATTAACCTTTCCTGTCGATTCGTTTTGCGTCTTCCACCTAGGACACCTACCTCTGTACATATTCGGCAACTAGGCTGGCTGCCAGTCCCTTCGAGGATCCATCATAAGCTTTGCTGTCTTGTATATAAACTTCTTCATTCGTCTTCTCCTCCTTCCTACTAACTTACCCTCCTACAGTGCAACGAGCGACCTTCCAGTCGTCGTCCTGTACCTCTTGTTTCTCCTCCTGCTCTTCATGAGTCAAACTGGTCAGCCAAGTCATTCTACTTTTCTGCTCCCCGTCTTTACAATCAACTTCCTCCTCATATCCTGAAACAAAAATCATACTCCTCATTCTCTTCTGCTGTGCAAATTTTTTTGCTATCTTTGCCCACACCTCTAACTCCTCCATTCCGACAGCACTAAATCTTGTTCTCTCTACATTCGTTTTTCTTGGTTACCAGTGTTAATCTATGATGTTATGTGTGATGTGATGTATGTTACTGTGTAAGATATTTCTTTTGCTGTTTTATACTCGTTTTTTTCTTTTTTATCATGTGTGTTATTTTTGCTGGCTCATTTATTTTCCATCTATGAGCTAATACTCCTTTATATTGTTCGCACCAGTTTATCTCTTTTACGCGCCTCTGCTCTACTTGGCGCTATATCAAATACATGTTTGTTTGTTTGTTTGTTTATCACAACAAAAACATACTGAACATTCACTCCATACGCCAATACTTCGCAGTATTGCTGATACATTAAACAATAATGTGGATCACCGTTTCAATTGCTGAACAGAGAAAGACTGACAAGATCAAGCAACATAGATCTGAAAGTACCGTCATATAGAACACAAATATACAAGAACAGATATACAAGAAGATATACATAGTAGTACATAGTAGTATATACGACCGACCAAGAATATTCAACGGTCTGCCGTCAGAGATAAAACAATTTCTTATAGAAGGAAGCTTTACCAAATTCAAAAAAGAGTTAAGAAAACATTTACTGGCCAAACAATACTCCAGTGTACCATGATGCATATATATGTGCAAGTATCTGCGATTGTGTGTTTATATTAAATTCTGTAAATCTGTCTGTATGAATGTACATGCGTGCGAGTGTGCATACAAGCCTGCGTGTATGCATGTATTCATCCAGCGTGTGATCTATATTTGATTGCTGTCGACTATATAAATACCAGAATGAATGTGGCGCTAGCTAGCAAATAGTAGTAGTCTTGCTTAGTGATTAAGTATCAGTCCGAAAAGAAGCGTGAGCTTGTCGGACTATTGTCACATGTGCTTTTATGTCGTGTATACGTACTCGTGTACACGTACTATTGACTGAACTGCTTGTATGAGTGACCAATAGACTTACTTACTTACTTAATTACTTACGCGCACACACAGCTCAGTTAATATTAATAATTAGGGTGACCTTTTGTTGCAAATGCAACTTTTTTAACAAACAATATGTTCATCAAGGAGCCCAAAAATCAATATTTTATTGATCTGAGGTAAGTATTAAATATGTTATAAATGCAACTTTTTGTTTTTAGTGTAACTTTCTCATTTTTAAGATCAACTATTTAGATTTAGGACGATTTTGAACTTTTAGAACAATTGTTTCACACTATCAAGAAAATTTGTCAGTTGTAAAGGTGTACAATGCAGCAAATGTTCATGTAATCGATAAACATGTATCTGGAAGGTGGGTGAACATTGTGTCCATGTGTGGTGCTAGACATCTTGCGTGACCATAGCACCACATACGGACATATATGTGTAGACACAATACAGACATATATAATATAATATAGACATAAATACTGGAATTTGTAATCATACTCATTACAACATACAATTTGTGTATGTACATGTCTTTGATAGAATATAGAATGTAAAGAATAAAATGAACCGTTTGTGCTCAATCTAGCAAAATGATTAATATATTTTAATGGTAAATATAGGTGTAATGTAGAATTATGGAATGCAGGGCTGGTTTAAATGCTGGGGGATATATGATAGGTGTCACATTACACTTGTAAGGCCAGCAAAAAACAAAAATATATCCAGGCTGCATGCCTAGAATTATAATAATGTCTAGAATTATAATAATGTCTAGAATTATAATAATGTCTAGAATTATAATAATGTCTAGAATTATAATAATGTCTAGAATTATAATAATGCCTAGAATTATAATAATGTCTAGAATTATAATAATGTCTAGAATTATAATAATGTCTAGAATTATAATAATGTCTAGAATTATAATAATGTCTAGAATTATAATTAATGTTAAATGTATAGAATTATAATGGCGTGGACCAATAGGGATGAAAACACATATTCCTAACATATGCACGTAATACGATATGACAATTTATAGCAAATTTATAAATGTCAATAATTAACTTGAACTTGCTTATGGATTTAACTTTTAGCTGTTTGATTTGCATTCCCTTTTTTATTAATTGACCCGCACGACGGGCAGGTTTAAATGCAGGTTATATCGGACTTAAGTGATAGCGGAATATATAACTTTGGCTGTAAATATTATAGCGGTAAAAATAGAACAGTATTTGAGCAAATGATGTTGGGGAATGATGTTGAGTTAACGATATATTTTGGAAATAATTTGATGAAAATGTTTCACCATTTTTCATCAATTTCAATTGATTGACTCGTGTTTGAACTCTGAATCATTCCGCAAGACCGGCATGTATACATATGAGGACATTTGAGGAAAAATAGTTTGGCAAAATATAAATATTCACATCCTGACATTTCTGATATTCAAAAAGATAACCATATTTATGTTTTCTTCTTTGAGACTGTTCCGTCTGTGTGATATCCATTCATAGGCTTTTGAAAATAAACGTTCAGATGGAACGGAAGATGCCGGTGTGCACAAATATTTTGTCGCCACTTAATGTAGTCGAGGCAGCAACAACGCTCGGTCCCTCCACCATGATAATGGATTCACTTATCGGGAGACGTGAAATGGAAAATATGAAAAATATGAATTTGAATAGTTCTATATCGAGGCATATTGGCAATTTCACAACAATTCCATATTAGCGATATAATGGGCGTTCTCGGGTTAAAATAAAGTTACATTTGGGAAGAAGTATGTTAGTTATTAGTATGACTAAATGCTTAAATGATAAAATATACGCCGAGTTCAACAGAAGAGTGATTTTATCCTTAACGACCTCATTGAGTGATAATTATTAGATTCAGTGATGAATATTGTGAACATTCTCGTAATAATCACGAGGTCACTAAGGCCCTCTGCTACGCTACTAATGTTGGAGCGCTACAAGAATAAATTCAAACTTAAAATTAAGAGGGAAATTGATAAAAATGTCATTTTAATAAGTACAAGCAATTTCTAATATTAAGCATTTATGCATGATAATGTATAAAATAGAGCAAAAACAAATTTTACTCACCACTCAAGTGTACACGGTGGACCTCAGTAGATTCAACTAAACAGCTCAAACACTAGTTGAGATGTTGGCGCTGGCAGTTTGACTGACAAATTATTTGTCCTTAGCCGCCTACAACCAAGGCAGCCTGCTGATTTCAGTCATAACAGATTCTGAGTGAAAACACGGTTTCCACACAAATATGACAGGATTCATCAATGTCCACACAATCTGACTTCCATCCAGCATTTTCACGCACATTTCGTTCAATACAAACAAACTTAGCAGGCATCTTTTTCGCCTGGTTCACACCTGTATGGGTTTTCACATTCTTTGTGGGCGACACGTCAAATGTGATCGATGTGCCGTGATCACAGCTTTGGTCAGCTTTGGTCAGTATGCTTGTGTGCATTAGAATGGGTGGATTCTTTACTTTTCCTAAAGTTTAACTAGTACCAAGTTGCGGTAGATACATTTTTTCATGCTGATTCCGTAAATGTATATTTTATTGGATTCAATGAGAAAACCTTTTCCTTTTCCTTTACCGCTATAATATTTACAGCCAAAGTTATATATTCCGCTATCACTTAAGTCCGATATAACCTGCATTTAAACCTGCCCGTCGTGCGGGTCAATTAATAAAAAAGGGAATACAAATCAAACAGCTAAAAGTTAAGTCCATAAAAAAGTTCAAGTTAATTATTGACATTTATAAATTTGCTATAAATTGTCATATCGTATTACGTGCATATGTTAGGAATATGTGTTTTCATCCCTATTGGTCCACGCCATTATAATTCTATACATTTAACATTAATTATAATTCTAGACATTATTATAATTCTAGACATTATTATAATTCTAGACATTATTATAATTCTAGACATTATTATAATTCTAGGCATGCAGCCTGGATATATTTTGTGTTTTTTGCTGGCCTTACAAGTGTAATGTGACACCTATCATATATCCCCCAGCATTTAAACCAGCCCTGCATTCCATAATTCTACATTACACCTATATTTACCATTAAAATATATTAATCATTTTGCTAGATTGAGCACAAACGGTTCATTTTATTCTTTACATTCTATATTCTATCAAAGACATGTACATACACAAATTGTATGTTGTAATGTGTATAATTATTAATTCCAGTATTTATGTCTATATTATATTATATATGTATGTATTGTGTCTATACATATATGTCCGTATGTGGTGCTATGGTCACGCAAGATGTCTAGCACCACACATGGACACAATGTTCACCCACCTTCCAGATACATGTTTATCGATTACATGAACATTTGCTGCATTGTACACCTTTACAACTGACAAATTTTCTTGATAGTGTGAAACAATTGTTCTAAAAGTTCAAAATCGTCCTAAATCTAAATAGTTGATCTTGAAAATGAGAAAGTTACACTAAAAACAAAAAGTTGCATTTATAACATATTTAATACTTACCTCAAATCAATAAAATATTGATTTTTGGGCTCCTTGATGAACAGATTGTTTGTTAAAAAAGTTGCATTTGCAACAAAAGGTCACCCTAATTATTAATATTAACTGAGCTGTGTGTGCGCGTAAGTAATTAAGTAAGTAAGTAAGTCTATTGGTCACTCATACAAGCAGTTCAGTCAATAGTACGTGTACACGAGTACGTATACACGACATAAAAGCACATGTGACAATAGTCCGACAAGCTCACGCTTCTTTTCGGACTGATACTTAATCACTAAGCAAGACTACTACTATTTGCTAGCTAGCGCCACATTCATTCTGGTATTTATATAGTCGACAGCAATCAAATATAGATCACACGCTGGATGAATACATGCATACACGCAGGCTTGTATGCACACTCGCACGCATGTACATTCATACAGACAGATTTACATAATTTTATATAAACACACAATCGCAGATACTTGCACATATATATGCATCATGGTACACTGGAGTATTGTTTGGCCAGTAAATGTTTTCTTAACTCTTTTTTGAATTTGGTAAAGCTTCCTTCTATAAGAAATTGTTTTATCTCTGACGGCAGACCGTTGAATATTCTTGGTCGGTCGTATATACTATATCTTCTTGTATATCTGTTCTTGTATATTTGTGTTCTATATGACGGTACTTTCAGATCTATGTTGCTTGATCTTGTCAGTCTTTCTCTGTTCAGCAATTGAAACGGTGATCCACATTATTGTTTAATGTATCAGCAATACTGCGAAGTATTGGCGTATGGAGTGAATGTTCAGTATGTTTTTGTTGTGATAAACAAACAAACAAACAAACATGTATTTGATATAGCGCCAAGTAGAGCAGAGGCGCGTAAATGAGATAAACTGGTGCGAACAATATAAAGGAGTATTAGCTCATAGATGGAAAATAAATGAGCCAGCAAAAATAACACACATGATAAAAAAGAAAAAAACGAGTATAAAACAGCAAAAGAAATATCTTACACAGTAACATACATCACATCACACATAACATCATAGATTAACACTGGTAACCAAGAAAAACGAATGTAGAGAGAACAAGATTTAGTGCTGTCGGAATGGAGGAGTTAGAGGTGTGGGCAAAGATAGCAAAAAATTTTGCAGAGCAGAAGAGAATGAGGAGTATGATTTTTGTTTCAGGATATGAGGAGGAAGTTGATTGTAAAGACGGGTAGCAGAAAAGTAGAATGACTTGGCTGACCAGTTTGACTCATGAAGAGCAGGAGGAGAAACAAGAGGTACAGGACGACGACTGGAAGGTCGCTCGCTACACTGTAGGAGGGTAAGTAAGTAGGAAGGAGGAGAAGGCGAGTGAAGAAGTTTATATACAAGACAGAAAAGCTTATGATGGATCCTCGAAGGGACTGGCAGCCAGCCTAGTTGCCGAATATGTACAGAGGTAGGTGTCCTAGGTGGAAGACGCAAAACGAATCGACAGGAAAGGTTAATGATTGACTGAAGGGATCGAAGAGATTTTTGAGGTAGGTGAAAAAATAGAGAATTGCAATAGTCGAGACGGGAAAAGATATAGGAATTAACAAGAAGCAGTGCAGAGGATTCGTCGATGTGTCGGCGTATAGGGTAGAGTTGGCGCAAGATGAATCGACAGGATTGGGTAAGGTTTGAAAGATGTTTGGAGAAATCAAGTGAAGTTCAAAGACAATGCCCAAACTACGAATATGAGAGGAGAGGGACAAATGAAGACAGTTCGGAGATATCCTAGAAGGATGAAATAACTACTGGATATACTCTGTTTTATCGGGATTCAAGAGGAGATCTCTGGAGGTCGCCCAGGCAGCAATGTTGGATAGAAGTTGGTCAATGAGATAACTATTAGAGGACGAAAAAGGGAAATAAATTTGGATATCATCCGCATAAATGTGGAAAGATATAGGATAGGTGCGGAGGATCGGACAAAGAGAAGAAACATAAAGATTAAACAAAAGAGGACCGAGAAGAGAGCCTTGAAAAGAGCCTTGTGATAAACTTGTTCCGTTGATTGGTATTTTTTCATGAAGTAAATGCACCGGAGGAACCTGTTTTGTGCAATTTGTATAGTTTTGAGAAAACTTGGCCAAGTGTTTGCCCATATTGATACGCAGTATGTTATATTTGGGTAGAAGAGTGAATAGTACAGGTTCATCATTAAGTCTGCAGATAAATTCTGTCTTGTGCGATAAGATATACAAGTAATTTATTAAGCTTTGCTGCCCACTTCCTCAATTTGATGTCTCCAACTTGAATTTTCGTCGATGTATAATCCAAGGAATTTGGTATGTTTTACCATAGATATAGGTTCTCCGTTGATAGATATTGCTGGTAAGTCAAATTGAAGTGATCTGTTCTTAAATAAAACACATTTTGTTTTACTGGTGTTTATTTTTAACTTATTGTCTTGTACCCATCTATTAATTTTTTCCAATTCCTCCGTTAAAGTGGCGTGCAGTTTGTCCAGTGAGTCATCTTTTAGTAACAGAGTGGTGTCGTCTGCATAAATGGTGTAGTGAAATTTATCGCTGGCGTTTATGATGTCATTAATGAATATTAGGAACAACGTTGGCCCGAGAATTGAGCCTTGTGGAACTCCATTTTGAATAGCAAGAGCCGGCGACACCTCATTATTTCATGCGACGAACTGTTTTCTATCGCACAGGTAGCTTTTTTATCAATTTTAAACAAACTCCTCTGATACACAGGTTTTCCAATTTGTCGTACAGAATGGTGTAATCAAGACTGTCGGAAGCTTTGGACAAATCAATGAATATACCAATGGATATCTCTTTTTCCTCTAAGCATTTGTATACTTGATGAACGAAACTTAATATTGCTCTTTCTGTTGATCGGTTTTCTCTGAACCCAAATTGCTGCGTTATCAGCAGTTCATTTTTTGCAAGGTAGGAGCACAGTCTCGAGTTAATGATTGATTCAAAAATTTTGCTGAATGCGGGTAGAATTGATATTGGCCGATAGTTATTGACTGCGGCTTTGTCCCCTGATTTGTGTACCGGTAGAACTCTTGCTGTTTTCATTTGGCGTGGGAAATAGCCGTCCTTTAATGATAAATTTATTATATGGCATAGGGGTAAGGATATGTCAGGAGATGTTCGTACTAACAGTTTTGGTGGAATGTCGTCGTATCCGGGGGAGTTGGACTTCATTGAAGAAGTCACTCTGTTGATCTCAGCTTCGGTAGTGGGTTTCATAAACATGGAGAATGTGGTTGGACGCTTCAAATAACGTCTGTGATCAGTATGTGTTTCTGGAGTTGCAAGTGAGGTTTTCAGGAAATGAGTGTTGAAGGTTGCGGCTGTGTTCGCACATGGAGGATGCAATTCGATTGTGTGTGTGCGCGTGTGTGTGTGTGTGTGAATACGTGTTGGTGTGTATGTGTATGCAAATGTGTGTGTATGTGTGTGTGTGTGTGTGTGTGTGTATGCAAATGTGTGGACATGTGTCGGTGAGCTTCTACATGACTGGTTTATCAGACGGTAGGTGTGAGCCACAAACACCACAAATTCTTGGGCAAATTGAGTTTTGTTCTCAGAATCGCAGCGCACCTCAAATGGCCAGTGTGCGCGATATAGCTGAATTTATCATGGTCATGTGGGTTTTCCTATTCAACAGCGTATATGCATGCTTTCTACCCGAACATGGCCCTGAGTAACAGTCGTAAATAATATTTTGCAACGTGATACCAGAATGATGTGTGCTGCTGACTGTAGATATATTGTTTTCTTTAATAATACTCGCATTAACATTTAAATCCGCACCTAACTAAACCTAGCATTTAAGCCCGCCCGTCGTGCGGAGAAATATAAACATATTCAATACGTAGGAGAAAAGCAATACAAATATAAAAGCGAGGAACTTAACCTATACAAAGTCTTACCCAATAGAAAAGTATAAATTTGAATATATTCAGTTTAATTTTGACTTAATATTTCCCTCAACCCGCCACATATTTAAAGCTGTCCCTCGCACGGAAGAATTCAGAACTCAAACACAATTAAAAATGTTCTGACATAATAAGACTGGCAAAGACTGACATAAAAAGACAAGACTTGATCAGACAGAGACAAGACTCATCAGAATGTTTCCAAAATACATTTATAACTTATAATTATTCCCCAACATCATTTGCTCAAGTACTATTCTACTTTTACCGGTATGATATTTACTGCTATCAATTATCATGTTACGCTATCATTCAAACCCGATATAACCTGACCCAAACATATCAAACCCCACCCAACAATCCGATCTTTACCTAACCCAGTATAACAAAGTTATAATCAGACCAGTTTTCTATCTGTCAGTTTACTCAGTTTTCTTTCTCTCTCTTTCTCTCAGTTTACTTTCGCGTTCTTTCGCGGCTTGCTTGTGCAGCTGTCGTTAGGCTAATTTATGTGTTAGAGCGACGCCAGTATTACACGGCGCCTGATATGTTTGGCACGTGTGAAGTATGGGTGACAGTTATTTATGACCCTTTTTTGTACGTCTGACTTGGCTGATCATCTCGAGACAACACGCATGTGTACTGTCAGATCGCGTTTAGAAATAGCTTGTGTCCCGGTTGTGTAGTTCGAGCGGTTTGGCCAGTTGGCAATTGCTTGCGGAATATGGTGCCAACGACGTGTGTTCGTAGGTATATAACCCGGGGTTTACTAAGAAGCGAAGCTTGGCTTGGGCTGTGCTTGGGCGGTGCTTGTGCTGTGCTTGTTGGTGGGTCAGTTGGCTTGGTTTGGTTGGACTAGCGACTTGCGATGTTGGACTCACCATTATTAAGTCGTCATTAGAGCATTAGGTTCAGGACTTTATTAAGTGTTAAGAGTAGATTTGACTGGTTGCCCTGAATACACAATTCAACTTCGACTGGGTGACTATTACTTGTTATCGCGGAGCACAACATCAAGAGGAACTATCAAGACATCACGATCAGCCGAACGAAGATCAACATAACAACATATTATTATTACCATCGTAACAGTCCCTCGCACGGAAGAATTCAGAACTCAAACACAATTAAAAATGATTAAAAAGACAAAACTTATTCATCAGAATGTTTCCAAAATACATTTATAGCTTATAATTATTTCCAAACATCATTTGCTCAAGTACTATTCTACTTTTACCGGTATGATATTTACTGCTATCAATTATCATGTTACGCTATCATTCAAGCCCGATATAACCTGACCCAAACATATCAAACCCCACTCAACAATCCGATCTTAACCTAACCCAGCCTAATATGAGGTGCTCCAACATATTTTTTGTGATCACAAAATGAACGGATTCAATCATAATTTGCATTCAGAACCTTGAGATTATCTACCTCATGGTTCTCAAACATGCGGTCAACCAATACATTTCTCGCAGATCGCCAATATGATATATAAACCAATCTGTAAGTCAGATAAATTCACATTTATTGCATGTGTGTGTAAGTAAGTATATTTGCCACAATAACATGCATCATAAGAGAACAAGAACAATATCAACATATGGGAGTACTACAATATTTCCCTATGAACATATTAGCCACAAATTCCTGAGTACTCCTATACTCTGCAATAGGGTAATATGTTCACCTCTGCCAGCGTAGTGTCAAAGGCGTACCAAGTGCGGTGAGTGCGACTGCGGTGTGTGGCCAATATGCTCACTTTTCACCATAGCGAAATTTGTGGCCAATATGTTCACTTTTCATCGTAGTGAAATCCAGTGGTTTTCAACACAATTCACGAGTTTGTATTCAACTGCGGCTTGTGACCAATATGTTGGATCCTATGTTGGATCTAGTACAATATTGCCCTATGAACATATTAGCCTCAAACGCCCGCATACTCCCATACTCTGCAATAGGGCAATATGTTCACCTCGGCCAGTGAAGTGTCAAAGGCGTACCAAGTGCGGTGAATGCGACTGCGACTTGTGGCCAAAATCTTCACTTTTCACCATAGCGAAATTTCAGTCGTTTTCAACACAACGCACGAATTCGTATACAACAGATGACTAGCACCTAACATACTGTGTGTGGTTATTGGCTAGGCTCAGTAAGCTGACCTAACCAAACTTGACCTAACCTGTCCAACCTAATCTAACCTAATCAATAACCATACAGTACGTTATGTGTTAGCTATCTGTTGTATACAAACTCGTGCGTTGTGTTGAAAACCACTGAAATTACGCTATGGTGAAAAGTGAACATATTGGCCACAAGCCGCAGTCGCACTCTCGCACTTGATACGCTTTTGATACTACACTGGCCGAGGTGAACATATTGCCCTATTGCAGAGTATGGGAGTATTCGGGCATTTTTGGCTAATATGTTCATAGGGCAATATTGTACTACTCCCAATATGTTCACTTTTCATCATAGCGAAATTTCAGTGGTTTTCAACACAATTCTTGTGTCTAACAGGTGGCTAGCGTCTAACGCACTGTGCGCAGCTACTGGTTAGAAATAACAAGCACTACTGGAGCAACTGGAGCAAGTGAAAAGCCAGCATTGGGTCCACTGCGCAAATTAATTAAAATATAAACAAAGCGAAAAAAAGCTTGTTAGGCTTGGGCTCAGTTATACTTATTACATATATGACTATCTAGCATCAATCAGTATATCGCATATAAAGTCTATCAGTATACATCATATAAAGTGTAATTCGTATAATAAATTATTATAATTGTATTATTTGTATTTAATTAATGTCATTAATACTTAAAATAGGTGTATATGTACATTTTTGTAATCCTTTCCGATCAAATAAACGCAACGGCGCTTCATGTTCATAAAACCAAACTCCTCTATATCGCCTGCAATTTTTCAATTATCGCCTCCAATTATGTTTGCTGAAAATTGCACCCGCACCAGCCTGTTGATACCAAATGGCTCGCCCGCCTTGTGCCCATCATAGCGGTGATTCCCGGTATACTCAAGTGGCTGTCTTGATGACATTGACTTTCAGTAGTTTTTGCCCAGTCGAATCATTTCAACTTATACAGATATTAAGATTGAAACAAATATTCACCATGAAACATTTGTTCGCCAATGTGAACACAACTCAATACGTCTTTATTAACAGAATGTAATAGGAGTAATTGAAACACATGTGACGAACACACATGGTAAACAATGGACACAATCGTAAAGAATATTGAGATTGTAACAATGCAGGAAGGCAGCGGTGCTGGTTGAAGGCAGAGAATGAGACGTATGAAGACTGGGTAGTGTCACTTTCACCGCACACGCGACACACAATAGCTGAGATGAGCGGAATTCATTTCAGATGTGACGGACGCGTTCACGAATCATCCTGAAATATAGTGGATTAAAACGTTCGCAGAGCGGTACTGCCGGAACAAACATCACAGTCAACACTATCTGAACGTCAGGAATGATGGATTCCAATTGGTATACATTTCCATTCACTAATATATGTTCAGTATGATACCGCACGACGTATTAATTTTGACATTTAATTATTTAAAACATTAATTTATTTTAATTTACTTCATATTGGCACCCACCTGAAATGACGCGGGCTTTATGTTACATCACACGTGCTGATATCGCCACACGAGCACAATCTGTCGATGTTGACAAGCAAGACGATGCGCAACAGGAGTTTGTGCACATTCGGAGTGTTTTAATTGCAAAACAAGATTCGCTGGTAATGAATAAAAAAACAGAAAACTAACAAGCAAGTAAATACTCGCAAATAGCACTGATATAGGGAAAAATAATCCGCCTGACTGCACTTCAAATATACAAATACGTATTGAACCTAGAACCCCAGGAAGTATTCTATGAAATCCACATATTTTGAAGAGCAAGTTCAACGCAGGGACAAGACAAACGCAAATCACTCGTCGAATGGTTGTACCTCAATTATACAGACACATTGAATAAACAATAACAAAAATAACAAAAAAACAACGAATACCATATTTTAAGAGCAAGTTCAATATAATCTGTAGTCATCAAAGATACAAGACGAGTGGACATAAAAAAAAAGAAATACATAAAAACGAGAGATACATAAAAAAGCAACGAATACCATATTTTAAGAGCAAGTTCTATATAATCTGTATATTTAAGCACGTGTTTAACGATTTCATATTTTGTATTGTATCTTAGCACTGTAATTTGTATTTCTGGTCAGTGTAACTCCTGAAGATGGCTAATGTTAGACGAGAGATGTCTCGAGAAATAAATACCACCAATGTCTACCAGTGTGTGAGAATGGAGTTAGTTAACTCCGAAATGTTACGCCAACAAAACATCGGTCAATTGCTGAACAGACTTGACAAAAGAGACCAGCAATCCGCAAGAATTATCGAGACAACGCGGAAAAAACTAGTCAACTGCAAATGCGCAATCGATTTAAATCTCTGTAAGTTGTGTGTGTGTGTGTGTGTGTGTGTGTGTGTGTGTGTGTGTGTGTGTGTGTGTGTGTGTGTGTGTGTGTGTGTGTGTGTGTGTGTGTGTGTGTGTGTGTGTGTGTGTGTGTGTGTGTGTGTGTGTGTGTGTGTGTGTGTGTGTGTGTGTGTGTGTGTGTGTGTGTGTGTGTGTGTGTGTGTGTGTGTGTGTGTGTGTGTGTGTGTGTGTGTGTGTGTGTGTGTGTGTGTGTGTGTGTGTGTGTGTGTGTGTGTGTGTGTGTGTGTGTGTGTGTGTGTGTGTGTGTGTGTGTGTGTGTGTGTGTGTGTGTGTGTGTGTGTGTGTGTGTGTGTGTGTGTGTGTGTGTGTGTGTGTGTGTGTGTGTGTGTGTGTGTGTGTGTGTGTGTGTGTGTGTGTGTGTGTGTGTGTGTGTGTGTGTGTGTGTGTGTGTGTGTGTGTGTGTGTGTGTGTGTGTGTGTGTGTGTGTGTGTGTGTGTGTGTGTGTGTGTGTGTGTGTGTGTGTGTGTGTGTGTGTGTGTGTGTGTGTGTGTGTGTGTGTGTGTGTGTGTGTGTGTGTGTGTGTGTGTGTGTGTGTGTGTGTGTGTGTGTGTGTGTGTGTGTGTGTGTGTGTGTGTGTGTGTGTGTGTGTGTGTGTGTGTGTGTGTGTGTGTGTGTGTGTGTGTGTGTGTGTGTGTGTGTGTGTGTGTGTGTGTGTGTGTGTGTGTGTGTGTGTGTGTGTGTGTGTGTGTGTGTGTGTGTGTGTGTGTGTGTGTGTGTGTGTGTGTGTGTGTGTGTGTGTGTGTGTGTGTGTGTGTGTGTGTGTGTGTGTGTGTGTGTGTGTGTGTGTGTGTGTGTGTGTGTGTGTGTGTGTGTGTGTGTGTGTGTGTGTGTGTGTGTGTGTGTGTGTGTGTGTGTGTGTGTGTGTGTGTGTGTGTGTGTGTGTGTGTGTGTGTGTGTGTGTGTGTGTGTGTGTGTGTGTGTGTGTGTGTGTGTGTGTGTGTGTGTGTGTGTGTGTGTGTGTGTGTGTGTGTGTGTGTGTGTGTGTGTGTGTGTGTGTGTGTGTGTGTGTGTGTGTGTGTGTGTGTGTGTGTGTGTGTGTGTGTGTGTGTGTGTGTGTGTGTGTGTGTGTGCATCTGTATGTGCTTATTATTTGTCGCCTTTCAGTTCTGCGCGGTGTTTGATGAATATGTGGACGTGCGAGTGCGTTTTTGTGTATGTGCGTGTATGTGTGTGTTTGAACAATATGTTGCCGCCGAGTCGGAGGAGCGGCGCTGGGGCGAGCCGCGACTCGGCACGGAAGAGGTCGTGCCTGCGGGGGCGTGTGGCGATGTGTTGTTTTTCGGCAGTGTGTCTGGTGCAGTGTGCGGATTAAGTGGTGTTCTGTGTGCGAGAGAGTTATGTGTGTTAGAGAGTTTTGCGCGTGAGAGTGCCCTTGTGAATTAATCTGTATTTTCGTGACGTTCGTGTATTCTAATCAGAAATACATCTTAACTACTGCTTTGCTAGGCCTGTTCTCTACAAGCTATTTCGGCATATATGGAAATGAGTGAGACAAGTGCTGATTTGAGACTCATCCCAGAGTTCGATGGGTCTTCATCCTCAGTCAGTGAGTGGCTGGAAAAAGTAGAGTTGGTGTGTCGTCTCAGGCGAATTACCGACCTGCACAGTGTTGTGCCGCTAAGGCTGACTGGAGGCGCGTTCGCCGTCTACCAACAGCTTCCTGAGGATGCGAAACAAGACTACAAGCGAATCAAGCATGCGCTACTGACTGCCTTTTCAGTAGACAAATTCACGGCTTATGATAACTTCATCAGCAGGAAAAGACAGTCAGGAGAAGCTGTAGACATTTACTTCTCAGAACTCAAGCGTCTGGCTTCTGTCATCGGTGACGTTCCAGACTCACTTGTAATGTGCGCGTTCGTTTCAGGTCTTCCCGATAGCGTACGCCAGCTGCTTCGCATGGGCTCTCGCTTGGACAACATGAGCCCGTCTGAGCTGCTCGAGCGTTCAAGAGTGCTGTTACATGAGAGCGAAAAACACGCATCGGACTCTTGTTTTTGTGGCGAAGCCTGAGAAAGAGTCGGTGGCCAGCGATCGCAGTGATGAGCGCAGGTGCTTCACGTGCGGTGGGGTTGGCCACTTCGCTGCACGTTGTCCGTCTTCGACTGAGGGTGCAGCCCGAACGAGCCGGCCTGGACCGTCTGGTTGGCGTGGGATACGCTGCTACAACTGCAACCGTCTCGGTCACCTGGCTTTTCAATGCCGCACTGCACAGCGCTCGGGAAACGGCGAAGGGGGAGGAGAAACTGCGCCGGTCTCTTCCCCCAGTCAGTGAATGGGCAGCTGCCGGTTATTCGCATTGAAGTGAACGGTGTCCGTCGGCGCGCGCTTGTAGACACAGGGTGCTCGGCGAGCATTTTGTGCGGGGACGTGTGTGATGACTGGTCGAGAGAAAAAATCTCTGTACTCACGTTGAGTCAGAATCATTTCGATTGTATCGGACGCGGAACTATTCGCGTGTGCTGTGGGGGAGTTCCGCGGCCCATAAATGCGATTGTTGCCTCGTCGCGTCCAATGGGTTTTGATCTGATCATTGGCATGGACGCTATTACCGTTCTTGGTGGTGTATCTGTTTCTTCAGCCCGTGAGGTCCGGTTTGGCGTTGACGACTGTGAGACAAAGTAAATTCGGAAGAAAAGTGGTGCATATTTTGCGTGTTCTGCAGTGACTACGAACGAAGCGGGTTTGAAAGCTGAAGAAAACGATTTTCTTGCTGAATATGACGAGGAAGAAAAATCCTGGACGGCCAGATGGAAGTGGGCGAATGGTAAGGAGCCGGGCCCCTTGAAGAATTCTGTGGAGTCATATCACGTGGGCGACACACATCAGGAGGCATTTGAAAACGAGCTGCATTGCTGGATAGATAATGGCTGGTTGGTGAGGTATGACGAGAGCAAGCTGGGTCCGGCGAAAGGATTACTGCCGCTGATGGCCGTGCCTCAACGTGAGAAAGTAAGACCTGTTATGGATTTCAGGGAGCTAAATACTTTCGTTGATGCGCAAACTAGAGATGCCGATGTATGTGCCCATGTTTTGCGGCAGTGGAGGAGGCAGGGGGATAATGTGACTGCTCTTGATTTGAAGAAAGCGTACCTTCAAATAAAAGTGCACCAGTCTCTGTGGCTCTACCAAACAGTTGTGATCGGAGGACAGAGGTATTGTCTCACGAGGCTGGGATTCGGGCTTAATGTGGCACCCCTGGTCATGAAAGCGGTGCTCAAGACTGTGATGCGCCAGGACAAGCTAGTCGAGTCAGGCACTGTCCCGTATATCGACGATGTGCTAGTGAACGAGGATGTGATGAGTGCCGAATATGTGCGCAAGCATTTGCAGAAGTACGGACTGTTGTGCAAATATAATGAGACGTCGAAGGATGCGAGCAGGTTTCTCGGACTCAGAGTTTTCAGGCAGAACCGGCAGATGAGATGGTCTCGTGATGATAATGTGTGTGGCTTACCCGAGCGGCTTACACGGCGGACAATTTTCTCTGTCTGTAGCAGGTGGATAGGACACTATCCCGTTGGTGGATGGCTGAGAGTGGCCACGGCATACATAAAGAGAATTTCCAATGAGAACAGCAGATCATGGGACGACGAAATTGGTCATGAGGGTGTTAGGCGTTGCTTGCAGCGAGTTCAAACCGAGCTAGTCAAGCATGATCCGGTTTGCGGACGGTGGGCTGTGAGAGGCAAAACAGCAAAGGTGTGGGTAGACGCCAGCTGTCTGGCTCTGGGAGCTGCGATGGAAGTTGACGGAGAGATCGTGGAAGATGGTGCTTGGCTCAGGAAAGAGGACGTGAAACACATAAATATGGCTGAGCTCGACGCGGTCATAAAAGGCTTGAATCTAGCTCTTGCATGGAAAATGCGCGAAATTGAGTTGATGACGGACTCAGTCACTGTCAGGCAATGGGTTTCAGACATGTTGACCTACAAAGCGAGGTTGAGAACAAAAGCGGCTGCTGAGATGCTTGTCCGCAGAAGATTGGACATTGTGAGATCACTTATTGACGAATACCATTTGATAGTAACAGTCACACTGGTTCCGTCCAGAGAAAACAAAGCTGACGAGCTGACCGGAGTCCCAAGAGAATGGCTGGGACACAATAGGGCTGCGACAGAGGCCAAGGTGTCGTGCGCCGCTGCGGTGCATAGGATGGAAGCTACGATTCGGAAAATACACCATGAAATGGGCCATCCGGGCGTCAGACGTACATTGTACTTTGTCAGGAAGAACGGAAGCGGCGTGACCAAGAGAGACGTCAAAAATGTTGTGTCTTTGTGTGATATATGTAGATCGATTGACCCATCTCCTGTTGTATGGACGAGAGGACACTTGGGCGTGGAGAGCGTATGGGAGCGCCTGGCCATGGATATCACACACTTCAGAGGAAAGTCATAATTAACCCTGATTGATTGTGGGCCATCTCGGTTCGCAATATGGCGTGCGCTACGGTCGCATACCGTGGAAGTTGTGGTTGACGCGCTGCGAAATGTATTCATTGATCACGGTTCGCCCAAATGCATCCTGACCGATAACGAGACGACGTTCCGTAGCCAGAGGTTTGTTGGCTTTGCAAATGAGTGGGGGGTAAACGTCATGTACAGGTGTGCATATGCACCATAGGCAATGGAATAGTCGAACGCAGCCACCGCACTATCAAGGTGAGGGCTGCAAGAAAACAGTGTGACATATTGGAGGCTGTCTATCTATATAATGTCACCCCGTTGGACGATGTTTCACCTGATCGCACGCCAGCGTCAATGATTTTCAGATATGATCTAAGAACGAAAGGGATTGACAAAACTTGTTCGGAGGATAGTGAGCCAGTGACGCCAAAGTTAAAAAAAAGGTGACAGAGTGTGGTTGAAACAGCCAGGAAGTAGGTGCACTGAAAGGTGGTCAGAAGGCGTGGTGACTGACGTTGTATCTGCACAGTGTGTGGAGGTGGATGGTATGTACAGACACGTGCGACATTTGAGGCCGAGAGGCAATAAACAAAGCGAGGAAGTAGCTGCGGAGACATCAGTGGACACCAGTGACGATGAACTCACTCTTGTTTTCCCTGCCCAACAAAGTGTAAATACAGATGGACAGGACGTTGCGGCAGCGAGGCCTGAACAAACAGAGGCAGATCATGGCGTGTGCGGTGAAGTGCCATTGCGAAGATCCGAGAGAATCTGCCAAATGTCTAGTAGAAATAGAGTTGGTCATTTGTGTGATTGTGCCAATCAGGAGGAGGTGTAATTTGTGTGTATGTGTGTGTGTGTGTGTGTGTGTGTGTGTGTGTGTGTGTGTGTGTGTGTGTGTGTGTGTGTGTGTGTGCGCGCGTGTGTGCATCTGTATGTGTTTAGTATTTGCCGACTTTCAGTTCTGCGCGGTGTTTGATGAATATGTGGACGTGCGAGTGCGTTCTTGTGTATGTGCGTTGAGTCGGAGGAGCGGCGCTGGGGCGAGCCGCGACTCGGCACGGAAGAGGTCGTGCCTGCGGGGCGTGTGGCGATGTGTTGTTTTTCGGCAGTGTGTCTGGTGCAGTGTGCGGATTGAGTGGTGTTCTATGTGCGAGAGAGTTCTGTGTGTTAGAGAGTTTTGCGCGTGAGAGTGCCCTTGTGAATATATCTGTATTTTTGGGACGTTCGTGTATTCTAATCAGAAATACATCTTAACTACTGCTTTGCTCGGCCTGTTCGCTACAATCTCGTTTGTTTGAGAGAGAATATATATATATATATATATATATATATATCTATATCTATATATATAAAAGAGATCCTCTGTGTGTCTGTCTGTGTGTCTGTTCGACCCTCCTTGGTCCATTTTCTATCAGCTATTATTCGGCCACCATTTGGCCTACCCGCTAACAATTTATACCATCACGTTGGAAATTTTCTTGTCTACACTTTAGATTAAATTTTAAATTTCAAAAATGAAATCAAAAAAAGTTATAGCGGTGAAAAGACAAAATGAACCCTGAAAAATGCGAAAAATTGTGGCCAATGCTCTGCCATCTACTCCTCATAAACCAGAAATGGTACAGCCAAACAGATTATACCACTGTGTAGAGAATTTTCTGTTCTACAAGATAAGTTATAATTCATATCCAAAAATAGAACATAAAAGATGTAAACATGACAAAATTTCAATCTATATTCAAAATTATATTTAAACTCCACGCGTCCGATTTTCTATACTTTTTTCTCTATTTATCAAAAACTAATTATCAAACATCTAAATAAATAATGCCATCATGCTGGGAATTTTGTTTGCTACAACACGGTATAATTTTTAATTTTCCAAAGTGTATTAAAAAAAAGTTACGGCGGTGTGAAGTCAAAATGACAAAGTCAAAAATGCAAAATTAGCACTGGAAACCGTGAATGTTTTGGTAAATATTCCCCTATCTATTCCTCATAAACCAGCAATGGTACAGCTATAAAAATTATACTATTGTGTAGATAATTTTGTGTTCTACAAGAAAAGTTATAATTTATACCCACAAATGATACAAAAAATGTGTAAAATTGGCAAAATTGTCAAATACATCCAAAATTACACTTGATCACCGGGCGCCTAAATTAATTCATTTTTCTACCTATTTCTCAGGAACTATTTGTCACACATTAAAATAAATTATATCATCGTGCTGGAAATTGTATTTTTTTAAATGTGGTATAATTCTTAATTTTCCAAAGTGTATCTGAAGGAAGTGACGGCGGTGTAAAGTCAAAAGGACATATTGCCAATTTGACAGCTATTATGCGCAATTGCGATTACACAGGAATATACTACTGTGTAGAGAATTTTGTGTTCTACAAGAAAAGGTGTAATTTATACCCACAAATGATACAAAAAACGTGTAAAATTGGCAAAATTCTCAAATACATCCAAAATTACACTTGAACACCGGGTGACTACAATTTATTCATTTTTATACCCATTTCTCAGGAACTATTTGTCATACATTAAAATTAATTATACCATCGTGCTAGAAATTTTGTTTCCTACAGTACGGTATAATTATTAATTTTCCAAAGTGTATCTGAAGGAAGTTACGCCGGTGTAAAGTCAAAAGGACATATTGCCAATTTCACAGCTATTATGCGCACTTGCGATTACACAGGAATATACTACTGTGTAGAGAATTTTGTGTTCTACAAGAAAAGCTATAATTTATACCCACAAATGATACAAAAAACGTGTAAAATTGGCAAAATTCTCAAATACATCCAAAATTACACTTGAACACCGGGCGACTAAAATTAATTCATTTTTCTACTATTTCTCAGTAACTATTTGTTACACATAAAAATAAATCATACCATCGTTCTAGAAACCTTTTCTTCTACAATACGGTATAATTTGTAATTTTCCAAAGGGTATCTGAAGGAAGTTACGGCGGTGTAAAGTCAAAAGGACATATTGCCAATTTGACAGCTATTATGCGCACTTGCGATTACACAGGAATATACACCGATTAAATTTCACTGAAGCCCAATCACAATTAAGAATGCATCATATTATCTCCAAGCATGGATGGTGTGGTTTTATTGCGTACAGCTTAATTAATGCTACACTCTACTGAATATAAAGGCTTTATTGTCCTCAATAACGTTCCGCACGACGGGCGGGTAAAATGCTATTGGGAACAAAGTAAACTACTGAATTTAACTGTGTAATTTAATTGGTTTAATTTCAAGTTGCATAAGCATAAGTTGCATAAGGATATGGGTTGCAATATCATGTAATGCCAACTTATGCTGTTTTAGCGGACGCATTAACCTGGAATTATAGAGATGACAGAAGGTTGCATTGTTTTGATAGTGTTGTGGAAAAACATGTTTTCTAAATTGAAACATAAATTTCACATTTAGACTTTTAGATTAGCTATAACTTTCCTGTGGGTTTGTTTTTCTTTTTCAATTTGCACTAATTTTTTTATGAATTGAATATTAATTATATTTTATGAACTGTTCCGCACGACGGGCGAATTAAATGTATCTATAAAGAGTGGGTTTAAATGATAGCGAGGTATATGATATTTTGCTAGCAGTAAATATTCTAGCGATAAAAGTAGAATAGCTCTTAAGCAAATGATTTTGGAGAATGATGTGAACCTTTAAATATATTTTGCGATCTGATGATATATGTATTAGGAATAATACGTAGCAGAATATAGATTGCATAATATAATATCGGCTGTAATATCAAGGGCTGCATTATCGATGTAATCCAAAAAATAACAACTGTATGAATATGATGCATTAGTGGAAGCATTAACCGGGAATTATGAGATAATATGATAATGGTGTAAAATTATATCGCATTATGCAACAAATGTGAATTTAGCTACCTTACAGTTTGGTCCCGATACTATATTGGCGGGTTGAGAGAAAAGTATTGGTGGGCCGCGTGTTTGGGACCCCTGGGGTAGATAATCTCAGTCTTCTGATTACAAATTATGATCGCATCAGTATATTTTGTGATCACAAACTAATAAGTTAAATCACCTCAGACTAGGCTGAGAGCGGTCAAGATTGAATGGTTGGGTTGGGTTGGGTAGGTTTGACTCAGGTTATATTGGGTTTTAATGATAGCGGAAAATATATAAATTTTAACAATAAATATTATAGCGGTAAAAGTGAAATAGTACTTAAGCAAATGATATTGGGGAATGATGTTAAGTAATAAATATAGTTTGGAAACAGTCTGATGAAAAGATTTCATCATCTTTCATTGTTTGTTTCGTGTTTGTGTTCTGAATTATACCACACGACGGGCAGATTTATATATCAGGCGGGTTGAGGGATAATATTTGTCAAAATAAGAACAAAAATATTCACATTTAGACTTTTCTATTGGTTAAGATATTTATAGGTTACATTTTTTGCTTTTCGATTTGTATTCATTATATTTTATGGATTTGATATGAATTTTATTGTATGAATTGTTCCGCACGACGGGTGGGTTTAAAAAAAGTGTTTTTAGATCATTTTTTCAAATGGTTCATTTAAAAAAAGTTTTTTTTTTAAAATAAAAATGTTCCGCGGGCAGCAACTATAGACAATAGAACGTTCAATTTACCCTGTAGAATTAATCCATACACAAAACCAATGGATTTGACTTCAAGATGCAGAACGGATCGTGTTCGAGTTCTGAATTATTCAGCACGACGGGCGGGTTTAAAAATGACTCAGGCGGACTGAGGGGAAATATTGTGTCGAAATAAAAATAATTAAACTTATAATTTTCAATTGATTAATATTTTTATGAGTGTACCCTATTGCATTTTTATTTTTCCATATTTTTTATGAATTGAATATGAATTTCATGTTATGAATTGCTCCGCACAACTGGCGGGTTTTAATGCTATATATATACATAAAGAAGAAATTATCTGTCTGTCTGTGTATGTATGCTTGAATATGAGGTGACATAATTGCGCTGGCTCATGGTTCGCTGGTTCAATTATCAGGGGCTTCAAACGCAAACGAAGCGATGGCTCATTTTTATGAAATAAAAATGTCCCGCGGGCAGCAATAAAACGTTCAATTTCACCGTATAGAATGAATTCATATACAAAACTAATGGATTTGACTTCAAGAACCAGAACGGATGGTGTTCGAGTTCTGAATTTTTCCTCACGTCGGGCGGGTTTAAATATGAGGCGGGTTGAGTGAAAATATTTTGTCAAAATAAAATTAAAAATAATGAAATTTAGACTTTTTAATTGATTAAGGTCTTCATGAGTTTGCCTTATTTATTTTTAATTTGCAATATTTTTATGAATTGTTCCGCACAACGGGCGGGTTTTAATGCGGTTTTAATGCTATATATATACATAAAGAAGAAATTATCTGTCTGTCTGTGTATGTATGCTTGAATATGAGGTGACATAATTGCGCTGGTTCATGGTTCGCTGGTTCAATGATCAGGGGCTTCAAACGCAAACGAAGCGATGGCTCATTTTTATGAAATAAAAATGTCCCGCGGGCAGCAATAAAACGTTCAATTTCACCGTGTAGAATGAATTCATATACAAAACTAATGGATTTGACTTCAAGAACCAGAACGGATGGTGTTCGAGTTCTGAATTATTCCGCACGTCGGCCGGGTTTAAATATGAGGCGGGCTGAGTGAAAATATTTTGTCAAAATGTAAATTAAAAATAATGAAATTTAGACTTTTTAATTGATTAAGGTTTTTATGAGTTTGCCTTATTTATTTTTAATTTGCAATATTTTTATGAATTCTTCCGCACAACGGGCGGGTTTTAATGCTAATTATTAATTTATACGGTATAATTATTAATTATTAATTATACGGTATAATTATTATTTTTCCAAAGTGTATCTGAAGGAAGTTACGCCGGTGTAAAGTCAAAATGTCATGTTGCCAATTTGACAGCTATTATGCGCACTTGCGATTACACATGAATATACACTGATTTAATTTCACTGAAGTCCAATCATAATTCACGCACTTGCGATTACACAGGAATATACTACTGTGTAGATAATTTTGTGTTCTACAAGATAAGCTATAATTTATACCCACAAATGATACAAAAAACGTGTAAAATTGGCAAAATTCGCAAATACATCCAAAATTTCACTTGAACACCGGCCGAATAAAATTAATTAATTTTTCTACTATTTCTCAGTAACTATTTGTTAAACATAAAAATAAATTATACCATCGTGCTAGAAATCTTGTTTTCTACAATACTTATAATTTCTATAATATTTTTATGAATTGTTCCGCACAACGGGCGGGTTTTAATGCGGTTTTAATGCTATATATATACATAAAGAAGAAATTATCTGTCTGTCTGTGTATGTATGCTTGAATATGAGGTGACATAATTGCGCTGGTTCGAAGCGATGGCTCATTTTTATTAAATAAAAATGTCCCGCGGGCAGCAATAAAACGTTCAATTTCACCGTGTAGAATGAATTCATATACAAAACTAATGGATTTGACTTCAAGAACCAGAACGGATGGTGTTCGAGTTCTGAATTATTCCGCACGTCGGCCGGGTTTAAATATGAGGCGGGCTGAGTGAAAATATTTTGTCAAAATGTAAATTAAAAATAATGAAATTTAGACTTTTTAATTGATTAAGGTTTTTATGAGTTTGCCTTATTTATTTTTAATTTGCAATATTTTTATGAATTCTTCCGCTCAACGGGCGGGTTTTAATGCTAGTATATATATAAAACAGATCCTCTGTCTGTCTGTGTATGTGTCTGTCTGTCCCACCCTCCTTGGTCTATCTTATGCAAGCTGCTACTCGGTAACCACTTAGCGTACCAGCTAACAATTTATACCATCACGTTGAAAATTTTCTTGCCTATACGATAAAATACATTTTAAATTATAAAAACAAAACAAAAAAAGTTATTGTGGTGAAAAGACTAAATGAATCCTGAAAAATGCGAACATTTTGGTCAATATTCTACCATCTACCTTTCATAAACCATCAATGGTACGCTATAAAAATTATACCACTGTGTAGAAAATTTTCTGTTCTACACGATAGGGTATATTTCATATCCCTAAAATATATTATAAAATATGTGAAATGACAAAATCTCAATCTACATTCAAAATTATTTAAACTCCACGCGTCCGATTTTCTAAACTTTTTTTCTCTTTCTCAGCAACTGAATATCACACATCTAAATTCATAATACCATCATGCTGGGAATTTTGTCTTCTACACCACATATAAATTTTAATTTTCCAAGTGTATTAAAAAACGTTACGGCGGTGTGAAGTGTAAATGACAAAGTCAAAAAAGCAAAATTAGCACACAAAAACGTGAATATCTTGGTCAATATTCCGCTATCTATTCCTCATAAACCAGCAATGGTAAAGCTATAAAAATTATACGTTTGTGTAGAGAATTTTGTGTTCTACAAGAAAAGTTATAATTTATACCCAAAAATGATAAATAAAATGTGTAAAATTGCCAAAATTCTCAAATACATCCGAAATTTCACTTGAACACCGGGCGACTAAAATTAATTCATTTTTCTACTATTTTTCTGTAACTTTTTGTTACACATAAAAAAATATTATATCATCGTGCTGGAAATTTTGTTTTCTACAATGCGGTATACTTTTAAATTTTCCAAAGTGTACCTAAAGTAAGTTACGGCGGTGTAAAGTCTAAAGGACATATCGCCAATTTGACAGCTATTATGCGCACTTGTGATTACACAGGAGCGATTACACACACTGATTAAATTTCACTGAAGCCCAATCACAATTAAGAATGCATCATATTACCTGCAAGCATGGATGGTGTGGTTTTATTGCTTACAGTTTAATTAATGTTACATTATACTGAATAGAAAGGCTTTATTGTCCTCAATATTTATACATGAATTGTTCCGCACGACGGGCGGGTAAAATACTACTGGGAACAAAGTTAACTACTGAATTTTACTGTGTAATTCAATTGGTTTAATTTCAAGCTGCATACGCTTAAGTTGCATAAGGATATGGGTTGTAATATCATGCAATGCCAACTATATGCATATGCTGTTTTAGCGGAAGCATTCATCTGGAATTATAGAGATGACAGAAAGTTGCATTGTTTTGATAGTGTTACACTTCTGAATTACTACACACGAAGGACGGGTGTGAATTTGAGCAGTGTTGGGGGAAAAAACTTCATCAATAATTATAACAAGAATTTACAAATTCTGATTTTTCTATTGGTTAAGCTTTTTGCTTTTTGATTCATTATATTTTATTAATAGTTCCGCACGACGGGCAGTTTTAAATACGAGGCTGTTCGAGGGGAAATATTGTGCCACATCTAAAATAAAAACATCCATATTTAGATTTTTCTATTGGTTAAGAGTTCTTATGGCTTTACTTATTCTTTTTAAATTTCTAATCGTTATTTATTAATTCAATATTTATTTTACTTCATTTATTGTACCGCCCAACGGTAGGGTTTCAATGCTAGATGGTGATGTTAAGTTATAAATATATTTTGAAAACATTATGATACAAAACTTTGGTCACTTTTCATTGTTTTGTGTTTGAGTTCTGAATTATTCAGCACGACGGGCAGGTTTATATATGAGGCGGTTTAAGCAAACTATTTTGACAAAATATATATAAAAACATACAAATCTAGACATTTATGGATTTATTATTTTCTTTTTTAATTCATATTCCATTTCTCTTATGAATTGAATACAAATTTAATAGTATAAATTGTTCCGCACGACGGGCGGGTTTACATGCTAGAATTATAATTGATTTTTTCGTGTTTGTGTTCTGGATTATGCCTCACGACGGGCAGGTTCATATATGAGGCGGATTTAGGGATAATATTTTGTCAAAACTAAAATTAAGATATCCACATTTAAACCTTTCTATTGGTTAACATATTTACAGGTTAATTTTCAGTATGACAAGTTACATATTAACACATCTTAGCAAAGTTGGAGACGTTTACATCGAAAACCACGACAGATTTTTGCGCATGAATGTACATAATTTATCGCTTTAAACAATACATAAAGTGATGAAATTCTGCTGGAAATCACGTCAAGTACTTGCCATATATAAAATACAAGACTATCCATATATGGATCCATATACGGATTTGATTAATCCATATACGGACAAATTGGGGAGTTGCGCAAACTTGAGCGGGTTTGGTCTCGAACTCGTTGCGATGCCGACTGGGAAGCATTTACCTCATATCGTCGAGCCTATATATCATCTCTCGAGAAATTCAAAGTTGATAGGGTTTCAAATCTGCTCGCCAATAGTCATTTTTGTTCTCGGTGGTGCTTGCTAAACAAACTCATTGGTAAACAGACTCGTATATCTCCATCATTCACTGCGAAAGAGTTTGCAAATTTCCTCATATCCAAGGCTTCTTCCCTTTTGGGAATTAACTCCTCCCCAGCACCAGTACCTCACACAGTAGTTAAAAGTGCAGTGAATCCTTTGCAGTCATTTGATCAATTAACTTTATTCGACACCTTACAAATTCTACGGAAAACAAGACCTTCGTCATGCCCTCGAAATCCCATTTGCTATGGAAAGATTTCAAAAAGTATATACTTATTAGCCCCTTTTATACCCACCTCATCAACAGTTCCTTCCTCCAAGGCTCATTCCTCGCTTCAAAACACGCGGTTGTCAAACCTATACTAAAAAACCTAATTTAGACACGTTTTCTACAGCAAATTATCGCCCCATTTCCCTTCTAACATTCTCAGCCAAAATTATTGAAGCTGCCATTTACAAACAATTATCGCATTATATCATGGATAACAATTTTGTCGATCAATTTCAATCTGGTTTTTATCAAACATAGATCCACCGAAACCGCTCTTCTCAAAATTCAAAATGACGTTCTCCAACAGTTTTCATCTAATACTCCAATTATCCTTATTTTAATCGACCTTTCCTCAGCTTTTGATTTAGTTGATCATTCTGTCCTCATCCAGGATCTTCGTTCATTTGGTATATCTGATTCTGCTCTTTCACTGTTCATTTCTTACCTATCCGACCGTAGCTTTTCTGTCCAAATTGATTCCGATGAGTCCCCTTCACATCCAATCACTTCTGGTGTCCCTCAAGGATCTATCCTCGGTCCCATTTTGTTCAACATTTTCATGTACTCCATTTGACCTCTCCTCCGATCCATGTCTCTATCTTTTCACCTCTTTGCCGACGATATACAAATATATTTACCTGCTTTTCGCGAGAACGATATTCCTAACATATTCAACGCTATCAATTCCTGGGCTTCCTCTAGGTCACTTGTTATTAACCACTCTAAAACCCAATTCCTACTATTGCAAACCCCTTGTATGGATTTCCAAGTGAACCAACTGAAAATACTGCCACAAGTTAAAAGTCTTGGTGTATATATTGATGCCTCACTCAGCTTCTCTCACCACATTAAAATCACTTTACGAAAGTGTCGCTATATACTACGTAACCTCTATATGTCGCGTAAATACCTAGATCAACGTTCCTCCATTGCTCTAATTAATGCCTTCATTTTCCCCCATCTAAATTATTGTTCCTCTTTGTTTTATTCTCTACCAAAAAAAGACATTTCTTCCTTCCAATCTATTCTCAACCAATCGTGCCGTTTTGTTTTCAGTCTTCCTTCCCGTCATCCTACCTCTCGACACCTAAAAACATTGAGATGGCTTCCTTTTAAATATATGACCCAACACAAAATATGCTGTCTCACTTTCAAATTGATCAACTCCCCCTATCCTCCACCCTATCTGAAGGAGCTGGTAGTGCCAGTCTCACACAACACTAACACTCGATCATCTAGTGCCCTTCTAGAACCCCGAGCAGTTACCGAATCATCATGGTCTTCCAAATCCTTCCAATACATTGCCCCCCGTCTGTACAATAAACTTCCCCGTTCAATTAAATCTTCCAGCTCCTATAAATCTTTCAGCAGCAAATTATATAAATATCTTTTGGATGTGTACATAGATTCATGAGCCCACACCAATATCATTCGTTTTTCTGTTGTATACGTGTTTTTGTGTGTCTTATCCCGCTGTGAGCCCAAGTTTTTATTTTTTTTTTATGCATTTTCATTTGTGTGTACATTGTGTGATTTGTATGTATATTTTCCTCCATGCCAATACTTTGTTGTATAAAGTGGCAATACATTTCTGATTTCTGATTTCTGAAATCCATATACGGACAAATTCATATACGGACAAATCCATATACGGACAAATCCATATACGGATTTGACCTCAACATTCAGAACGGATCGTGTTCAAATTCTGAATTATTCCGCAGGACAGGCGGGTTTATATCTGATAAGTGAAATAGTACTGATAGTAGTGAACAATACGTAGCAGAGCATATACAGCGTATGGGTTGCAATAATATGTAATACTAGCTATATCCATGTATTGCTTTAGGGGAAGCATTAACCTGGAATGATTGGTGAAAGAAATTGGCATCGTTTCAATGGTGTTTGGTACGTGTAGAAATTTTAGCCGCCCTGTTTCCCGCGCGTTAATGGTTGGTTACCATGGAAACGCATCGTCGGTTACTGTACTGCGCACTTAAAACGTTACTATTCTACAATAATGATAATTCAGTTAAAATATGACGATTCAATGCATGTTTTTATATTTTTTCAAAATATTAGGAATCTTTATGATATATTTAACAGTTTTTTATCATTGGCTTTCTGCTCAGTTTTTCAACAGACGGTTTGTGTCCAAAGTTGTCGTTTCATCCATTGTTCCATACTTGATCGGATTTGCGAGCTGCCTTTTATAGTTAACGTTTTTGACTCGTTGAATATTTAATTGGAAGTGAAACCTCACACGGTGAGTACTATATTATTATATCATTTTCAATTATTGCCGTATTTTGCTTTATTGGATAAACTCATTTCTGCCTATATATATATATATATATATATATATATATATATATATTGTCATTCAGACAAACGAGATTAAACTGGATTGCCGCTTTGCAGTTTTCAATCTTCTTCTTGGTAGTCTCGATCGCTCGTGCGAGTTTTTGATGATCGCTGTTGAGCTTGTGCAGTAATTCGCCGATGTGTAACGTTTCGGTGCAGCCGGTCTCCATCCTCAGACAATGCCGTTTGTTTGTTGCCGTTCAACTAAATGCCGTTTGTTTGTTGTCGATTATGTGTTTATATAGGACGTCAATTGTATGCGTTATTTTCACGCCTCGTGTATGCGCGCGGTGTGCGAAATTCGCACCTATGGTCGATGACACCTATGGCTCACGCTACTGCGCGCCGCCGTTTGTGGCACCTCGCGCATGGGCGCGTCCAGCTCACTGCTTGATGGGGGTCTTTGAGTGGGGAGAACACCATTTTACTCCAATTGCACGTTGATTTTTGGGCGCATTGTTGTTATGTAAATCGCTTCCAAAAGTTTCAAGCGTCTGTTGTCCGTTTCGTGCGCCAATATATCTGTTCTTGCCACTATTTCTTCTCGACCTATCTTTGTGTTATGCGCCGATGCATTGTGGTTTTTGATAGCACCGTTGCTGAGATGGCAGGTCAAACGGCGCGACAGCGTTGTTGTTGTCATCCCGATGTAGGAATGAGGTCCGCACCCCTCATCGTTTTCACAGGTGTACCGGTAGACAACATGATGTCGCTGCAGCTTGTCTGGCCTGTCATTGCTTGCATGCTTTGTTGCGCAATATCAGACTTGATGTTTTTTTGTGAACGATAATAAATGATCAATTTCACTTTTTTTTCTGGTTCAGTGGGTCTCACATTCTTCTCAATAATCTCCTTCATGACGCGTTCGTCGACTTTGTGCGCAGAAGACATAAAATTATACCAACAGATTGACGGAGTGGCTATGGGCAGCCCGGTCGGCGTTTTTTTCGCAAACTTCTTTATGGGTTCCGCTGAAACGTGTCAGTTTTTGTTTGTGAGCCGAGCTGAAATGTTTTTTGATGGCGCCGTTGCTCAGGTGGCAAGTCAGCCGCCGCGACAACGTCGTCGTCGTCATACCAATATCATCATCATCAATCATCATCATCAATATATTTAGAGCGCACGTAAATGACACACACGCGAAACAAAAAAAATAGACAGAGAAAAACATCATGTACCGGGAAACAATGCCGCAACAGCTATGTAAAAATGCGACAAGAAACAATGAACAGCGATATAGAACAACGACATACATATGATAAACATCGCACAACACAAAACTAGCAAAAGAAACAGCAAGAATTAAGAATAAAGAATGAGGAAGCAAAATGATGAAGACATATAGACAAATAGACATGAGATGGACGAAGGAAGTAAGTGAGCGGTATGAAGGAAGATACTACAATTTAGCATACGGTGTTAATGTATGAGTGTTTGGATCGAAGGATATTGAAAATAAATGTTTACGTAGGGAGGAGGAGAAAGACGCATAGGATGTAGACGAGAGAACATGTAATGGAAGCGAATTATAGAAACGGAGTGCAAAAAATGAAAATGATTTGGCCGACCAGCATGATTCGTTCAGAGCTCTTGGGCAATTCAGAGGCCGAGTGATGCGAGGGGAAAAATGAGAGGAATGAGAGAGCAGGCTAACAAGGTATTGAGGCTGATCGATGCCGTTTAAGAGTTTGAATATGGTACAAGCTAATTTGTAATGCACACGTGGAATGATGGGCAGCCAATGGAATTTGTAGAGATATTGAGAGGTGTGACAGCAAGGGACAGGAGAGAGCACAAATCTACAAGACTGATTCAAGACGGACTGCAAAATCCTCAAAAAACTGCGGGGAGTATTAAAATACAAAGTGATACAATAATCAATGCGTGGAAATATGAAAGTTTTTACAAATTTGATGGCTGACGCCTGGTCCAAATATGGTCGGATGGGATAAAGAGCACGGAGGATTAGACGACAGGAGCGCGCAACATAATGAATATTGTTTTCAAAAGTAAGACATGAATCCAGCACAATACCCAAATCACGAACAGAGGATCGGACCGGGAAAGAAAGCAGAGGAGGGGAAAGTCGAGGAGGATGCAGCGACAGGAACTCAGTTTTGGATTTATTTATTAAAAGACAACGAGATGCAGCCCATGAGACAATATCAGAGAGCATAGCATTGATGAAAGAATGATCTAAAGATGTGAGTGGACATATTAGCTGTATGTCATCAGCATATACATGAAATGACACAGGATAACGTTTTAATATGGGGCACAATGAGGACATATATAAATTGAAGAGAGTGGGACCAAGGATAGAACCCTGGGGGACACCTGAAATTAGAGGAACTGGATCAGATAACAGTGAGTTGAATTTTACAGAGAAGGACCGGTCAGTGAGATAGGAACGCATAAGTGAAAGAGCCGTAGAAGTAAGACCGATGTGAGATAGGTCATCAAGGAGAATATCATGTCTGACTAGATCAAAGGCCGATGACATGTCCAGCAGCACTAATACTACGGAATTACGGTATGAGAATTGAGAAAATACGGTTTGGGCAACTGATGTGAGAACGTTTTCTGTTGAAAGGGCGGGTCTAAAGCCAGACTGGTGGGGATCCAGAACACTATTTATTAAAGGAGAGATCTGTGAAAATATCACAGATTCTAATAATTTCGAAGTTAGGCTAATGATAGAAATTGGTCGGTAATTGTTGCACTCAGATGGGTTGAGTGTGGGTTTTTTCAATATAGCGTAGACAATTGCATGTTTTTCTGGTAGAAAACAACCATGGAGAAGTGACAGGTTTATCATATGCAAGAAATAAGGAGCAAATAATATAACAGAATGAGAGATGGCCTTAAAATCAATTGGGTCGGCTGGGGAGGATGAAATTTTTACTGAGGCAAGGAGAGCAAGAATATCAGAGAGATCAACATGATTAAAAGCAGAAAAAGTGGAAGATGAAACGGCATGATTGATGACACAGCTGGACATAGGGATACTAGCATGGGCAGACTTGACTTTATTAGCAAAAAATGTACAGAGCTCAGATGCAGTGACGGAACAATTTATGCTAGTGGAGCTACGACCGGAAATATTATTGAGTGTGGACCAGAGTGATTTTTGCGACTTGGACAGTGAAGACAATTTAGTTATGTAGTGAGAGCGTTTAGCCTCAGAAAGAGCAGCAATGTATGCAGTTCGAGCAGTACATAAATCGGACCACTCAGAAGCGGAACGAGTGCGGCGCCACGCTCTTTCTGAACGCCGTTGGGACCGATTTAGGGTGAGAAGCTCAGAATTAAGCCATGGTGTGTGAGTGTTTCAGCGGAAGCGTGAGACTAAAGGAAACAGACGATCATTGATTTCTGAGAGGCCAATTTTGAATTGAGTGTATACCTCGGCTGGAGATAGAGTACAAAATATATGGAATGGCAGTCGAGATGATAAGCACGAGAAAAAAAGATCAGTATGCAAGTTTTTATATGAACGAAACGTGGTAATAGAACGATTTTGAGAGTTACACGAAAGTGGAAGATCAAACAAGCATAAACTATGGTCAGAGAAAGAACTGTCCGGTGGAAAAACCTCAACATCAGGTACATCGAGATCAGTGGAGAGTGTAGGACTGGGAAACAAGAGAAGATCCAGCGTATGGCCAGACAGGTGAGTGGGAGACGATACAGGAGATGTGAGACCGAGTGTGTCAATGAGAGAGACAAAACGAGGACAATAAGGGTCAGATGACGGGTCGTCTAACCAGAAATTAAAATCGCCTACAACAGCGTACCTATTTGAAAAGACTGTTGACACTGATTCAATCAGATCTGAGAAATCGTCAAAGAAATGAGTAGCAGTGCCTGGATGATTATGCCTATAAAGTATGATAATGCAGAATTTCGGAATACATGGGAGAGATAATGACAATGCGATGAACTCAAAGGATGAATAGGCCGAAATTAATTGGGAACAAATTTGGAGAGAAATTGACTTTTTGAAATATAACTTTTAGGTCCACACCCCTGAACATTGCATGTGAATTGGTAAACGACGTGATGCTGCTGCAGCTGCACAGGCTTTTATTATTATTATTATTATTAATTACAGGCAAATCCAGTAGCATGGGAAGAGTGCAAGCACTATTACCACCCTAAGGTGGCCCCATGTACCGGAAGCGCCCAAAAGATTCAGAGAGAAAGAGAGTTCGAAGAGAAAAAAGTCTAGAAAGAGAGTTGGAAAGAAAATAGTAAATAAATAACAATAAATAATAAACCATCATCCGATAACAATCCATAATGTCACTCCGCCCACGTTCCTCAATAAATAATAACAATCAACAATAAATATGTGATTCAGTAAATAACAGCCATCAATAAATAAGAATAAATATTAATAAATAAGTGTTGCCGCCACGCTTCAAATTGTGCTTTATGTGATTGTGTGTTTAATAGTGTGTTTAATAGTGTTATGCAAACTAGTAATTAGAAATCGATCGCTAGATGCCGCGCACTGATCCTAATTCAATCGCTTATTGCAATGTCGCCGTACGGGTTTGCAACATAGTTGTCATCTCGGGGAGTGGCATTTATGTTTTGGTCATAGCGTCAGACGCCGGACAATTTTGATTGATAAACTGTGGCATATAAGGGAGAAGAAAGACTGCGAGGTGAGCTGTATTTTTGTTTATCGCTTGGAATTTGTATATTCGCCTGTGTTTATGTATATCGCTTTTTTGCCGTTAGATATTACAGAAATCTCGTGTGTCTGTACGTTTGGTGTGCGTGCGCATCAGTTGCGTATTTGCCTACACATCGCTTATGTATCTGCTATACATTTTGTTTCGCGTTTTCAGAAAAACCGCCGCCGCTGTACACACCGGACACAGTTGTCCGTCCAAACTCACCGAAACACGCACAGTTGCACTGTTTGATTATAATACATTACGGCGAGTTAATTCCGGTTTATCTTCCCGCTTCACACCCGTTTGTTGTCACATTACAGTTTTTCTCACATTTCTCACTCGGTTCATTTCTCCATGGTATGAGGTTTCCCTCTAATTCCGTATAATGGCTAGTGGTTTGCGTATGAATCCTAGAAGACTGAAGGAGCATCTTGATCGCCAGTGCGAAAGTGCTCATCTTCTGATTGAAAGTGCGGGAAGCCGTAACGCGTTAGGCAAACTGCTAAGCGATATCGAGGCGACATTGACCGAGTTGTGTGAAGAGCACGATAAACTTTTTTTTTGCGGAAGAAACTGACAAAAATGTCGCTGAATCGTTTATCAAAGATGTCAAAGATCAGTACCGAACTGTTTACGACAGTGCAAAACAATATCTGATTGACAGGCAGGACGATGCACGGTCCTGCGCGTCATTGCTGGAAGGCTCGATTGCGTCATCCAGAGCGAGCGCGGAAGCCGCGTCAGCGCTCGAATTACGTAAGTTACAGGCTGCACAGACTAGAAGGCGATCTCAGCTCGCGCTGCAACACAAACAAATCGAGTTGCAAATCGAGCAACAAAAGTCAGACGATGCCGTAGCAACGGCAGAGTTGGAGTTAAAAATTGCACAAGACCTGGAAGATCCATTGTTGCGTGAATCTACACGCAAACTTGAACCTGATACTTCAGATAATCAGCAGCATGTGGACGAAAAGAAAGGGCTGGCAGATGAGGCAAGCAAGCTGCCTCAATTCAACAACGCCTATGCAACATTCGACGGCAGAGTGAACGAGAGTGGCTATTTTGATATTTTGCCAAGTGCAGATGCTGCGCCGAATGCAAAGCCAATGGCCAATGAAGCTGATTTGCAGGCACGACATAAATTGAATCCAACGGCTCCTATTTTTCAACCAACTGCCTCAAACATAGCGACAGCGCCTGTTTATCCGGCTTATTTTCCTCCGACAAACCTCCCACGGTTAACTTTACCACAATTCAACGGGCAGCCGGCAGAATGGCCCAGGTGGTCTGCGCTGTTTCACTTATTGGTGCATGATCAACCCGCGATAACTAATCGAGAAAAAATGTTGCACCTCCAATCTGCGGTGACAGGCGCGGCAAAACACATCGTAGCCGGTTTCATGTATGACGGTAATATGTATCCGCAAGCCATACGCGCTCTCGAAGATAGATACGGCAACGAAGATGACGTGATCCGCGTAGTACTGAAGGACGTTTTTTCGTTCCCAATTACGTCTAACTCAGACTCAGCAGTTTTAGAGAAATTCCATGCAAAAATTCACAGTGCTGTTACAATAATGCAACAACGTGGGTTTTCAAGCGATCTAAAGAGTTCCGAGAACACACGCCGTGTCGCTGAGAAACTTCCAACACCACTCAAGCGAAACTGGGCAGAATACGTCTCATCATTGAGTCGAAACCGAATGAAACCAGACATGATCATTATAGATAATTGGCTGGCGGAGCGAGTTAAAGTTTCACTTTATCTGGATAGTATCTACCATAAAGCGCAGCATCCACCACCAACGACTGACAGGCTACAGCCGAAGAGAGCTGATCATCAAGTAGCGCAACGTGTCTCATTGAATGTGGTTCCGTCGAGTAAACCACCAGTCCGTTGTCCTCATTGTGATGGCATGCATAAGTTGCATGAATGTTCAGGATTCATGGCAAAGTCGCTCGATGAGAGGGCAGAGATTGTTGCCAAGGGCAACATCTGTTTCTACTGCCTGCGCAAAGGCCATGGTGTGAATAATTGTAGGACAGCAAAGAAGTGTGGCATCGACGGATGTCGCATGCGACACCACGTATGTCTGCATGGCAGTACTCGGGTCACGACGGCGGCAAGGCCAACGTCGGTAGACACCGAAGCCAAGACAATTCAGCCAACAGAGAGAACGGCAGCAGCGGTGGCCACGCACAATAACACAGTGCTGCTTCAAGTAGTCCCAGTGGACATACTTAGCGTAGATGGAAGCAAAGTGCGTGTTAACGCTCTGCTAGACCCAGGAGCGCAAACGTCGCTGTGCGAGTCTTCAGTACTGGAAGAATTGGGGCTGCGCGGAGAGACACAAATGCTCACGTTGCGGAACGCTGAAGGAAGTGGACCAGCCCAAGTGTCCCAGCGTTTGTCACTTGACTTACAGCCTGTACAAGCTTCTGACCGAGAAATAATTCACGTCCCAGAAGTATTTACGGTAAGGCAACTGAACGTAGCTGCGCCTAAATTTGACTTCAGAAGGCGCTTGCATAAATGGGTGCACCTGGAGGATATCGACCTGCCACACCTGATTGGTGACAAAATCCGCTTGCTGTTGGGAGCCAACGTTTTGGAAGCGGTAGTCCAAATCGACATTCGAAAAGGAAGACAGAACCAGCCGGTCGGTGTTAAAACAGCGTTCGGCTGGACGTTGACCGGCCAGGTATCTGGGCTAAATATCCACCATGGAAAAAATGTGATGCACATCGCCGTCGAGGAGGAAAGTTCACAACTCACCGAGCAACTCAAGACTTGGTGGAGCACAGAGTCGTTTGGATGTAAATATCAAGGAGAGCCCGTTCGCTCAAAGGAAGATCAGCGCGCTTTGCGTATACTGGAAGAAACCTCCGTACAGAAGGGAGAACATTATGAAGTTGGTCTCCTATGGAAAGAAGACGTGAAGTTTCCCGATAATTACACCATGGCGTCGTGTCGTCTCAACAGTTTGGAGAGGCGCCTGATGAAAGACCCTGACCTCGCTGAAGCTTACGCACAACAAGTGCAGTCTCTGTTGGACAACAAATTTGCCCGCAAGCTGAATTCTGTAGATCTCAAGGAGACGCAGAAAAGGGGTTGGCTTCTGCCCCATCATCCCGTGGTGAATCCACGAAAAGGCAACAAAGTGAGACTTGTCTTCGACGCTGCAGCAAAGTATCAAGGTGCCTCGCTAAATGATAAATTGCTGAGAGGTCCCGATCTACTGCAGAACCTCGCAGCTGTTCTTCTTCGGTTCCGAGAGAATAGGTACGCTATAGCGGGAGACATCCAGCAAATGTTCTACCAAATCCGTGTGAAGAATGTCGATCAGCCCGCGCTACGTTTCCTCTGGAGAGACCTCCGCAAAGACGCGACATGTGATATTTATCAAATGCAAGTGCATATATTTGGTGCTAAATGCAGCCCATCAGTCGCAAACTTCATCCTCTCAAGAGTAGCAATAGATCATTGTGACTCAACACCTGCGGGAGCGAAGACTGCTACGGCTATACAGCGGAACTTCTACGTTGACGATTTTTTAAGATCTGAAAAGACCAAGGATGCCGCTAAAGAGATCATGGTCAGCACAATAGAGGCTCTCAAACGAGGTGGACTTCGCCTCCACAAGTGGAACAGCAACGATGAAGAAATACTGAAAGCAGTGCCATCAACAGAACACAGTGTCGAGCCGAACGTCTCAACTCCGACTGATGCAGAACAAAAAACATTGGGGTACACATGGAACACGTGCAGCGACACGCTCAGTGTCAATTACCATCAGCCGAATTTGGAGCCTACTAAACGCAGTGTGCTTAAATGTGCGGCGTCAGTATTTGACCCACTAGGTTTTTTTCACCGTTCACGACTGTAGCAAAGATTATGTTGCAGGAGATCTGGGCAGCTAAACTTCAGTGGGACGAAATTCTGGAAGACAACCACAGAAATCGATGGCTGTCATGGTGTCAACAGGCTGAGCACCTGTGTGACGTTGGAGTAAGTCGTTGCTTCAAGGTTAGCGATACCGCAGATGAAGCGGCACTACGGGAGCTCCACATATTCTGTGACGCCTCGGAACTCGCATTCGCAGCTGCAATATACAGTAGAGTAATCACGGCTGATGGCGTCGCTGTCAACTTGATAATGTCTCGCTCTCGTCTTGCTCCCTTGAAGCGACTGTCCATAGTAAGGCTAGAGCTACAAGCAGCCGTGATGGCAGTGCGCCTGGCGTCAGCAGTTCAGGCAGCACTGAGCTACAGTGCGGACCAAGTGCTGTACTGGAGTGACAGCAAGGTAGTCCTACAGTATATCCGCAATGAAAGCCGACGGTTCAATACGTTCGTAGGAAACCGTGTGGCGGAAATACAAGAACTGTCACATGTGCATCAATGGCACCACGTACCAGGGAATGTGAATCCCGCCGACGCAGCTTCGCGAGGGAAAGACTTGCGCGAACTGGTCGAACATAAAATCTGGTGGAACGGACCATCGTTCCTACAAACGGAAAAGAGCAAGTGGCCCCATCAAGAAGTGGCTGGAGAATTACCACACGACGACCCAGAAGTAAAGCAGCAGCAAATAACACCTTTTGTGTGCACTCAACTGACCGACGCTTCGTGTCTACCGTCACCGGAGAAGTATCCACTATTGCGTTATCTGAGAATATTAGCCTGGATACTCCGCTACGTGCATAATTTGCACTCGTCGTGCAGCTCACAAAAATCCCTTCAACGCAGAACAGGTGCGCTCTCCGCATCCGAGATGAGCGAGGCACTCAATCTAGGTGTTCGAGTTTGCCAACATCAGTATTTCAGTTCAGAAATTAAATTGCTGAAATCCAGCGGCACGTTACCTAATTCCAGCAAGCTGAGCCAGCTATCACCTTTCGTGGACAAGGATGACATCCTGAGGGTAGACGGACGGATAAGGGAGGCTAACGTTTCTCTTAGCGTCAAACACCCTATTATTTTACCAAGAGAGGCTGTTTTGACGCGGCTAATTATCACAAGAGCTCATGTAGAGAACGCTCACTGTGGATTAGAGCACACTTTGAATGAAGTACGATGTCGATACTGGATACCGAAAGGCAGATCACTTATCAAGAGCGTTCTACTCCACTGCGCGTTTTGTGCCAAACGGCGTGCTCTTCCTCATCCACCAAGAATGGCCGATATTCCAGCAGACAGGTTTGACTCTGTTCGTCCCTTCAATGTAGTCGGCTTGGACTTTCTCGGTCCCTTCGAGGTAAAGAAGCATAGAAAATCCTAGAAACGGTACCTGCTTCTTATCACCTGTATGTCAGTGAGAGCTGTACATTTAGAGATCACACATAGTCTTGACACTGATAGCTTCCTGATGGCTCTCAGGAGGTTTTTTGCCAGACGAGGCAAACCGTCAAAGATTATATCAGATAACGGACGCAACCTCGTGGGTGGTGAACGCGAGTTACGTGAGAGTATAAAGGAGTGGAATCAGACACGCATCATAGATTCTCTGAGTCAACGTGAAATCACTTGGAAGTTCAACCCTCCTGGCGCTCCTCATATGGGGGGAGTATGGGAAAGACTGGTGGGCACGGTAAAACGCGCTCTGAAGGTAGTCCTTAAGAGTTTGCGCCTCACGGACGAAGTGCTACAGACCGTCGTGACAGAGGTCGAATTTATCGTCAACAGTCGACCATTAACTTATGTCAGCTCTGATGTGAGGGATATCGAACCATTGACACCGAACCATTTTCTGCTCGGATCGGTGGAAGGAAACTTTTCTCCTGGTCTGTTTACCAGGGAGGATGCTATTGGTCGTAAAAGATGGCGGCAATCGCAAGCTCTCATTGACCAGCTATGGAAACGCTGGTTAAAAGAATACGTACCAACTTTGCTGGCCAGGCGGAAATGGACCTCCGAAGCAGAGAACCTGAAGAAGGATGATGTGGTTCTACTGGTGGACGAGAACCAAGCTAGAGGACATTGGCCGTTAGCTAGGGTAGTGGAGACATACCCTGGTAAAGATGGGAGGATTCGAATAGTTGATGTTCGTACGGCAAACGGATATACCTATAAAAGACCCGTAACTAAACCCTGCCGCTTTGCTTAATATTCTACCGTACGCATACACACTCACACACTACAGAAACACTTACACCTACCTGAGAAGCTGCCTGCGTCTTCCGAGGAGTTGTACGTGCAATAGTCTGCAGTAGCTGTACCAGGACGACTTGAAACTGCTACAGCACCTCGACGGCCGGCAAGCAGAACCATGTTCCGTGGCGGTTCCAAGAGGTGACGCAGTCACGGGGGGAGGATGTTGCCGCCACGCTTCAAATTGTGCTTTATGTGATTGTGTGTTTAATAGTGTGTTTAATAGTGTTATGCAAACTAGTAATTAGAAATCGATCGCTAGATGCCGCGCACTGATCCTAATTCAATCGCTTATTGCAATGTCGCCGTACGGGTTTGCAACATAGTTGTCATCTCGGGGAGTGGCATTTATGTTTTGGTCATAGCGTCAGACGCCGGACAATTTTGATTGATAAACTGTGGCATCTAAGGGAGAAGAAAGACTGTGAGGTGAGCTGTATTTTTGTTTATCGCTTGGAATTTGTATATTCGCCTGTGTTTATGTATATCGCTTTTTTGCCGTTAGATATTACAGAAATCTCGTGTGTCTGCACGTTTGGTGTGCGTGCGCATCAGTTGCGTATTTGCCTACACATCGCTTATGTATCTGCTATACATTTTGTTTCGCGTTTTCAGAAAAACCGCCGCCGCTGTACACACCGGACACAGTTGTCCGTCCAAACTCACCGAATCACGCACAGTTGCACTGTTTGATTATAATACATTACGGCGAGTTAATTCCGGTTTATCTTCCCGCTTCACACCCGTTTGTTGTCACAATAAGTAATAAATAACAATCAAGAACAATACATATGATTCAATAAGAAACATCCAACAATAAATATAAATATGATTCAATAAGTAACAACAACACAAATAAATGATTCAATAAACAATAACACCAATAAATATGATTCAATAAACAACAACAACAATAAATATGATTCAATAAACAACAACAACAATAAATATGACTCAATAAACAGCAACAACAATAAATATGATTCAATAAACAACAACAGCCAACAATGAGTAAAAGTATAACTTAATAAATAACAACAACCAATAATAAATAGTAATAAATAGAGAGTAAAATAGTAATAAATAGAGAGTAAAATAGGAATAAATATAAATAAATAGAAAATAAATAACAATAAGCATGAATAAATAACAATAAATATGAATAAATATACAATTAATAAGACTCAACAGTCAATTCCGCTCTTTCAGTAGCATTTCATTTACTTTGGCCTTGAATTTGTTCAAATTGTTCTGCGAGAAAGCCTCCTCCTTCAACGTGTTCCAAGTAGACACAGTGGCCGGAAGAAAGCAACGTTGGAATTGTTTTGCACGACAACGAATTGGAGCCATGCACTGGGAATGCTGTTTGGATGTAAACCGTGTGCTTCTTGCTGCCACGAAATCATCAGGAATTGACTTGCTCATCGGATGATGGTCGTTGTGCTTGATCTTGTACAGCATGCACACGCTGCTGACCATTCGACGATGGCAAATATCACCAAGAACCAAGTCACCACAGAGGAACTTGCAAGTTCTAACAACTCTGTTGATGAGATTGAGGTGACAATCCGCAGCAGAAGACCACACGGGGGCGCAGTACTCCAGAATTGGCAAAATGAAACAGCGAAAACAACTTTTTGAGATTGTGTTGCTACCGAACATCCGATATGCCTTTCTTATAATTCCCAGTTTCCGCGATGCCGAACAAACTAGCTTCCGGATGTGACTCTCAAACGTCAGCTTTGAGTCTACATGTACTCCCAATATTTTGAGCTCATCACACACGTTGAGTTGGGCGTCATTTATGAGGATAGCTCCATGTGAAGGCTGAACGGTACGTGACCTAGAAACCAACAAGCATTCAGATTTCGAAGTGTTCAGCATCATATTCCACCTCGCACACCACTTCAGGACGCTGCTGAGATCGTCGTTGACCGTTTGACGCACCTGTGGTCTGTCCGAAGGAGATGAAATTACAGCCATCAAGGTGATATCATAAGCATATCCATATACAGGGTTGCGTGTGGTTGTGTACAGGTCAGCGGTGTAAATGTTGAACAAAATAGGACCCAACACACTTCCCTGCGTGACACCGGACACAATGCTCTGCCAGCCACTGTATGCTCCATCGATGGCAACACGTTGTACGCGATTGGATAGAAATTGGTGCAAAACACTTAGCAAACGGCCGCCGACTCCAATGTTTCTCAGTTTTTGCAACAAGCTCTGGTGGCTCACACGGTCAAATGCTGCCGAGAAATCCAACTGCACAATCCAGGCTTCACTGCCTTTGTCTAGCACTTGCTGGAGCTCATGCGTGATAGTAAGCAGAGCGTCAGTCGTGCTGAGTTTTTTGCGGTATGCAAATTGGTTTTCCGACAGCAGATTGTTGCTCTTCAGGTACTTGGACAGTCTGGAAGATATCAAGTGCTCGAATATTTTGGACAGAATCGGCGTAATTGATATTGGCCGGTAGTTTGCAACATCAGCTGAATTGGTTCCTTTTGGTATGGGCGTGATATTCGCAACCCGCCAACATGATGGAAACGAACCAGTCTTCATCAAGCGCCTGAAAAGAGCACTGAGCCTCGGAGCTAGAGTATCTGCCGTGTTCTTGAAAAATAGCGGAAACATATTCAGAGGGTCTGTTCCTCCGTGGGCATCAAGGTCTTTCATGAGATTCGCCACTTCCTTTGATCGGAAGGCAATGCCTTTGATTTTCGGGGCGAGGACAGATGAATCGTCAGACGGAATGGACCCTTGACATTGCTTGGTATTGAAGTAATCCATAAGCAACTCTGCCTTCTGTGTTGGGTTGATTTTGAGCTCACCGTTCGCTGAAAATAAAGGAGGGACAGACAGTTCACATTCTGCTTTGTTTCGGAGAACCAAGTTTGCCGTCTTCTGCGTTTTGTAATAAATAATTAATTTCACTACCGTGTTTTCTCCAGAGAATAACGTGAAGGCCACTGAAGAAAATACTGTAGTGAAATTGAAATACCTGTTTGCATTCTTGTGAGACACTTGTAATCTTGTGATTTTTGTCAATGTGGGTTTTGTGACTGTTTTGCTTATTTTATTGTGTAATATAGTGCACAAACAATTCATGTTGTACACGTTGGCGGGTAGGAAGAGTGGTTTCAACCCCAGGCTTACCACCATCATCGCGCAACAATGTCATGCATTTAGGGCAATAAAATGGCAGTGGTGGGAAATTTTAATATCATGATTATGATATTTTCGGGGGGCTTAGGGCGTACTTGGCACTTTTCTATCAGTATTTGTGTTTCACCTTCATTCTATACATCGTGTCATTCAGTTGAGCGATTGCTAGAAATTTCCCTGCGAGAATGCCACCGTATCATTTAATAATGAATGTTTTCCCTAATGCATATACTTAATTAGGGAAAACATTAACCAGTAATTACAGAGATCAAATACATTTTCACAATGTTTCATTGTTTTTTGTGTGTGTTTGATTTCTGAATTATTCCGCATGGCGAGCGGGACGAATGGGTTGAGGGAAAACTATTTCGTCAAATATAAATAAAAATATTTAAATTCAGAAATTTAGACCATTATATTGATTTGGCTTTTTGCGTGTTAATTTTTATTGATTTGGTTTGTTCCGTCCGGGCGGATTTAAATAATAGCGATATATTTCATTTGTACTGTTACTGGACGAAAACGGCGTTTATGCTTCATTGAAAAAGAAAACATGCCCTTGTTTGTTTCTGTAGGTCATGCGTGCTATGGGTATTTCGAAAATTTCTCTTAGGATGTGCTGTGTATGACAATAACTTGTGAATTTAGATGGGTCTTCTAATAGACATGAATTTAATGCATAGTTACAGAAGTGTTTCAGTGCTGATTTCGTTGGTTCTGGAAACTTGAAGGACAGTCCACCATAATTTAGTAGTTTGCTTCTGATTTCTTCCAGGACAATAACTTACCATTGCTATTTATTCTTGCAGGCGGACGGACTAAGGCGCACGTAGAGTGGTTGATATTATTGCTGAAAATGTTTTAAGGCTGCTACGAAGTCGCTCATGTTTATGGCGCCTTGTTTCCAATCATGAATCGCGTTTTGCGGTGTGTGGATGGACTAAACGGCATGCTCTGTGATTCAGGACACACACTGTCAGCTTGGGTATAATGACAGTAAATACGCGGCATGCTGGAATTCTATAGCGATGACCATGTGACGTGAGATCATGGAGAGCCAGAAATACTGCGCCGAATTTCTTGGTCATACGATCGTGTCGAATTTCTTCAGCAAAGCGCTGGTGCCATGGCTAGTAAAAGAGGTGCAACAGCAATGTCATAGTGAACAGGTCTGTATAAATGTTCTACGCACAAGTACACATGTGGACATGTACAATGTACATGCGCACTCGTAGATACGTTCACACGTATGCGCAGTCCTTAAGCACATGGATGGCGTATGCACGTATGAAGCGTACTGTTGCCTGCGGCTTCATTTGTGAAGTGAGGAACGCTGTTCGCTTACATTTGAACAGTGGTGGCGCCAGGATTTTTTCCATGGGGGGCTAAGCAAAAAGTTGCGTTGGCTGGGCGAAACATAAGAAACTACACCCGAAATGTTCACGGTCAGAATTTTCCGGGGGGATCAGGTGGCTTGGCACATTTCTGGTATGCAGCAGCTCCTTCACCCCCCCCTCTTGGCGCCGCCACTGCGTTTGGATGCGTTTCGTATTTTAAGTTCGAAGGTTCTATCAACTAGTAATAGGAGTAGATTTTTTAACAAAAAAAGTTTGTTACAGCGGTGATTTGCAGTGTTTTCAGCATTATGTGTCCTCGATTTCTGATTTTTGCGTTTGCTTGCACAGTAGTCTGGTAGTTATCGTGTGTGACTGATGACTAAATCGTGAAGGGCTAGTTATCGTTAAGGGCTGTCAAAAAAAGTATCCCAAAAATCAGAAAAAGTAACTCTCATTTTCGAAAAAAAGTAATCTAAAAAGTAACAAAAATATCCTAAAAATAACCTATGATACCTTCTCTAATAACCTACCGTGAACATTTCCTACCGTCATGTTCCGTTTCTATGACAACACGGACTGGACTTTTTAACCCATTATCTCCTAGTGATCTTATATGAGATCACTTGAAAATTATCAGGTTTTTTAGTTGTTTTGTCTATATTAACACATTTAGTCATTAAACTGTATTTATTAGGAACATTCTTTTATAGCAACACAGTATTTTCAATTTTTTTTATTTATATTACTTTTTATTTAAATACACATTCTTGAAAATATCAAAGTTGTACTTAATATAATTATGGAGTGTAATTGGTTTTGACGTCTATGGGTTTGTAATACGCTTGTATGTTTGTGTGTAAGTAATATGTATATTTGCCACAATAACATGCATCATAAGAAGAACAACAACAACAACAATGTATTTGTATAGCGCTCAAATAGAAACAAGCGCGAAAGAGACAACAATTAGAAACAACAGTACACTATATCAAGATGTGAGAAAAGAAGTAGAAAATTCAAAGAAAGGAAAAAAAAAATAATAATGGAGATAAATAAAATGAAAATAAGTAAAAACATAAGTAATTGTAAATTAGAGTCATAGGGAAGCGTAAGGTGTAAGAGTGCGAGAAGTGGGATCAAAAGATTTAGCAAAAAGATAATTACGAAGTGAGGAGGAAAATGTACTAAAGGATGAAGAGGAAGTGATTGAGGAAGCAAGATCATTGTAGACCCGAGGCGCATAGAAGGAAAATGATTTTGCGGACCAAGGTGACTCGTTGATAGCGCGAGGACAGGTTAAAGGACGATGAACACGAGAATTAAAGTCATTAGAAGAAACTAGAAGATCAAAAAGATAGGACGGGGAAGAGTTATTGTGCAGAATTTTTTATATGAGACAACACAGCCGAAAATGAATCCTAGGAATGATGGGAAGCCAGTGGAATTGGAACAAGAATTGAGAGGTATGGCGGCAAGGTGTAGGATGGAGCACAAAACGACAGGATTGATTAGTTATTTTTTGAAGGATTTTCAGGAATTTGTTGGTAAGAATGTAGTGGAGTGAGCTGCAATAATCAAGACGAGAAAGAACAAGAGACTGTATTAATTTAATAGAAGAAGGCTGGTCTAAACAGGATCGAATAGGGTATAGACTGCGTAAAATCAAACGACAGGTGCGCGAAATAGAGACAACATTGTTTGAAAAGGACAAGTTGGAATCGAAGATAGCACCCAAGTTTCGAACAGAGGAAGATACAGCGATTGGGAGTAATGGAGGAGAAATGCGCGGAGGGTGAATGATAAGAAATTCAGACTTAGAAGTGTTGAGAATGAGGCGACGAGAAGTGGTCCAGGACGTAATATCAGAGAGAATATCATTGAGAAGAGTGGCATGAGAGAAAACAACAATATCAACATAGAAGTAACACAAGTGCATCTAGCCGGAGCTCTTTGATGTACATATCATTTCAATAATTTTCCATTATTGTTTGATGGATATATCATTACTAAGGTGACCTTTTGGTGCGCGAAAAATCCTAAAAGTTGCGCTAAATAGTTGCACTCAAAATTTTGTAAAATTTTCACCAAAACCTGTAAAAGCTTAGTGAGAATCACTTAATTATGAAAAACACTTTTGTGAGGAAAGTTGATACTTTTTTCATTCGATAACTTTTACCACAATACGTTTTGAGCATTCGCGGTTGTACTAGAATTGTATGTTTTATGAGCTTCAACTGTCACCTCACTGGCGATTTGGAAGCGCTAAAATTGCAAATAGTTGCGCTAATACGTTTAGCTCAATGGTTCGCTAAATGTCGTCAGTTTTAAATAATAGGGTAATAAAATTTAAACACTGAAATCACTCCTTAACATTTGACTTTTGGAGTTTAACTTTTTTGTTTCTACTTCGCATTCGCGGTTGCGTTAAGATTGTGTGTTTCTACTATTGAACAGCTATTGAAACTATTGAAAAGCTCCGGACCAAAACTGAGTATACTATTTTTAAATGTGTTATGTAAGTTGGCAATTTTAGGCTAGTATTTCTATGTCAAGTATTTTCACACATGAATCACCGGTTGGAAAATTAAGTTATTCTTGGTTTTTCTTTTCATCTCTGCATCTTTTTCACTCATGTTTGCATGTGTGTGCTTATTGTGACCGCATCTTGTGCATCTGTCTGCTGGGCTGAAATGATGCTCGGCGGAACGTTGTTTCTGCTTGGAGCTGGACATTATGTTGATACTGCGTTCTCGCATCATTGCGGCATTCTCTTTTCCGGTTTCGCTACTGCGGCTAATGGCAATAGCTTCTTCCAGCGATTGATCTTTCTGACGTATCAATCGATGAAGCGTTTCTTCGTCAGCGGTACCCATGACTTTTGTCTGAGTGTTTTATTCGAACATTCAGTGCAGAAATCACAGAATGCCATCGACTCTTTGATGCAACACAAGAAGTCGTTGAAGGATTATCCGTCCTCTTGGTTTCTCAGGAAGAAATCTCTGCGATCAATAACAATGTTTCTTTGGTTGCGCAGATATGCCTCCATCTTATTCGCATTCCTCGGTGCTGATGTGCGGGGTGACTGCCAGTCCGTACCGAATTATTCTGGACCACTCTTCGTCCACTAGCGATACAATCACGGCTCTTTGCTCCTCGTCCGGGATATCATTCAGCTTGCACAACAATGCATAAGCTTTAAACTTGTGTTTCCAATGGTCGAATTCCTTCAGGGACACTGAGGACGACATAAACGGTGCTGGTGTGGCTGATATTGCTCTTTGCTGAGCCGGTCTGACTGACATTTACTCCACTATGTTTCTCAGTCTCTATTCTCGTGCTGCTGCCTGCCTTTGCAGTTCAGCATTGGCGGTCATTTGTTGCACCATAATCCATGTGAGCTTTGCGATTGATGCTTCCATCGTTGTAGCTTCTGCAGCTCACGAATTCACAATGCACAAATATTATCCACAAAACCACGATTACAAATTCACAAACATGAGGTAGTCTTCACAAAACCTCAAACAACTTCAAGAAGATTCACAGGTTCATCACCGACTGCGCCATGCTATGTTCGACTCAGCACAATCAAAACTCCTTCACACAATTATATTCTATGCACACACACAACCGCCACACAATGAATTCACAGGCTCGCAATACTAATCACACTGTGACCTTGACAGCTCACGTGATAGCATATAAGTATCTAGTGTTAGGTCGCTCATACACTCACACACACACACACAACAACCGCCATGTACATTTCTGGGGTTGTTAAACATTTTATACCCTTGTATGTCATAAAGAGATGACAAATTGGTATTTAAGCGAGTCTCAGTTAAACCAACGATGTCTAATTTAATAGGACAATCTAGAATAATGGTGTCTATCACAGTTTATATATTTCTCGGAATTGACCTGATGTATTACTAATGCTAATGCGGGTTCATTTGTCACTTTCATGTCGTATAGCGAAATATATTTTGTTTTAGGAATATTGATAGGATTACAAAAGGTATCTCTATCTATGTCTCTATTCTGTTTATCACAAAGCTTGACATTGGTTCAAGTACCATATCCCTGAAGTTAAAAGTGTCATCATTTGGTTATTTCAAGCAATTGCTATGCAGTTCATCAGATAAATTGTAGAAAGGTAAGAAGGAATTAAGTTGTGACATCATTTGGATTGACTAATTATTTCCTTATTTATGATGTAATTTAAGAAGTGAAATTCAATTGCATCTCCTACTACGTAAAGCCGGGCCTGCACCGCTGCTTCCTGTAACAGTAGCCGCACAAGTAGATCCAGCAGATGTCACTGGCAGCATCAAGCGCCACCGTTCCAGCCGCCGCACACGCCACTGCTGCCGAGCTCCTTTACCTGTCTTCGATTATGAGTCGGCTCCCTCTGAACAATACGATTTTCCCCTCTTGTCAGGCTTGCTTGAACTGACACATCTGCTTTATCTTTTCCTCTTGTGAGGCTGCGCACAAATCATCGTTCATGTAAATGCCTGTTCGTTTGAGCTTTCTGGCGTTCCTGATCGATACCTGTTTGTTGATATAGGAGCCAAATGTAGCGATGACTCCTCTGGGCTCAGTGCCTTCTCTCCTCCCAACACGACATGCATTCTCGATGTGGCAGTCTTCAATATCCAGCTTTTTGGCCATCAAGGACTTCACCGACGGCTGTGATCCTCCGAATTATTGGCTCGTTATTTCGAGGCAGTCGATCTTTCTTTCTAAATCAGTGATATATTTTTGTTGAATATTTCATTGTTTTGTAGATCCTTTATTATGAATTTTTGCTCTAGGATCTCGGCTTGCGAGAGTTCCAAACTCCTGCAATATGCCACGGTGTCTTCGACTATTGAGCTGATTTGTCATGACCTCCATCGCATATTTGAATGCTGACTTGCGAGTTCGACAGCATTTTCACCGTGTCATTGTTCATACTGACACACAGACAAATTCACCAAGCGAAGCACAAACACCAGAATCAGTTTGAAAACCACTGGAATTTACGAGCTCACAGTCAAACGTTTCTCCAAACACTACAACACACCAAACGAAACTGTGTGTGTGTTGGTGTGTGTGTGTGTGTGTGTGTGTGTGTGTGTGTGTGTGTGTGTGTGTGTGTGTGTGTGTGTGCTGGTAGGTGACAGTGCAGTTGAGCGGTGGTCAATTGGTAGTGACCAACCCGCTGGCCGAGTCAGTGGTCGCCAAACATGCCGTACAACAGTTGCATCACTTCAGTCAGACGCGCTCAGACCCGTGCTGTTTTCTGTACTTTATCAGGAACGCTTATTCGACTGACAACAGCATGTATCTGTACCGTCTGCGTGACAAGGACATGGTGAGCTATACAGGTTGTCTAGGACAGTGGCTACGCGTATGCATCCAGTGGCCTAGCTAGGCTATCTGTCGCCCCAGCATGCATGCCTTCGGGTCACTTAGCCTCAAGAAACTGTGCGCTTCAACACGACTGTAAGTGAATTAGCAAGTCCAAATGTCGATATAGCTTAAAAGACGAACCCCTTATAATAGTGCATGCTTTCAGTCACCTAATCGGATATCATAACGTCTTCAGCAGCTCTTGAGCCGCCCCCTGAAACATGTCGCCCGGTACGGACCTCTCCCCCTGCTAGCACCACGCCACACTACTGCATCCATCACTGGTATAGCCGGCATCTACTGTGGATACACCGATTGTATATACGCGGGTACAAGGTCGACGCTCGGGTACAATCAAAACAGTTTACAATTATTGGTAATTTATGATTATTTACATAGGAGCAACTAAAGCTTGTGAGTAAAACTTTGTTAGAAGGGGATGTTGAGAAATTATGGCCTCGGTTTAGTGTCATCTCATTTACTATAATATTTCGGGAAAAACTGTTTATTTGTGAAATTCGCGTGTTAATACTTTGCTTGTATATGTGTGTGTTCATTTAGTTATGCTCATTTAGTTGGGTTTTGCGGAATATGTGCCAAGCTTGAGCTATCTTGCCTCCAAAACCATTTGGAAGCAAGATGTCTAACCTATTCTGTCCTCATATGCTCTTATTTCAGCAACTTCTATGTAGGCATGTATTATTCAAATTCTGTGTATTCATCCATAGACATGCTGGGAAAACTACATTTTAGCAGGGCCGTAACGAATAAGTTGAATGCTCGTCCTATCAGTAGTATACCAGGATAATTTGTGACTGTGCACAAAGTGGGTTAAGGGGCGTGTGCAATTTCTTGCACACTTAGACTCCGCCCACTTCTTGTGGCGCCCTCTATGGCTGTGTTCTCCATCGTTGGCGCCTTTTATAGTCAACTTACTTCCTATGACACCCTCTAGGACCACGCTCGTCTACTGGTGGACGAATTTTTGCGAAGTCGTTTAGTGTAGCGCCGATTGCGTCCTCCATGCCTGATAGTGTCATTTTTTAGTCCAGCTGTGACATCTAGACAAATTTTAGTCCATTTCTTATATTTCTTGTATTCATTTAGGTGATTTGTATAGAAAGTGTAATCGTATACGTGGACATATGCGGACAATGTAAGGGCTTACCTGGCGCGGATTGAACAGAGGTATTCGTCTATTCGGGCAGGGTGTTTACGTACTGTTAAAGTGTGTGCGTGTGTGTGTGACGGCAGGTAGTGGAGTTGTTCACGGCGTTGCGCGAGCACACACGACGCCAACAGCAGCAATATCAACAGCAGCGCTCCCTGTCGGACGCTTCGGGAATCAATTTGGCGCAGCTGCGTCGAGCCGTCGAGACTCCCGTTGCTCCTGTTCGCGCTCTCTCCTCGTCCGGCTGCTCCTCCGCTCTGTGGGCCGGATCCATGGAGACCCTGCATCAGTCCAGTAGTCATTTTGAGGTATGCAATGATGTGAGGTTATTGTTGTACGTTGATTGGTGTGTGTGTGTGTGTGTCCGTGTGTGTGTATGTGTGTGTGTGGCTGTATATATGTGCTTTGTGTGTGTGCGTGTGATGGGCAGGTCTTGTACGTGTGTAAAATTCGCACGTCACACCGCAAGGGACCGGCGACATTCATCGACGATGCGCTGCGCCAATATCGCCGCGTTCGCTCGGCGTCCGACTCGATTGACGGCCACCCCTCTCACGGCGGAGTGGACGATTCCAGGAGCATCGCTGGTGGCAGAGACCGAGCTCGCACTGCTGCTGTTGTTGACGTGAGTGCATTGTAGTCTCTTTTGCCAGTCAACAGTGGCGTATTGTTGGGGAGCGCAAGGAGTGGTCCGTTAATACAATAACATTTGAAAGCTTTCAAACCTTTGGAAAAATTTAGTTGTATATCAGCGGAGTTGAGCTGCAGCTCCACTCTTTAGTAACTAAAATATCTGCCTAGTTATCTGTCTATATTAGGAAGAGAATTTGAGTAAACATACGAATAGCCTGAAATTGGTGGTCTGTCATGCAGACCTCTCATCCACTTTTCTAGGCTAAAAGCCTTCTATTACTAGCGCTCTCAGGTCCCTGACCGATATGGGAACTGAATTAAAGACTTGCGCTCCGTTCTTTCTTGAAACTCTAATGGACCAAGGTGTCCACTCTCTGTGACATGGACTCAGAGCGGTTCAGTGCACACACTCTTGCTAACCTGTTGCTCTAGTCTTCTTCTAATTCAATATTTGGTGCGAGTCCCTCTAAATTTTTCCACACATACATGATTATATATCTTTCTCGTCATCTTTGCAATACTTGCTTTCATATTTGCTGTTTTTATATGAAATAACTGAATGAAGACAAAATCAATTGAGAATTCTGATTTTCGATTAGGTGACTGGAAGCATGCATTATTATAAGGGCTCGTCTTTTCAGCTATATCGACAAACTTGCTATTTCAGTCGTTATTACAGTCGTTTTGAAGCGCACGCTCTTTTGCGGCTAAGTGACCACAAACATACATAGTGGGGCTCGACAAGAAAATTACCGCCCCGCTGACAGACAGCCTAGCTTCGCCACAGCGGTGAACTCACGGGCCAGCCACGTGATTACTTATTGGGCTCGTGTGTGTTTGTTCAATGATATATCACTGCGTTAAAAATGATTCATTTTTGGTCAGTTATATTTTTGTCGATGAATTCGTGTTGAATGTCTATTTATTTTTTAATTTGTATACATGCATTCAGTGACAGCAGTCGTTTACGCTCTAGTCAAAATGATAGCATAATTATCAACTGAATGTGCAATGACATTTTGTTTCATGCACAGTCTCGATCACGATATATCTTTGCAAATGTAAGTTGAATTTATAAAATACGTTTTTTATAATAAAACGCGTCCATTTGTATTGGTTTTGTTCTCAAGAGCGAGCATATAGTCAGCGGCAATGCCAGTATGACGTCATCGTTTGACCTCGGTGACGTCACTCCCAGTGAGCAGGCAGAGGTTGGCGAGGAGGCGACCAATGAGAACCTGTGTCGTGCTAGCGATGACGTCACCAGTTCAAGGACAGTTTCGTTCGTCAACTGTGTGAGTGTGTGACTTCTCTGCTGTTGCCGTTTAGCCTGCTCTTGTGCTAGTTTCACTGTGTTATATGTAGCGCATGCTTTCATCAGTCGTTGATAATGAATATGACTGTCTGAACTGATTAATTTATTTTTCATCTAAAGTTCGTTTTTTTCATGAACTATCTTAAAACAACAAATAATTAAATATATAAGTGATAAATACGATGTATAGGATAGTTAAATAGTCGAATTATCAAAACTCGCTTTTTCATCGTGAGTGTACTTTTTTATTTTTTGGGTTACTTTTTCATCGATATGTTTCCTCCCTTCCTTTGCTTTATTTTTTGAGGATAAAAGATGAGAGTTATTTTTCTCGAGGAAAAGAGATATGAGTTCTGAAGGTCAAAATATGTTATTAGTTGGGCTGTCATAATTGAACATTAATTAAACATTTGGCTGAATTAGACCTCGGCAATGATGCATGTGACATTCTCGGCTACATACAATAACGCCTGGAGAGCACTGATTTATCAATAACTATTAGCACAACCAACAATGAAGTATCTCCCACTACGTACGATTTCCTCTGTGTTTGTACGCGTTTGCCCTTGGATATATGTTTCTGTGTGTGTTTTTGTGTTTGTTTGCGTGTTCAGGCCGGTAGCAGCGGCGCCGTGGCAATTCCGCGCGCGCGCAACGTTGCCGGATTGACGGAATCCGGCGCCGGACGTCCGCTGCACCAGCAATTGTCGCCGCTGCCCGAGTCAGTGTCCGAGTCGGAGTTGGCGTCAGTGGCGGCTGCTAGTGCGCAACTGGGCGGCGACACTGGGGCCGCGGCACTGGCTGCACCTGGCCTGCATCGCTCTGTGTCCGCCGAGATGGCGCCACTAGTTGCCAACGAGCTTTCTGCATCACAACGGTGCGCGAGCAGCACGATGACATCAAGAGTTATTATTAATATTATTAATATGATTAATTACAGGCAAATCCAGTGGCACGGAATTGAAAATGTGTTGTGAGGTCACTGTTTTCATTGATTTTTTCAACCGTGTTTTTATGCACAATTTCAAAACATTACTGTAAATAATTAAAATTCTGGATATAATTTGAAATTAGGCTCGGCATTTAGAAATGAAAGAATTGTTTTGAGTGAAATGTGTTAGCAACATGTCACAACCCCGTTTATATAATTGCAAAAGTATAAATTTTTGTTCATAACTAATTGCATATTTTATGGCAATTTCTGTTTGGTAATTATTGCATTGTTCAGTCGGATGCAGCGACTATATGGTGGACGTCGTTTCGCGGTTGTGTGGAAGTGAAGTGATTACTTCAAGCGTAACATAAATAGTGCGGTAATAAGTTATATCCAGCACTATGCAATAATGAGCTCGCTCAGTATCACGAGCCAACCAGGTGTTCTCTTATAATTTTGTGTCGTTTAGAGAGTGAGTATGATGATTTCAAAGGAATTTCACAGGTGTGGCGATATTCGCTTGTAGAAACGACTGAGGCTGTTTTTTTCTATACACCAGTGGTTTCCAACCTTCTTATGATCGAGTACCACTTGGAGGTCTCGTACAGTCGCCGCGTACCACTTGGTTCCAGAGAACCTCAGTTTTATCAGATATCACTTTATTTACATAATTGTACAAGTAGAACACATAAATCAACTGAAAACATATCTCAATGTCATCGTTCAACCTGCTTCTTCTCCACCAGCTGGTCAATGAGGGACATTACTTTGCTCACAGCACGTAGGAAATCATGCCCTGGTGTCATTCTTTATGACACCTGGAAGATTCTCGCGTACCACCTGGAAGGTCTCCGTATTTCACTAGTAGTATGCGTACCACTGGTTGGGAACCACTGATCTACATGATTCGCTGTTCCTTGTTAGTTTTCTATTTAGGATGTGAGCTCAATGTTTATCGCCTCCTTCTAATCCAAGTATTGTGACACGTCGAGGAAAGCAGGGCCAAATGGTGCCTGGTCGTACACATCAAGCGGGAAACTGTCTGGATCTGGTGATGACGCACGTGTCAGATATTGAGTGTAGACGTGGAAGCTTCAATTGAACGCTCAGATCACTCGTCTCTTCCCATGAAATTGGCATTGGAGTGAAAGTGTTCATCTAATACGATTTTATACCTCGTGCACAGCGAAGAACAAAGTTGACTGAGTGAAGGCGAATGAAGAATTGAAAGACATTAGTGCTTCAAACCTACTGCAGACGGAGTGTCATACCTCTGAGGGTGCCGTCTAAACACTTTCGTTCTGATTACGAAGCCTGGCATCAACCGCATGACTCAGCGCACGTCAGTCCAATCAGGAGGATACCACAAGTGGATTCAATAACGCTCGACTGAGTCATGAAATTACTTCACTGTAGCTAAGCATCGCGCTCAATATTTGTGTTTTTAGGCGGTGGCGTTTCATGCTCAGACACATACTTGTACACACACATACACACATACACACCGTCACATGTGTTTTTTATCGTAAACAGCATGTGTGTGCTTGTGTATGGGAGTGTGTGTGTGTTTGTCGCGTCTGTCCATGACAAGGTTCTGTTGTTTTTTCTTAGCAATATTGTGTCCAATGATATTGCGTATACTTATCTGCTATTATTCTGGAGTTTTTTTTCGAAACGTTTACATGTTATATCTAGCGTGTGTTACTTCGGTGCTCTTCTGCTTGTTTAGGGGATTGAGCTGAGTGATTTAAACTTATTAATTGACAATGCTCGAATTGATCACTCGCCAGTGGTGAAATATCTGGGGGTGATGTTAAATAATGACCTCAAATTCCGTGCTCATATCAAGTATACAACTTCAATAATTAACAGGCACATTGGAATAATTTCGAAGGCTCGTAAATTTTTAACCTCTGAACACGCGCTTTTATTATACAATGCCTTAATTCAACCTTTCTTATCGTATTGTAATTTATATTGGGCATTGGGGTATCCTACCCATTACAATCCCTTAATTGTTGCGCAAAAGAGAATTATGAGGATTATCGACATGGCTCCATATGGTTCACATACAAGCCCAATTTTTAAAAAATATAAGGTACAAAAATTTCGTGATCTCGTCAAATCAAACTGTATGGTTTTAATGCATAGTTTTTTAACCAATTCAATTCCCCCATGTATTTCTCACAATTTTATTTTGAAACTCAATACAATAAATCTTAGAGAAAAACCTCATTTTGAGGAGCTAAGAGTAAATAACAATTATGAAGAACATTGCATGTTTATCAAGGCACCCAAGTACTGGAATCAGATAGTTGCCAAACATATTCCGTCTCTCGTGAATGTTCCTCCTTCTAAACGCAGATTCAAACAAGTTACGAACAAGCTGATTATGGAAAATTACTGATTAGTGACTCAGTGATCTGGTTGATGGTGACAATGTTGACAATGTTGATGGTAATGATAGCTGATAACACCAATGCTGATAGTTAATTGTGACAATAACACGTGTAATTGGGTCGGTTTATTTCCTCGGCTCATCATCTCCTTATTTTTATAATTTTTTGTTATTAATTTTTATTAATTTGATCTGAAATGATCTACTTTTGTTTTGGTTGACCAAAAATTGAAACGACGACTTTTTCTTTTCTTTACTTCACAATTGTTCCTTGTTGCATGATTTAGAATTATTATAAAATAATTCAGTGGTTGAGACAGGATTCTTCCTTACACCCTGAAAATATCATTTTTGCAACTATTTTCTGTGATGTTCTTAATATTCTGTTTCGTGTGTGAAATAAACTCTCTTCTTCTTAAAAAAATCACTGTCATCTCATCGAATTCCACCAATTCTTTCTTACTCCTTTTTTTCACTTGGCAAATCATTGGTTTATGCATTCATGTCTTTGCTGCAAAATATGTTCATGTGCGCATGATTATATTGTGTGTGTGCTAATTGTGTAGCGATTTCATGGTGTTGTAAAAATAATCAAGTGTTCAATTGAAGTATTATTTTGGCGTTGTTAGTTGAATGCTTGAATTCATATTTTGTCTCAATTGTATATAGTTATGCCTATTTTTTCGTTATTTCATTACATTTTATTTTAATGTACACACGTGAAAAGCTTATGCTTGTATGTGAGTTTACACTACATTGCAATTATATCTTGAGCGTCCTAGAGAGACCCTTTGTGTAAGGCGCGCTACAAATTCTATCGCCAGCGTAAAATGCAAATGTTGACAGCGTATCGAGCGATTCATCTAGCGAGCTTCTCAGCGGCTCGTCAAACGCTGCCGCCTCGCTCACAACAGCGCCCTCTAGCGGGCACGGCGGCAACCACACACTGTTGCTGCAGGTGTGCGAGTGGCGACTACTGCTCATCAGTCCCGACAACAAGACGCTTCGACTACACTGTCAGCTGTGTGACGTCACGCAGGTGGCGCAGGTGTGTTTCTGTGTGTGTGTGTGTGTGTGTGTGTGTGTGTGTGTGTGTGTGTATCATGCAGGACTGAGTCAGCTCGTTCCTCCCGCCTTTCATTGATCAAATGAGTCATTGAATTATTTGATGGTATTTTTGTTTGTGATATTGTCTGGTATCTTATTCCAGTCTATCATAGCTCTATATGGAAATTATATTTTTCAGATACCGTTTTATTGTTTTTGCAACCGTTCTTTGGCATGTAGATTAGGTAGATTAGGTAGATTTTGATATTTTATACATCCCCCCATGTTGGATTGTGTCTTTTCTACTTAAACATTTGTATATCATTATGACATCTCTTTTTCTTCTTCAAGTGTTGGCAAGTAAATTTTTTGGCGTCTCTGCTCATAATTCAGTGGTTTCAGTTCTGCAATACATTTTGTAAATGGCCTTTGCATTCTCTCAATCACCGTCACGTGTTTTTGAAGATGGACTCGATACCGGTGCAGCGTATTCTAGCAGAGGTCTGATTTTGGTTATAACCAACTTTTTCATCATGTCTTGATCCTAGTATGAAAAGTCCGCTTGGATGTTCGATATTTGACAATTTGTTGTTTTTGTGATCTCCAATATATGATTTTCCGGCGATAATTTAGAATTTATTCGATTCCCAAATCCTTGTCTGTGTCAGTTTCTTTCATAATTTTCGCATCTGTCGTATAATTCCACAGTGGTCGTCTTTCGCCTCTGTCAAACCTAATGAGATGACACTTTTCTGTATTGAATTTCATCTGCCATTTATTGCTGCATGCAGACAGTTGGTTTTTATAATCTTGCAGATGTCAACAATTGCTTTCATCGTGCATGTTTTTTTTTTCTTCAAATCGTCTGCAAACATCTTCATGTGTGTTTGTGTGTGTCTGTATGAGCGTTGTTAGCGTGACGAGCTTGCCGCGTGTGGACGTGTGTGTGTGTGTGTGTGTGTGGGCGTGTGTATACGAGTATGTTTATGCGTGTATATATACATGTGTATATGATGGTGTTAGTGCAGTCAGTATGCACCTTGTCGTATTATATGTATATATCTATCTATCTGTTATGTTCTATGTTTTTGTGCATGTTTTTTGGTGTGTTGTTCTTGCAGGGCCAAAAGTTCAACGATCATTTCGGCTTTATTTGCCGCGAGATGGCGCCTCTCAGCAAGATATCCAGCTATGAGAGTCAGTCGTCGTTGGCCAGTGACAATGGTGCAGCGCCCTCTGGCGGTATCAAAACTAACTCCAATTATATCGGCTATATTTTTCGCTGTCAGAGCAGAAAAATTGCCGACGAAATTGTTGGAGGTACTTGTTCAACGAATGTTTGGCGTTTTTCTGATCGGCCGGGTGTGTCTAGGGCAGTGGTCATTAATATTCTTCACTGTTCGCACACACCTCAAATCAGCAGTCATTTCTCACATCGCCCGTCTCTTTGATAGCTATACGGAAACGTTTATAATCCAAACGACGTAATATCTCTACTGTTCTCATACTGTTCAGTGAATTAAGCAAGGTTTTTTTTCGGAACAAATATATGAAACGTGGGTAAAACCATGTATTCTGTTTAATTTTTCACAGGATTCTCGCACTGTTTATGAACCAGGTTCTCAACTCCTGGGAGTGCGAGCATCCTTGGTTAAGAACCGCTGGCCCAGGGTGCTAGGGTGTTCGTTTTTACATTTTCAACATCTTACAGGCTGTTTTTGCATATCCGATCACCCGAAACAACGCTACTCTCGTATTACGTCTCAACATAGATATAAGAGTGAAAAATATTAATTTTGTATATACATGTAGCTCTCATTATTGATCAGTTGATTATTTTATTTTTATATATTTATTTATTTATGTAATAATAATGATTCTGAAATAAGTATTCAATTAATGAAGTGAAACATATTTAACTTGTGCTGTATGTTTGTCTTTGGTTAAAGTGAGCATATGTATGTTTTTTCTATCGTTCTTCACTAAATATGATGTTTGGTCGGTTCGCCTATGTTATTGTTGATATTCTGCACTGTTTGCTGTCTCTGTTTGCATTATGTTCTTGTTGTTTTGTCTGTGATATGTCGTGTGCGTCATACTGGCCAGTGATGCGCCAGTCTGTACGACTGGCCGTGTCCAGCCAGCGTGTCGCCCGTGGCGAACGTTCATTTTGCGAGGCCACCCCTTGCTCCCACTGTCCCGCCAATTTCTTCAACAAACTCTGCGCTGAAGTTGAAGGTTCGTCGCCAGTTCTGCCACTAAAATTATGCATTCACTTGTTTTTTATTTATTCTGTCACAAAACTTATTTGAACAAAACAAAAACAAAACTCACAAACTTTACAAATTGTTTTTCTGACAACCATGAGATGATATTTATGTGTTTTTTTCTTTGATGTAGGTTTTTTCCACACAGACATGTTTATTGCCCAAAATCAGACACAGAAAGCATAAAACACAAACACATGTCACACAAGCACATGACACAATTTTAACAAAATAGAGACTTAAGTCATTAAATAAACGACACTGAATGATTATGCAGTGACGGTCATTATATCAATCATATATAAATACAAAACTATAGCCAAACATCACCACATAACGGTTTCACACAATAAAATAGCATTGCTAGGTCGAGCATGTGACATGTGTGCATGCGTGTTTGGGTGCTTTATTTATTTAAATTTTTAAGCAACATTTAATGTATATTTAAATATAAACATGCAATGTGAAACAATGAAACCAAGGAAGAAAGAACAAATGGACAAAAAGACATAAATAAATATGAAATGAAAATGAATATAAATGAAAATTCGGAAGCACGGGTGACGTAAGGGCAATTGCCCTGTCTCAATCACCCATACTTCCTCATTTTTAACAATCAAAATTTATCTACTAAGACGAAATAAAAAGGAAATTAAAACAAAATAAACGAAAATATAACATTAAATATGAAGAATAACTATATGGATAATTTTAGTAATCCTCCTGTAAGACTTTTTTGGTCATGACTTTAATTTGATGTATTTTATTAGGGAGATCAGAAATATTGTTAACTAGTGGGGATAACACCGTGTTCCAAACTATTGGAGCTTTTACAAAGAGTTAATTCGTTTCGAAATTGTGAGAAAATGTGGGCTGGATAAAATGCTGTATATTCCTTGTATTTGCTTTTTTTATGTGTAAAATTAATTTGCTCTGGATCAATGGCGGTAATTTGCACTACAAGAATTGATAAAGAATTAGAAGAAGATGATACTTAACTAAATTGTTAAATTTGTAGATATTTAGTGAGCGAAAGATGGGAGAGGTGTGGGTCAGATAATGAGAATTCGAAATTACCCTGATTGATCAGCGTGTTTCATTGACTGGGAGGCGCCATATGGTCTAACAGGCCGTTGAGTCTCATACATACCATTAATCATCAGTTCTGTTGCTGTGTCGGATTTCAGAATGCCTCGTCGCCTGTTCATTTTCCGTTGGGACGATTTTCACGTTCTGTCGTGGCGTTTTCATTTAATTCCTCCCAATGTCCTCATGTACAGACATTAACTCAGTGATTCTGAACCTTATTAGAGCTACTGAGCCCCACAAGTCACATACGTGAATTAATCGAAACCTTCGTATTTGAAGTATTTTTAGAAAGATCGCGTACAACCAGGACAGTCACACAAGTAGGCTACTACTGAGTGGACCGAGTTGCTTGCAGCACAGATATCAAGGCCAAGCGATGTGGCGTGATTAGCTGCAGCCAATTATGACCAAGCAGAGCTTGACGTCACGAATTATACGAGTGGCTGAACCAAACCTCCGAACCTCTGAAACTGCCTCACCGAACTCCTGGGGCTCGATTGAATCCAGGTTGAGAACCACTGCACTATCGCAAGTAGCGGGGCTCAGTCAATTGTTCTCTCCATTCACCGCTATTGTTTGTTTTTTGTTAGTTAAATGTTACAAATTTAGCGCCTCGTGTGATAATTGGATTGAAATTGTTATGAATACTTCTAGTTTCGAGTGTCTGAAAATGTTTCAACATCGAAATTATTTTTAGCTGTATTGTGTGTCCGCCCGTTCTTCTAGTCATGTATGTGTGTGTGTGTGTGTGTGTGTCATGCACATACAAACAGGCAATATATTACACAAGCTAAATATTAGATAACACAAACGCTTCCCCACTACAACAATTACTACCATTTAGCACACTCGGATTTTCCCAGCGCCGAATCTCATTGACTCCCATACATACAGTGTTACGCCATATGTGTAACAGATAGTGTTGTGCGACCGATAGCTGACCACAGGGATAGAAACATCCTCTGACTCTGAGGTCATTGAACCTGATCAACCAAGCACACTGAACTCACGAGCCGTGTGCGTGTGCGTGTGTGTGTGTGTATGTGTGTGTGTGTGTGTGTGAGAGAGTGTGTGCGCCCGCGTGTGAATGTATGTGAAGGTATGTGCAGCTGCGCAGTGCAGATGCATAAAGTGTGCGTATTTATGCTTCATATTTTTGTGCGCTGGCTTATGCGTATGTTCTTGAGTTTGTTTGTATGTGTGCGTGTGTGTGTGTGATGTGATGACGCGAGGCAGGACTGAGTGCCGAGGCGACACAGGCGGTGATTTGGCGCGCTATCGAGTGTTTGCCTGGCAGCGACCAGCGACAACTGCGTGCCAAACTGTCCGGCGCTCAGTTTCGCTCCGACCAGCCGGCGCGTACCAACCAGCTGCTCATGGCTCTGCTGCGGCTGTTGTGCGACGACAAGCAGCGGCGTCATCAGCACGTCACTGCCAGCCGCCCGCCGCCGCCGCCAGGGTGCGTTGTCGTCATGGCAGTGGCGGCGCTAGGACTCATCCGACGGGGGCTAATGAAAAAGATACTGGTGTTTGGCGAAACATGAGCAACTACATTCGAAATGATCATGATCAGGATTTTTTGGGAAGGGTCTCAGGAGAGAGGGTTTGACACATTGGGAGGGGGCTTCGACCCCTCCAGTCCCTTGGCTCTGTCAATGCCTGTCTCGTAGCAGAGTGGCTAACACACATACTGTGTGCATGAAAGGTCCAAGGTTCGATTCCCTAGACCTCTTGTGCAGAAAGGTACCTATTGCAGCATGGTTGGTTTCGTGTGCGCGCACTGGTGCAGTTTTCTGGGCGGGTCGTGACTGCGAGATAACCCTCGTGTGTGGCTGCCGGATCTGCGGTGTGCCCGCCTGGGCCATAATTCACGCGAACACAGCCTTCTCCATTGCTGTGTTCAACCGCGTAATTATTTATTATTACTGTCAATGGATGTCTTTCTCTTTAACACTCGTCTCAGGGTGATCTTAGTTTTTAGATCGGTGTTTATTTTGGTTTGTATGTGTCTGTATCGAATATGAGTTAATTTTTGTATTCATCATATATTTATCTTCATTTATCCTGGCGAATTTAGCGTGTGATTCATCGTCTTGAGCTGAAACACGCCCAAACTTAGTACAATATAGTTCAGATTTTCAAAGGTGTTTCAGTTATATACCAGTGTGGTTTTGTGGGTTGTCTGTGGGTATTTGTTGACAGTGTACGACTTAGTTTGGGCTTATTAATTTCGTTAAATTGATCATTTGAAAGTGAATGGGGTAAGCAGAGGTAATATATACAAGTTTGACTTTGTTTCAATACGTGCTCACTTACTTGCATGCATATAACATTTTCTGTCTAAGCATTTCTTTAGTATTCTATTTTTAATTGACATTTAATCTGTATTTTTATCTCTTATATTGTATTTCTATTTTTATATATAAAACTAGAGGATTATATGCTAGTATGAACTCAATCAGAATATCAACTTGGATTTTACTTCACTATCCACCGGATGTCTCCGAATTTGTCGGAATATAAGCATTTGTTGGGTTTGAATGTGTACACACTTGCCCGCACATGGTCTATGTGTGTGTGTGTGTGTATGTGTGTGTGTGTGTGTACACTTAGGTCAACTGATGATTCTCGTCTCTTACTGGAACCTGCTTTTCCTTCTAGACATACTCACTATAATCGTTGTTTCTCTATCTTAGGACCCCGTATTTACAATAAGCTCTCCCCAACACTACGTTCTATCAATTCTATCCCTGTTTTCAAAAAACACTCAAAGAAATTTTTCATGGTGAAATCGTATTATACTCTAGAGAACATTGTCTATATTAGTGATGATTATAAGGTGTAAATTATCTCTCTTCTTTCTTCACCTTTCACTTTCTGTGTGTGTGTGTGGCTATGTGTGTGTGTAAGTGTGTCTGTGTGTAAGTGTGTCTGTGTGTGTGCGTTTGTGTGTGTGTGCGTGTGCAGCGCCCTAGAGACCCTCTAGGTGTAGGGCGCTATATAAATATCTACCTAATGTAATGTAATGTAATGTGTGTATGTGTGTGCGTGTGTGTGTGGATGCGTGTAGAACCGAGCCTGACGACAACCTGGTATTTGACCTGAGTTCGAGTCTGAGTCGCGCCCGTCGTTCTCTCGCGTCACGTCTTGAACAGGTGAATGTTGGTGTATGGCTCCCGTGTGCCATGGTCGTAGATACTGTACATCTCGTAGATTGGCGGTGTATATACGCAATTATTCTTCCATATAATTCTGATGAGCTCAGGTCATTGGGCAGAAAAATCAGCAGAGCAAAAATGTAATGATACACAAGGCTGTGTGTATGCAATTATATGTAATATATTATTTGTTAAGGTAAGTGTGTTGTAATTGAATAGACACAAAAGGATGTAGGGTCTCATGCAATTGGCCAACTGAGCCATTCTTGAACACTAATAAATGATGGCTGTCATCCCCCGGAGCTTCGACATAAATATACGCCCTTGTGTGCATTATTTTGAGGACTCCTTGGTGTAGTGGTAGCACACCCGCCTCACAAACGGGAGGTCCCTGGTTCGAAACCCGGCAGAGCAGAATTTATTGGGTGAATTCTATAATCCAACAGCCTCTGTACACCCAGCAGTAAATGATGGTACCAGATATCAGTCATGTGTTGTGCCATGCATTCTGGGGAGGTGGTCCTCTCTAATACGTATTTCGCGGAAAGGGTCGGTTCTGCGGTGGCAGCGAGCTGCACGGGACACACCTGTGTGTTCATAAGCTTCGGCTTCTTCCCGTGTAGCAGCTGTCACTTAGGCCTTTAACCTTTAACTAGACAGTGATGTTATATCAACTTGTTAAACGCACCAAACATGCAGCTGTTGAGTTCTGCTCAGCCACGACAGCGTCTTAGTCGCCTCGTAGCCGAGTGGCTAAGACGCACGCTCTGTGCACGAGAGGTCCAGGGTTCGATTCCCTGACGAGGTGAAGCGGTTGGATTCGTTTCTGTAAAGGATAGCCAAATTGTCGCAAGGCGGGTTTCGTGTGCGCGCAGCCATGCAGTTTCTGTGCTGGCCGTGACTGCGATAACCTGTATGGCGGCCGGACCTGCGGTGTGCCAACCGGGGCCGTGAGACTTTGCCCATGCATAAATTCACGCGAACATTAGAATTTTCATTGCTGTATTCAAATGCGTGAATTTATATTAATAAAATTACAACAGTGAAGTGTATTTCTTATGACTAGTGATTGTTGTGAAATGGAGAAGCTATCACTTTGGATGAGCTCACAAAAAGAAGTAATGAATTGTGTAATGAAATGTCGCTGTGAGTTTTCTACCGGTTGTTTTATTTCCCTAAGCTACGGCCATTAAGCCCTCCTCTTGATTAAGCTCATGCCACATTTCAGGCCTGAAATACTATGTTTTTAGTATCACGGTCCAATAAGCCCACCCAAAATTTGATCATTTATCCGGTAGTATTTTTCGATCGTTATATTCCATAAACAGTATGTTGGAAAATTCCATTCTTTTCTCTCATTTACGTGTTAATCTACATTTCTCATGGAACTGTTGCACATATTTGTACTTTATTAACATTGATATAATTCATGCTATAATGGAGCGTGTTCACTTGTATAAATATAACTTTGGCAGACTGAATTTTTTACCCTTATTTTTTCGAAGATATTGAGTATAACATTAGATTAATACATGGGCTTAATGACCGGGATATAGGGTAATTGAGCTTGTGTTATCGGCAGGTTTGGCGACATCGTGTCAGCGGCGGTGAAGTTCGCACGTCACGCAACTGCAGTGTCGTGGTGAGTTTGTTTGCACGTGCATTTATTGTGTTTTGTATCAACACACGTCAGACAGGCTAACATTCATGGAACAGTGGTTCTTAACACCTGGGTCGCAACCCAAAGCTGGACTGTCAAACTATTTCATCTGATCTCTAAGAGATCGTGGGAAATATTTATTTTGCCGCTAAAGTCTAATATAATTATATAGTTGGATAATTAAAATAGATGATATATAGTGTTTGATTCTAAGCAGACCTTGATTAGATTCTAATCTTGATTTGATCGAAACTGCCCATGATTATATTAAATTCTGATGAAAAGCATATGTATTACAAGTCTTCGACTAGCCTCTGTCGTGTGAGGTTGTTTTTAGTTCGCTCCTGGTTATCGTTGCTGTTTGTCGTTTATGCCCGTCGTGCTTGTGAGGCGCGCCTGATCACCCTGTGGCTGGTATTTTATATTGCGAGCCACCCTCATTGTGGGTGTCTTATATCGCGTACGTCTGTGCCCGATCATTCTGTAGGCGTGTGTGTGTGGAAGTGTTTACGTTTACGTGTGACACCGGTCGGTCGGTATTTGTGTGGGATTAGACGCCTCCGCATCCGTTCGTATGCGCGTCCGCACATAGTTTTCCATCTGAACTTGTCTACATTGTGAAGCTTTACACAGGACAATCATGGTTGCGCATACGAATGGTATTTGTTGTGTTTGCGACACCAATGCTGACGATTTGATGTGTGGCCTATGCGGGCACTTGCTACACCGAAAGTGCGTCCATTTAACACCGTCGACTTTTCGCAAGTCTTCCGTCAGATATCACTGCGCCGCCTGTGATGAGGCTTCCTCGGCTAGAAACCTCGGAAAACCACGGTGTCATTTGATCACACACTGCCATCATACCCCGATAAGGGTGATGTTTCATCTGAGGCCAGTCTGACGTGGGTCATTATGGATGCACTCGTTAATAAAATTGCCGATGCGATGGGCTGATCGAGATCAGATATTGTCAGGTCTCTCTTGAATGGACACTTCGATGCTCCCTTGTCAGACGATCCTGGCGCTGCCTTATCAGCTGATGTCCCGTCGGCCACTTTGTCGTCTGGTGCTGCCGCTAGTTCGCGTAGGTATTTTGCTTATATCCTGAAAACATCGTCGGGCTCAGCTGAAATATTCAAGGCTCTCAGCACGGTCCCAGTATTACAGTCAATTACGAACAAGTTGTCTGTCGTATTCAAATGCAATGCACTAGACAGCCTTTATAAAACACAAAATCAACTCTCGCATGCCTTTCCAGGAGCCTCAACTACGCTGCCCACTTCCTATCTGCCTAAAATCACTCTCTCCAATATTCCTGAAGTAATGACGGCTGAGGAGCTGATGCATTCCCTTTGCGGTAAAAACCCGAATGTCACTTCGTTCGTGCAAATTGAGCATTTCGCATTATGTTCTTTATTTGCTCGAAATCCATGTCCGGATGTGCTGTTTTGTGTACTGTCCATCATTTTGTACCTCCTTATATTTTCTCTAATACTCCCCCTTGCAATCTGGAGGAAAATTCACACGATCATATAATTACGCAATGCGCTCAAAATAGATTCTTTCCTTCTAAAATATCGTTTTCTATCACCGTGTCACGTGCGCTCTATGGCTCACGAGCGAGCTGAGACGGGAGAGGTCTGAAGTGAGACGAATTGAGGATCAATTGAAAACCGTACGTGCTCATCAACTGTGGAACGATTTAAAAGTGGCACGCAATCATTTTCTCTCTGAACTAATAGCAGCTAAGGAGACTTTCGTTTTGACAATGTTGGAATCCGGGGAATATTCAAGTAGAAAATGGCTGACTAGACACTACACGATAATCCCCTATATTTGCCGATTAGTGCGACTCATTTTATTTAAAAAACTGATTAGATTATTTCCCAGTTTCTTTCGTCTCTTCCACCGTCGCCTGTCACTTGTGCATCGTCTGCAGCCTGTCTCTGTCTGTCTCTAACCCGGTCTCTTTTCCCCGAATCTCGAAGGAATTTTCCGGTTAGCTCCTTTGTTGGCACACTTTATTTATTGGGCGTTTTTACATGGTCCTTTTCTGGCTTCCAGACATGCAACAATAAAACATATTCTCAAAAAACATCCTTAGACGCGCTGCAGACAAATTACACTGAACAAATTTTTTTTCACTGGAGCTGTTTAAGGTGATTTAGACTAATTTGGGTACGCTGATTTAAAAAATCATAATCGTTTTGCTGTATCACGTCAGGATTTTCAGCAGCAGAAATTTTCCCATTGCCTAGAAGTCAGGATTTTAATGAAATTTACAAAAAATCATTTATTCATTTATTTCATCATGAATGCTTCAAAATTATAGAAATTACAGAAAAACTCCATTAGAATGTAATTATAATGTTTTAGGCATTTGGCTTTGCGTTTTTGCTGCGCTGTGTCAGTTTCACGATGCAGGAACCAGCAGAAGTCGCCCATCATGTTCGGGTTGTGCCGCCCCTGGTAACGCGTCTCCATGAGTGAAATCTCTTGGTGGAATCGCTCGCCGTGCTCGTCCGAGACAGCTCCCAAGTTGTCAAGGAGAAGTTCAGGTGCTGGTATAGGAAATTGATTTTCAGGGACATCATGGAGCCAACTTTCCTGAAGGACTCCAGCAGCTGCTGCACTATTTCTTCATAGTTGTCTGCGCGCTCGTTCCCCAAATAGTTGTCCGTCACAGCTTTGAAGCTCATGCACGCTGCCAGCTCTTTGGGGATTTGAGTTGTCGGTAAAGTTTCGTCCTTCATAATGTTTTGGATTTGCGGTCCAACAAAGACACCAGCCTTGATCTTGGCCTCCGACAAGGTGTTGCCAAACTTCTCCTTGTGGTATAAAATCCCACGCCCATTCAGATCCATTGCCCGTACAAAAGTTTTCATCAAGCCGAGCTTTTTCTGGAGTGGTGGAAGGAAAATATTGGCTGGGTCGACAAGGACGACATGCTTCACGTGTCGACCAGGTACATGCTCCTTTCGCTCTTCCCAATCTTTCTTCGTCCAGTGATTATTGTCGTCTGCTATCCCAGAGACAAAGGAAGCACATTTATTTCCTGTAGCCTGACTGCAGCCCTAACAACACTTTCAAGTCTCCGCAGATGTGCCAGTTGAAGTCATTGTACTTGATGGAATCAAGCAGCTGCCGCATAGTCTCATGGGTCTCTGTCATGTCGAATGCGTGAGCCAGTGGGACTGATGGTTTTTCGTAGCCATTGTGGAGCAAAACAGCCTTCAAGCTATTCTTCCACGAGTCGATGAAGAGGTACCAGTCTGCAGGATCGTGATCACACCCAAATTATTTCAACATACCGTTGATGTCACTGCAGAATGGCATTGTGTCTTCCATCTCAAAGAACTCAGCCATGTCTCTGTGACGTGCTCTGAACAAGGATATCTTGGTGTTAAGCTCAAGCATATTCCACTACTGCAGCCTTGATCCAAGCAGCTCTGCCTTTGCCTTTGACAGCGAGAGATCCCTTAAGTCTCCATGGTTCAGAAGGTGTGGCTCTTGAGTGTCGGGTTCAAAAGGTTCATCATTACCATCCTCTTCACCACTGCCTACAGCTATGTTCTGATCTGCCGGAGGTGTTGGAACGGGGTTCTCGTCATCATGAGGCACAGGCTTACGAGCAGAGACGCAGTCAGCGTACTTGATGTGGCCTTTATTCTTCTTGTTGAAGCTGGCGATGTTTTTGCAGCAGAAATAACAATCATCGTGATGATTCTGCGACTCACGCCATATCATGGGCACCGCAAATGGCATGCTCGCACACTAGCCCACCAACCACTGATTCAAGGCTGTGTGGCAGCTTGTGCATCAGACGTGTGGTGCCCAGCTCTGTTCATGGTCCCCCACCTTACACCCGAAGTAGTGAAAGTAGGCGGCCATCATTTTCACTGCTGTAGATATACTTCGCTGTTGATCTTTTTTGGTATACCGACCACAGACATAACAGAAGTTGTCAGGATGATTGGTACAGGAATGCCTACTCGTCTTTATCTGAAGGAAGGAAATATTATACAGGTTAACAACAATTGTACGAAATAGACATGTTAAAAACTTATGCAAATTTCATTGAAATCCTGACTTCTAGGCAATTGGAATATTTCTGCTGCTGAAAATACTGACGTGATACAGCAAAACGGTTGTCATTTTTGAAATTTGCTTACCAAAATTAGTCTAAACCACTTTGCACATTTCCAGTAGAAGATTTTTTACTCTTGACTTTTCTTCTTTTCTCACATCTTGTTACCGTGTACTGTTGTTTCTCATTGTTGTCTCTTTCGCGCTTGTTTCTATGTGAGCGCTATACAAATACATTGATGTTGTAATTGCGGCTCATTTTTTCCTCATTCCTTCCTCGCTTTGTCCCTCAAGGATATAGACTTGGCCTCCTTTTGTTCAATATATATGTGTGCTCTTTATCTGTCCCATCATACGCAAATTCTCGATCTTCAACCTATACGCTGATGACATAATCTGTCTTCCGTGCTCCCATCATCACATTTTCCTTTCTCTCCTTTCAGCAGTTCCGACCTGGGATAATACTATTATCCCTATAGATCGCTTCTAGTGAATCCCTCAAAAACTGAGTTCCTTTTTAAATATCCTCATCTTCAGGTGGATATACTCGATTTAACCTTTCAGCACATGCCAGTAAACTTGGGATTGTTTATGATACCGATTCCTCCTTTTTATGCCAAGTCTCACAGACAGTTAAAAATGCATCTCCATTATTCGAAACCTCTATAGCATCCGATATTCCATTGTCATCCAATCCGCCACTTTATTAGTAAATTTGCTCCTAGGACACCCACATCGAATTAACCTAATAAATTAGGCTGACTTCACTACAAGCAAATGATTGGACTCAAAATCAGTTGCATCGCCTACAAGCTTCTACGTACCGATTATCCTGTCCCGACACCTTCGTCGCTGCTTCAATACAACAACCACTGTCACGACACGCGTCAATCAGGTTCTCTTGTCGAGTTGAGAGCGACTTCAGAATCATCATGACCGGCTAGATCAGTGCTTCTCAACTTGGGACATATTGCCCCCTTGGGTGTCATGGGCTATTTTTGAGGGGTCATATGACAAAAATTAAGAAATGGGGAAAACCATATTTTTCAGTAACCACAACAAATTCATGTTGAGACAATTTATTCCATAAAAATTTTCGATGATGTACATTTCAATCCTGAGATCCGCCGAGTTCTGTGTGATCACCCCACCTGTACGCAGGGTCATGGTATTGCTTTGCTGGTCAGTGGAAATATTCACCGGCGTACATGAGCTCTGGAGAAGTGACGACGCGACTATCCATGGAGTCTTCTAGGAGGCCCGTGGATTGTTTCTGGGGGGCCACAAGGACTCGCATCGTGTTGAAGGGTTAAACGACTAGAAAAGGGTTGAGAAACACTGGGCTAGATCTTTCCAGTTTTCGGCCCCGCGACTTTTCATCCGACTTCCAAATTTCGTAAAAACAGCCTCAAATCTCAAACGGTTTTCGTCAAGACTGCGCACTATGGTGATTATATATGGTGATTGTGATGTGTAAATTATATATACAAGTATATATGATTTCCTTGCATCTAAAGCTAGTACTTTGATATCAAAAATGACAATACATTTCATTGCATATAAAGACAATATGTTTAGGCTTAGTTCACGATGATTGATTTGTGCCAAATTTTGGGTCGCTACCAAAATTTATGAAGTTTAAGAACCACTGGTGTAGACAGACAGAAGCGGTAAATGGGTTATTGCCTCAGGCGTCAACACTCAATACACACAGACACACAGACACGTACTAACGGTGGGGTACAGTTTCTGCTGTTTTCTTTGGGGCGGAAATTGTTTGACGGTGCATGTTTGTCTTGTTTCTGGGGAGCTTTGGCAACGGGAACTTTTGTTGTTTTGCGTGTTTGTTTTTGTTTGCATTTTTAATTCTGTTGGTCTCATTTGAGCTTTGATATCAATATAGCATATTCGCGTTCATTGGATATTCAGGGTAATTGTATTGTATGTTTTGTTTGGGTTTCGGGCGTTTGATAAGCTTGAGGTATCTGATGTGCATGCCATATTTCCAATTTGTTTTTTTCAGTCTGTCTTTTATGGCTCAATTATTTTGTACGCACGTCGGCGCATGTGCGTGCGTGCTTGAACTATTCCGTGTTCGTGTGTGTGGGTGTGGGTGTGCAGACTTCTCCCCATCAAACACCGTCCAAGTCGGACTTTTTGCTGGCTCAGTCTACAAGCGACTCACCACTGGACGGCCAGCGCGCGCGCAGCTCCACGTTCTGTCAGTGATCTAGTGCTTACTGATTTCAGTGGGCGCGCTCATTTGTATCTGGCTTCTATGCTTGTGCATTTGTGATGTGCTGTCTTTTATTATGCTTCTTTCTTCGCTAATGTTTTGATTATGTTTCTTTCTTTTATGATGCTTCTTTCATGATGTTTGTTTATGATTTTTCTTTCCCTTATGATGTTTGTTTCTTATGTTTCTTTCCTTTATGATGTTTGCTTTTGAGGTTTCGTTCTTGATGTTTCTTACTTTTTGATGTTTCTTTTAGGGTGTGTTTTTCTTTTATATGTTTCTATATGTGATGTATTGTTCATGTTTGATGCACAGTTTGCTTTTTGCGCAAGTATTTTCAGAGTGCTCATCTATCCTTGATGATTCTGTCGTTTGTTGTTTTAATGTCGTTCATGCTTTTTGTGCACTTGGCTCCTTTTGCTTTATGTTTTGCTGCCTATTTTTATTTATTTTCAAACCTGGTTGAAATTTCCCCGGTAGTTCAGTGGTCTAGGCGCTTTCATACCAGTTGCTCGCATTTCGAAACCTGGCCCTTGTTTATTCATTAACACCGCTCTGGTTTACCGGGAGTTACCGGTGTAGGTGGTCTCATCTTGAGACATCACAATATGCGCCAACAATTATATACGACGCTGATATTTCTCTCATATGAGCCAATTCTGCTTTTCTGTGAGTGGAATCTAAAGCCATGATTTGCCTGCATAAACTCAAAATGGTGAAAACTTAGGAACAATTTAAGTAAGTTTACAAGTAATCAATTAGCTTATTAATTAATTACAACTTGTAATAAGCTCTATAACAGGCATTACTATATATCTTCTACTGAATAGTTTTGTTTTGATATAAGTATTTGCTGCACATTTATCGTGTCATTTCAGTATCTATTCATCAGTCAAGAGTATCGAACAAGTCGTATTAACCAGTAGTTTCGTTTGGATCTTTCATTAGCCGCACTTTTATGTTTTAATCGTGTTGTTTTAAGTGCATGTGGCGTGTATGTGTTAGAGTTTCGGTAGGCAAACATTTCAGACAAGGAAACATATACTAATTTCTACACCGTACCGAGGGCCAAACTACCATGTTAAAATATTTAGAACGTTTTTCACAAGTTATTACACAACACAGTAATGGTTTACACATATATAAATGATGGAACGTCAAGCTACTAATCAAAATTCAAATTCTACTAATTACAATTCAATGTGCGGCAGCTGATATTTTCACAACTTTGCGAATATGAGACTTGGTCAGTCGGATTAGCACCATACAGCTGTAATTATCTTATTTCTGTATCTTATCTATCATGCTCTGCATCTATCTGTATCTTCTATTTTATGTGTCTTGTACCACATGCTATATCTTCTCTCTTATATCATATCTAATTTCTGATTTATTTCTCATTGTGCGATTGTTTTATATAGCTGAATCGTGCACGTTTTCTTCATAGAGTAATTGTCTGCTACGTATACTAATGCTGGTATGTGATTGTGGTCTGCCTTTATATATTTACATTTAACTGTTTACGCGAAAAATATGTGTGCATATCCTCTCTCTTATCTTTATCATGACCTGATTAACCGTGAAGTGCACTTGTGTGTGTGTGTGTGTGTGTGTGTGTGTCATGTACATTGGAGACGTACTGTGTGAATTACGCTTATATTAATGGCTTAACAAATGCGCGTGCGTGCGTGTGACAGCTGGTATAAGCTGGCGAGACGGTGACGATGTATCAGGCCAGTGTGAAGCGGCTCGTGCCAGCGATGACTCGGCCTGCAGCTATCTGTGTGCTGATAAATGTCTCTCTCCCGCCGACACGCCCATGTTCAACATGTGAGTGATAGCTGGGTGATTACAGGTGATCTAGTGCTCGTATAGAGGGCGCTATCAGTAGCAGTTGGAGAACAGGTCGTGTGATGCAGTGTTGGATGCCAAGGGAATATCCGCAGTGGCGGCGTCAAGAGGAGGGGCGGCTGAAACCCCCGAAAAAAGTGCTGAGTTTTCTTGAGCCCCCAAAAAATGTTCCACCAAAAACATTCTGAGTGTAGTTCCTCATGTTTCGCTAAGTACCCGAATAATTTTACTTAGCCCACCCCAACCATCCCACCGGGAAGTTCCTGGCGCCGCCACTGTATATTCGATTCATCACTTCTGAATCCACGACTTCCGTAGTGCATGAATAGAACACTTTCAGGAATGCGGCACGCATTATTGTTGTTCAGTTAATTGCGGTGTTGTTTGTTCCGTTCACGTGTTAATATTTTTGCTTACTATATTCATATTTCTTGATATTTCACAAATTTAGTTCATTAAATGTGCAGTTGTGAACGAATGTCCGAATTGAATGTATAACATGTTTCATGAGTTTAACACACATTTGAAATGTTGCATGTGTTGTTTGGGGTTATTAGACTTATTATTACTACTTATTAGACTTATTATACTACTTATATAGACTACTTATTAGAGCTGCGTGAGAAGACAATTTCTAGCTCTGGTGGTCGTTGCATACAAAGAACTGTTAGCAGCGAAGTAACAGTTATCATCAATTCACACGTATTCATTTTATACATGCAAGCATTTTATATTTTCATTTACCAAGATATGACATATCTTGGCATTTATATTGGCCCAACAGGCGTTTATACATCACCATGACCGATATATATTATGTGTATAATGGTATGCATGCATGTGTGTGTATATATTTGGATGTATGGTACTAATTATGTCTCATAATGTAAGGTACTCATAATAACCACCTAGTGGACGAGTGCTCAATACAATACAATTCAATTCAATTAATGTGAAAAACGTGCACAACCATCAGTTCATGGCTGTGATCCTTCTAGAATCTAGATAGTTGTCTTGTTGTATTTCTTATCCTACTTGAATTCTAACAAAAGCTATATCATTACAAAGAACTTTAGGTGATCTTTTGAATCATTGTCGTTGAATTGCTGTACAAATATCTCCAACACTACCAAGTGTGAGAAACGTGCACAACATATCATTTTTGACTAAACACGGAACTTTCATATTAGTTTCACGACCCTCTAGATATATCCTGTTTAATTTTTCTAACACCATTGGAGACAACGTCGCTTGAATCATTGGAAAGAAGTGGTTTTAATAATAATGGTGTGGAAATCGCCAATTCGAATTGACGGCTTCCGTTCTTTTATGAACATCTATTTTTGCAATAAGATATTCATGTGAGCTGTCTCATATTTGGTTGATACGCTCATTATACTGGGGAAAGTTGATGTAAGGAAGAGGCATGTTAATCTAACGACTGTAGAAATGTCTGGGACTGAAATTTGAATAGCCGTCAATGGATGGATCTGGTGCTTCTAGAGTTGAAACGGCAACTCATGTGACATGTGAATGTTTAAAAATATTGGTTTAAAAACATTAGATATTTTGCAAGTGGTTCCTACATCTTGGAACCGTTTCTGTCACTATCGCTGAGGAACCGTTAGAACCGGTTCTTGTTCAACCGTGGCAAATGTGCACGCTGCTGCACAGATATATGCACTATACAGTTGTTTGTTCGCTCAGCTCGGTGAAAAAATAGGAGACTGTACAGTACATCTGTTGTTGGGGATTGCACAATACTGTTCAGCTGATATGACACACAAACACACAAACACATACGCAGTGTCGTAACGTAGGGGCGCGTGAGGGGTGGTCCGTCCCGGGCGGCACAAGAACTGCTGAAGACTTTGAATTATTGTTTTATCTGAGTCTAATTTCCGATTATATTATTTTATATTTGCTGTTTTGATCTCACATTACTAAGCGCTGAATATAGACAAAATGAACTGAAAATATTCTTCCGATTAGGTGCCTGGAAGCATGCAATATTATAAGGGGTTATTGTCAGCTATGTCGACCTGTGGACTTGCTAATTCACTTAAAGTGGTGGTGAAGCGCAGTGTCTTGCGACTATGTGTCCCACAAACATACATGAAGAGTGGCGGCAAAAAATGTACTGCCCCTGGTGGCAGATAGTCTAGCTACGCCACTGCACATACGCATATAAAGTGCATACACACATACAGTTGTAGGCAGGTGGACATTTATTGACAAATGATTGCGTCGGGTAATGTACAATATTCTGATAATGGCCCCTCTGCTTCTCTGTTTTTGTTGCGCCGCTCTTTATTCACGCTGTGATTGGCAATTGTTTTTGACGTTTTCAATTTCGTTAAGCTTCGCTCACTCTGCCGCTTTTCATTTTCCCATTTAGGTATGATTCTTAACCATATAGCGCTAATGTCACATCAGCGAGTGTATATTTATATGTTGTATGGTTATTTAATCACTGAAGCGTGCTTTGGCTCACGAGTGTGCCTCTAGTCTTGCCTCATAGCAGGAAACATTTCAGCTTCTCACAAAATGCCGTGACTCTCGATATCATATCGATTTTTGAAGGTCTTATCTTGAGGTGAAGTGTTTTTGAACCCTGCAATTTTCATCGGCGTTTCAGATCGGCTTTATTTGAAGACGCTCTGCTAATCTCCTGTACAATTTAGTACATCGCCAGTCATTCCACTCCTTCTCTAACTAAAATCCCTTCCATTGTCTTTCTCATATCAATAACAATGCAATTTTGCAGGGCATTTTGAGCCTCTGGTCAGAGGCTCAAAACTGATGGTGATTTTGGTGGCCAAATATTGGTTGTGTTCTACTATACTAAATCAATACCACTATAATATATTCAATCTATTAAGGGAAGGATGGTAAATTACACAACTCGCTATCTGAGTTAGAGGATAAGAAATATTCTGCCGAACCTGCTGCATATCGTTTAAGGCGCCTGAAATTGTATTTCAATCTTTGCTCACCATGTTCCGTTCTTTTCCTGCTGGTGATGTGCGTTGTACGACATGATGATTCCTCAGCTTGTCTGTAAATATACTGGAATGATATCTAATAGTGGTGTATAGTGGGGAAAATCGGAGGTTACATCTTGGGCCTACTTTTCCAATGTACACTGAAATGAAATGAAATGTCTGACAATATGGAAAGCATATCATGTATGTTTTACCGTTCTTTTCATTTAGTGATGATTCATTTTGAGTTTGCCGCATATTCCGTTATTCATATTGAATTTCCTTTATACTGGTTTTCACAGGAGGATATCGCTAGTCGTAATGTTTCATATATTTAGCTTGTCTTTTTGGTGGTTGTTTTATAGAGCTATCTAGGGTTCATTTTGTTTTCTGTTATCACTGCACGCGTTATCAGCGGGTTATATTTGCCGACTATCGGATATTACTCATTCTGCAAATACATCAATGACAGATGTTGTTATTGTCGACCGCTTACTTTTCGCACACATGTACTGTGCATGTGTGTTTGTATGTGTTTGTCTGTGAGTTGTATTTTGTTTGATGTGATTTTGCGTTGACACTGGCAGTATACTGGGCTGGTGAATCACTAGTGTATATATGTGTGTATGAGAGCGAGTCTGCGTGTGATGAGTTTGGCCGCCTTTATTGATATTCTCGTCTAGATTCCTCTCGTGCAAAGTCCGCCTGTTCAAATACGGTTTAGGAGTGCTTGTTTCTGGTGGATGGTCTCAGATGACATAGTGGTTATAACAGTCCATGACCAGGCATTATGCGATCATCCAGTCATTTTCTGATTGTGACGCTTCCTTCGGATAAATCTGTTTTGTGGTCACGAGCGTCTTGTGTGACTTTCCGTTCCTGGGACCATTGAACAGTCCAGCCAGTGGGTCGTTTTCACCACTGCACCCAGCTGTGTCATGTGTGAGAGTGTGCGGTCGGCGGCCGGCTGGCTGTGCGGTCTGGTGTGGTGCGAGTGTCGCAGACCCAAGCCAGCAGTAGCGGCCGCTTCGCCGGCCTCTTCCGTCGCTTCGTCTGATGATAGCGCGCTACATCCCACGTGTTGGTTGTGTTACGGCAGTTTCCGGCGCGTCGGTGTGACATCCGGCAGTGGAGTTGGCAATAAGACGGCCGGAGCGCCAGGCTTTCCGTCGCGGTCCGGCGATGGCAGCGGCGACGCGTCGTCCCCTATGGACGTCAGGTCCTGGAGGCAAGCGATTCTGCAGCGGGTCAAAACACCAGGCGGGTGACACACGCAGGCACACATGCATGCATACTTTGTGACAGTTGTTGTGTTAGCTATTTCAGTTCTTAGAAGGGTTGGCAGAATGAACGCTTCAGGACGGGTTGTCAAAATGAGCGCTTCGAATTCAGGATCCGTGCTGGTTTTAGTGAGTGAGCGAGGTACACCACAGATAACAATGGTCGGGTGGAGTGGAAATATTATGCAGGTGGTTCTTATGGAGTTCACACCATCTTCCATATATTTTCATAAGTTAATCTCCTTGTATTGATTTACTGGCACTCTTAGCAGTTGGTGCTGTTCTTCGTTTGTTTTCTCGCCGTATCTAGTAGGTAGTTCATGTGTGTTATTGGTTATTCTGTCGTGGGTTTTACCTGGTGTTGATGAACTCACATGTTTCCGTGTGGAGTGACTACTAGTACTACTACTAGGAGTGACCACGTGTGGAGTGACTACTACTTTGGTTTGTTTTTGTTTTAGAAAATCCACAGCGACTATTTGCGTGTGAATGAACCGTTTCTCATGCAACAGTTTTCGTTTTTGCAGATGAAGTTGAAGTTGCAGATGATTTGCGAGTTGAAGCGAAGTTTTGTTTTCAAATTGCGGATTAATTATGATCACCTGAAAGCAGTTGAAAAATAGTCATTCTCAATCTCACTAATGGGCTGAGGTGTTCGTTTTTGGTTCGACGCAATAATTGTGCCAGTTTTGCCGCACATATGATGTTGGCTGTTGTGTTTGCTCCTCAACTATAGGCTGCATAAAATGAGATGTACTGGTCATCTTTCAATTGATTACACTGGTCAACAACAAATTTGTTGTCTGCGTTTTTTCAACTGATTTAGGACGAATCTGATGCGCTGAGTCCAAAAATCACCTTGGTTTCGCTCAATCAGGTCAAGTTTTTGAGCTGTGGCCACATGTTTTTTACGTTTTTGTTTACATGTACGCACGTGTGAAGCATTCTAGAAGAAGTTGGTGGGGGTAAAATGCCGTATCGAATAATTGCTTTGAATGGAAATAACTATTTTAATGACAAGAAGTATTCAGGTGCGATAGTTCTTGGTGATTATGTCGAAAAGGGATCAGTTTGAAGTCATAAAAACTGAAAATATTAAAAAATTGGTGCGGTAAAGCATACAGCTGGTGTATAAAAATTTAGTCAGCCCTTAATCGGTCAAGTGATCAAATATTATTTTTTGCAAAGGCATTGGCTGGATAAGTGGCTTATTTGTGTTGACTTCAACATGGTGAACGTTTTGTTGGGACAACAATCTGGCTTCACCAAGTACCCATTCTGTCTGTGGATGTGGCATAGTAGGAACCGTGATCAGTATTACACGAAGAAGGACTGGCCTGTGCGGGGGTGCTTGCAAAGAAATGAACTTCATCAACGACCCTCTGGTAGACAGATACAGAATATTCTTACCATCGCTGCACATAAAACTCGGCTTAATCAAGCAGTTCACCAAAGCTGTGGACAAGAATGGTGACTGCTTCGTTTGTGCCAGGCTTTCCAGGATTGACCGTGGATTAGTTGAAAGCTGGCATCTTTGACGGTGCTCAGATCCGTCAGCTCATCAGAAATCCAGAGTTCAAAAACCCAATGAACTAAGTGGAACTGGAAGCGTGGAAGCGTGAAACTTTCTTGGCAACAATAAGTCCAGAAACTACAGAGAACTTGTCAACAACGTGCTGATTGCTTTCAGAAGCCAGGGCTGCAACATGAGCGTCAAGATGCACTACCTATTTTCAGATATGGACCGGTTTCCTGAGAACCGAGGCTTAATCAGTGACAAGCAGGGGAGATATTCCACCAGGACATGAAAGAGATAGATACCAGGTATCAGTGTCGCTGGGACGCAGTCATGATGGCTGAATAATGTTTGAATCAGAAGAGAGACCTTCCTGCCACTCAACATTCCAGGAGTTCGAAGAAATGGAAGTTAAAGTCCTGAAGTTTGTAAAATGGTGAAGCAACATGCATTTCTCATGTACTTACCTTTATTAATGCCCATCACTCAGTTTACAGTAATCAATGTCTCTATCAGGTAATCAATATATGTTGTTGAAAAAACTATTTTCCTCTTAAATCATATTTAGAATGATACGTATTGATAAAAATCAGCTGATAATGATACAAAATTGTAATTGATTTTGTCACAAGATGTTTTCTCATATTAACTTAGCACAAGAACCTGGCCTGATGGAGAGAAATGGATGCCATTTCCGGATTCAGCAGTACAAATATGTCCTAAATCAGTTGTAGAAATCTAGACAACATTCAAAAAGTGAAAAATTGTTGCCCAGTGTTATCGACTGTAAAACTGAAAAACGACGAATTAATCAATCCCACCGGGGCACGAAAGGGTAAAATATACACACTGACAATGGTTAAGATATTCTTGGGCTCTGGTTCTTTTATAACTAGACAATTTTGTTCTGGTTTGTATTCCACTTCGCGTATACGATGAGGTGTGGTCTATCTCGGATATTGTGCACTATAGTTGTGGGTAATGTTGAATAGAGCTTGGTGTTTTGTGACAAGGAGGGGGCACTACCCTATTTGCGCATCGCTCCAAAGTGCGCGTAGTAAAATGGATGCGGAGCTAACAGGCGCGCTCCGTTCAATGCGATACTGGCGCTCTCCAACGGCGGAAAGTGTAACTAACCTAACCTAACCAACCCAACCTAACCTAAACTAACTAGCCTAACCTAACCTAACAACGAACATACATGAACATATGCTGCATTGTACACCTTTACAACTGAACATTTTTCTTGATAGTGTGAAACAATTGTTCTAAAAGTTAAAAATTGTCTTAAATCTAAATAGTTGCTCTTAAAAATGAAAAAGTTTCGCTAAAAACAAAAAATTGCATTTATAACTTATTTAATACTTACCTCAGATCAATGAAATATTTTGGGTTTTATTTTAGGTTTAGTTTTTGGTTCCTTATGATGAACAGTTTCTATGATAAAAATAGTTGCATTTGCAACAAAAGGTCACCCTACTTATTTATAATGCACAACCGCTTCTCGCAACTCGCGTGACAGAGGCGGTTTTCGGCAAGGACACCATGTAACCATGTGTAGATGCGGATGTCCACTGCACGCGGCTTGAAACCTGAATCTTATTAGTTGATTAACACCTTGAGTCCACCAGTAATTTTTTCTTCAGAGAGGCGCACAACGGTGTGTGAAATCAACAAGCTGCTGTACACTCACAATGCCAATTACAGGTACTAATTCAAAGGAGGTTTTTCAGTAGTAATATCTTCTGTCCTATTCTATGTCTAACGCCTGCTTTCTCATCATGCACCGGTGGAATTTCTCACTCTTCTCTCTCTTTTTGCCTGCGAATGTGTTTTTGAGCCTTTCTGCTTTAACATCATCTTGTGGCTGCCTGAAACGTTTGTACCAATGGAGTTCAACGCTGTGTCTGTGTTTCCATTAAGAGTACTGGTGGAAATATGAACAGTAAATGTTGTTGAATAGGATGTTGGTCTGTTGACTGACTTCGGGGTGGAAAAAATTAATCTATCGTATTAGGGCAACCACGCACTTTCCGAATAAAAAATGTATTGTATTAAAGCAAACTGATCTTCCCGACAAAGCTCATACTTTTCAAATTGTCTATCTATATCTTTTATGCGCTTCCGATGCATGGGGCTAACGCATGGTATACATAGCACTATTCCCACGTCACTGGGTTTGCCTGGAATTAATAATGATAAACTAGCTTGTTGTATTAGTTGCTCTCATGACACCACACTAGTATTAATGCATTCAAATTTAGCGTGTATTGCTCTTGGACATGTTTCAATCGGAGCCAATTTTGGGCGCGATTTTCACCCGGGCGACTTGTGGCCAGTCAGCATCGGGGCGTAGTCGTGTTGCATGGGCGCGTGCCGCTGCAGTCGGTCCCACACGTCTCGTCCGCTGCGCACCAACAGTATGTGGTACATTTGCATGTCCCGCCTGGTGGGCTGGCCCGTGGTCGGGCGCGGGACAGAGTGCGCAGGAGGTAGGAGACGCGAATGCGCCACGCGGAAGCCGAGCTGGTGTAATGAGGAGGCTGCCACGTTCAGCGTCTCCACGCGCAGCATTTCTGCCAGCTGCGCCGCGCTGTGACGCACTTGAGGCGTGCGATCACGGGAGTGCGGCACCGCCACCAGCAGACTCATCTGACGCACGCGGTCCAACACGAGCGCTGATCCGTCGCCTCCACGTAGCTGCTGTGCTAGCATCATGAGCACCAGCTGGCCATCTAGCTGGCCGGGGTCAGCAAGATGCGGCGGCCTCACGCGCAGGTAGTCGAGCTGAGTGGCGGCGGGGTCGTACCTGTGCCACGCATCGTTCAATGTCACTCGTTCGCCGCCGCCGCCGTTGCGCGGGTCGCTGCCAGCCGCTAGTCGAGCTGTGTACATGTGCACACCGACGCGCCGCATGCGTGCGGCCACACCAGGTTGAGCGGGCGTCAGACGCGCATCGAAGGAGCGCGCGCGACAGCCACGCATCGCCATTGCAGCGTCGAAGGCCAGGGCCGTGAGTGTGCCGTCGCCGAACGAGTAAACTAGACAGGGAGCGCGTGGCGACCAGGCTGCGTCGTCGCACACGCGGTCGCCGTCGTTGCCGACGTGACTGAGGTTGTGGCAAACGACCGTGCGTGTGCTGAGCCAGCGTCGAACTTGAAGCAGCTGGGCGTCGGCACTTGCATTCGTCTCCTGGTGCGGTTGTCTGAGGAACGGAAACAGTGACGTGATTGAGAAGAGAACATTGATTCATCTAGCGTGTAGTGCAGTGGTTCTTAACCTTATTGGAGCTCTAAGTTCCATACACTCATTCATCGAATCCTTCATGTTTGAAGTATTACACGAAAAATCACAAATCACGTACGATCAAGACAGTCACACAAGTAGGCTACTACTGAGTGGACCGAGTTGCTTGCAGCACAGATATCAAGGCTAAGCGATGTGGCGTGATTAGCTGCAGCCAATGATGGCCAAACAGAGCTTGACGTCATGAATAGATTAACCAGACCGCCGAACTCCTGAAACTGACTCACCGAACCCCTGGGGTTTGATCGAACCCAGGTTAAGAACCACTATTGTCGTGTCATACGGTAGATATTTGTGTACAGATACATGAGGTGTACTCTACGGTGGGTGTATGCATTGCTTTACTTGTTTGTTTTTCATTGGTCATTTTATTGACTGCGCGTTGTAATGTAGGTATCAATGGTTGGTTCGGTCACTCACTGTATTTGCTGATGACTGGCGGTTTCGTGTTGGATTGGTAATAGCTGACCGTCCAGCGTCAGTTGCAGACAATTACAGATGATAAACAAACTGAATCCGGCCAACAATAATTCTGCTACATCGCCAGATTTCAAAGACAACCAACCAATCAGGACTCAACCATGATTTTTGAGCGACACACATAAACACTAGCACAGTGGTTCCCAACCTGTGGTACGCGTGCCATACTGGTACGCGAGGACTTTCCATTTGTTACGCGATCATTTTCGGTGTCATGAACAATAGCACCAGGGTATGATTTCTCATGTAATGTTTACAAAGTAATGCCCCTTATTGACCAGCTAATGGAGAAGAAGCAGATACAGCCCTCGCATTGAGTTGCTTTTTCAGTTTATTTATGTGTTCTACTTGAACAATTGTGTATATAAAGTGATATTTGATCGAACGGAGTTTCCCGGGAACCAGGTAGTACATGGAAACTGTACGGCACTTCTAAGTGGTACTCGGTCTCAATAAGGTTGGGAACTACTGCACTAGTATTTTCATACTCGCAAAACAAACTGCAATCAATGCATTTTTTGCGACCAATTTGGATATGAAATTTGAACTTTTACGTCGATTTTTGTGTGTTCCATATTACCGATTTTTCTGCGAGCGTGTCTTGAGAATGCAGCGTGCATGACATAGTGCGTCATTCTGCAATTGGCCAGGTGTTGCTCGTTGTTCACCTAATCAATCGTTTGTGATCGTCTGTATACAGAACACATTGGGTAACTCAGCGTTCTTGAAACACAACGTAATGAGACATTTTTAACTGGCGGTGATAGTTGAGGGGTGCTCGGGGTTGATGTGGTTTTTATATCGGTCGGTGGTTCTCAAACTTTTTTGTCAGCGAACCAACATTTGTGCACAAATCAAGTGTCACGATTGTAGCCTACGAATATACGAATTGTCCTTATAAGCAATTATTCTATTTTCAATCATCAGTTAGTTTAATCATGGTCTAATTCCATGAAATCATGACTCTAATTTAACCATAACCTGCTAAGAATCCTTAGATCTAATTATAACGTATTTTAGCGCCAAAATAATTATTTTCTGCAAACCCTTAGCGACTCAATAAAATGGATTGACAATACTTTGGGTCGTGACCCTGGGGTAAGGAACATCTGAATATAGGCAGGTAGATATGCCATGAAACTGAAGGATATCACAACAGCTCCAGTGTGCTAATTATTGAGGTATTTGTGAATATATTGTTTGGGTGACCTGCTTCACAGATCCACTTTTGAGCGGCGCATAATAATCGTTCGATATTTGCCACTTTGGATGTGGTTATGTTTTGATTTTGATGCGCATAATGCAACTACAATATTGTCTCAAAAATAGCGGACCGTCCCAAATTAGCTGCATTTCGTAGTTGTATGTATGGTGTTTGTATATTGTTTAATTTGCTTGTTGATACCGCGTCTTCTCCGATGGCATTAGATCGCGATTATGTGCTAAAAGAGAAGAACAATAATTATATTACAATATTATTAAAATAAATTGAACTAAATTTAATAAAGTTAAATTATTATTACGGAGTGTTAATGTGATTAAATTCTACAATTACAAAGCTCATGATTTGTAGTAGGTTTGTCTTCAATTTACCTTTTGGACGACAAGCTAATTGTATGTAATGGTAGTGTCACTCACCATGCGGCAGTATTGTTGCTGTTTTGTGTAGCTGCACGAGAGGGTATATCGTACTTTGTTTTGGTTCCCGTTTGCGTCTTCTGTTCAATTTCGGCTGATTGTGTTTATATACTGTTTGTTCACGATAATTATCTCGACCAGCACTCAACGAGGTTATCTCACGTATTTCTGTGTCTTCATATGGTTGCATTGGCGCACACACACACACACATTGCTATCAAAACTGTGTCCAGCACAAGAGAACAACACTCACCTGCATAGGCTCACATGATGCTATTTACATACACACGCACACACACACACACACGCGCACACGCACACACACACGCACACACACTCAGACGCATTGCCACTGAACTGTGAACGATGCGTGGCGTCATCTCAGGTGCAGGGGGTCGATGACCTCGGTTACAGCAGACAATGTTGAACGTCTGAGTCGCCTTCAACGTGGGTTAGATGGCTCACGCTGTCATTTCCTCTTTCATTTCCGCACAGACTGCACATTTTTGTTAACCCACCGCTTTGAACGTACGGATGATGAGTGCAACGCTTCAATTTCGCTAGGCTAGGCTAGGTTACAGCTGCCCAGTTTACATTAGTTACGAGCGAACGGCAGTGTAGTTACGAGCGAGCGCGAGTATCACAGTATATCATGCTCCTGATATCCCCTCCTGATAATTGCCCGTCTCTCAGGGTGGAAGATACGCGCACATTTGTAGGCCCAAATGGGCTAGTGTTAGTTTGGTCGCGACTCTCAAGCGTTTCACTGCTCTGTGCGTACTACCACTGACCTTGACAATGATTCGCTTGATGTCTGTACCTGTATGTGATCTCATTGTGTATTGCACTTTCCACACACACTTATGCGTTCGTAGAAAACAATGTGATATATCAATTCTTTATTTGCACAATTGTGTTGAGGTGTCGTGACATTAATATCCAGACGTTTCACATGGGTTGTCAAATGTCAAATTTCAAGTAGTGTGTAAAAAGTGTATCAAACAGTGCTAGTGATGGATCATTGGTGTGTTCACAATATAAATACTGTCTCTTTATGTCTTCATGATTTTTCTCTTCACATTTATAAATTGTTTTTTTGGTGAATTCATTTAATGAAATATGTTATATTCTTTCTGAGTTTACTTGAACGTATTGGTTCATTTTCGCACTATTTGTGTTAAAGTAGCTATACTGCCCTTTTAATATTTTTTCGTAGTTATATCTACTGCTAATAGCGGTTTAGTCTGGGCTGACCGCGTTTTTCTTCCTTGCTTGGCGTTTTGGTTTTTGCAGGCCACGTTGGCTGTGTACGCTCAGGTGTGCTTGTCGAGCTTCACATATATGTGCGCATGGGGCTGTCTGATGCGGTATTCTGTGGGACCGTGGGCACTGTCTGATACGTAGTAGTCTGCGGGAGCGTGGTTATGGCTCTGGGGCAAGTGTACGTTGTAGTGGAAGCCGTAGTTGTGGTAGCCATACTTATAACCATAGCCTTGATAATCCGAATGTCTGGATGCACTAGATCCGGATTCATGGTGTTCATAGCCAGAGTAACTGTGGTCCTTTTGTCCGTAGTCGGAGTATTCGTGTTGGCTTCCGTAGTCGATGTGTCCGTAGTTGGGGGAGTATCCGTTGTCGCCGTATCCAGTGTCACTAAGTTTGTAGTCGGATGAAGTGTGCTTATATCCCGGATGTTCATATCCTTCGACTGAGTATGCGTACTTGTTATTTCCGTAGTCGGAGGAATCGTAACTATTGTGTCCATAATCTTGATTCGCATAGTCATTGTAGTTGTTGTGTCCGTAATCAGCGTATCCGTATTTGTTCCCATAAACATTGTGTCCGTCATCAGCGTATCCGTAATTGTTCCCATAATCATTGTGTCCGTCATCAGCGTATCCGTAATTGTTCCCATAATCATTGTGTCCGTAATCAGCGTGACTGTTCCCATAATCATTGTGTCCGTAATCAGCGTATCCGTGGCTATTCCCATAATCATTGTGTTCGTCATCAGCGTATCCGTGGCTATTCCCATAATCATTGTGTCCGTAATCAGCGTATCCGTGGCTGTTTCCATAATCATTGTGTCCGTAATCAGCGTATCCGTGGCTGTTCCCATAATCATTGTGTCCGTAATCAGCATATTTGTGGTTGTTTCCATAATCATTGTTTCCGTAATCAGCATATTTGTAACTGTTCCCATAATCATTGTGTCCGTAATCAGCATATTTGTGGTTGTTTCCATAATCATTGTTTCCGTAATCAGCATATTTGTAACTGTTCCCATAATCATTGTGTCCGTTATCAGCGTATCCGTAGTTGTTCCCATGATCATTGTGTCCGTAATCAGCGTATCCGTAGTTGTTCCCATAATCATTGTGTCCGTAATCAGCGTATCCGTGGCTGTTCCCATAATCATTGTGTCCGTAATCGGAGTTTCCATAGCTTTCGTGTTCGGAATACTGATGACTAGGATGGTGATTGTTGTGAGCATAATGGTCCTGAGCTGAATGGTGAGTTGTGGCGCTGGTTGGCAGGTCTTCATTTTGCACGGCAGGCTCTATCTGATGACTTGTGTCGTAATCGCTCGCGTGGCTGCCCGCGTTTACGCTGTTTTTCGCAGAGTGATCGATGCCAGAATATTGTCGATTATGTTCGTGGTTTGGTACAGTTCGCTGCTGATGTTGTTGGTCTATCTCGACGAAATGATCGGAGTCGTATTGGTCGGGAGCAATTGGCTTCACTGATTGCTCCGACTTGCTAACGCTTGACACCGGAGCACTGCTGTGTTTCGGATTGATGGGCACGTAGTATTTATTGCGTTGATACATTTTTTCCAGTTCCCCTGATTTATAAATCACTGCTGATGTGCTGTCGGACACTGGTATTTCATTTTGATTTGCGGAGTGCAATTGTGATGTGCTGCCTTTGCAGAGCAAAGTCGTGAATAAAATCCATTTCTGGAAAGGAACATTGCGCGTGGTATTAGTGAATTTGTGAGTGCTTACTTTGCATGTCATTCATGTTTATGGCTGATTGGTTATACCAAATTTTTTTTATGCCGTACTGGCTATTTCATTTGTGTTTCACAATTTCAAGACTTTGTTCCAATAATCTACTTGTTGATGCAGTATGATGTAGGCATGAACGTAAATGTTTTGTGTGTATAAGTTTTCTCCGCTACTCACCAATATGCTGCCGGTCATTTGCGGTGTACTTTTGCGTCGAGCTGTAGAGCCAATGAGAGGTAGCCTTTCGCTTTCACACTTTTGTACCGACTGTGCAAATGTACTGAACTATTTTTGCATGACGCTATCGACATGTGCCATCTTTCTGGTGTTTGGCTTGCTCTGTACTGGAGCACACATTTCGATTAGCCAAGTCAGGGTTGAGCTCAATTGGTGATCTAGCGATGATGGTGGATTCGTTTTCTTCTGTATGTTCTTCACTTTATCTGCATTGAAAGGATAATTTACAACCAATTTCACCAATCTATCGCTTAATTTTCCCTATGACTGTTGCTTTGCGTTAATGAACTAATGAAGCAGTAATTATTAGTGCCTGCTCATATGTGCTTATTCTTGTGATTAAGGTCATTGATTGTCTTCTGCTGAGATAATCACTGCTTCTCTGCTTGAGACTTTTGTTGATGGTGTTTATTCACTGCTGTGAGGGAGGATTTAAAATTATCTTTGGACCGATTCATTCGTACATCGTGCTAATGAAGGTGCATATGGACAGTTATTGTTTTTAACACAACAAGCTCAGGTCTCGTTTTGCGACATATTGAAAACTAACCAATCCGTGTCTTTTTCCCACTTGGCTTCTTCTATGTTTGGCATACTACACGTACATTCTAAGAAGTTCGCTTTGGTAGATTTCGTTGTTGAATGTTCACTTGGTAGGACTTGTAATTTGTGAGATAGAAAACGGAACTTGAACGGAGAATCAAATCAGTATGAATTCGAATGTTGCAATATTTGATAATGAAAATTTAATTCAAGTGGAGTGTGTTTTTCGTGTTTTCTTCTGTTGTATTATTGAACCCATCTGGCGATGATTTTTCTTAATTCAATATGCTGGTGTACCGTTATGAGGATTAGTCGCACTATATACAGGTAAATTGGCATGTGTCTCGCTATTCCGTCGATATTATTTATTTCATACAAGCGCTCTCTGAATTTCAAATTATGTATCGTTTTCCTCGAGCATGCACTTTGCACGGTAATACTACGGTGCATCAATTTGTATATTTGGCTGATCAGATTACGCATTCTGCAAACGGAAATATCGTAATTAAGATTAACTTGCTTCTCGGCGAGGAAATTTATTATGGTTCATTATTTGGTACACTTGTGATGTGTTGTGGTCGGCAGTCCCGTTGAGATCTTCATATGTTGTGTAGTAAAAAGCGATACCATTAGTGGCTGGAGAAAGCGCTATGTAGTGTTGATCGACATTCATTTTCCCACGCCATTCACGAGCTCTTCACCAGTGCGGCGTGTTTTTGACGCTTGATCTTGTCAGCTGACATTGGAGTGAAGTGGAATTGCAGTTGATGCAGCGTGTGATCGTCACTGTTTGGTGCCGGAGACTGAAGGACTTGAGCTACTGGAGTCACATGAATTGCCGCCGATTTGGTGGGCAGTGCATGGTATGTAGGACTATGCGTGGCTGGAGCATGACTCTTGTGTACCGTTGAGGTCTCGTGGTCGGATTTGCTATGCCTGCTGCGGTGCGACAATTTGGGGTGACGAGCACCGATGCGAAGTTCCTTGGCTCTTTGAGTAGGATAGTCTGGGCTTGAATACGGACGAGCCGTGGAATGGATGGCAAACTTGTTTTCTTTGGGTAGGTGTTCATGTTTTGTTTCGTGATCTCTCTGCTCATCTAACTTTAGATGGATAAGTTTTTCAGCTTCCTGGTGCGCTGAAGATGTAGAATGAACAATTGGATATGAATATGGTTTTTTATACAATGTGTGTTTTTCATTTTCATGTATTGAGTTATAGCTCTGGTAGGAGCTTGTGGGTGTACTTTTGTCACTCGTGTCTTTGATCGGAGAATAGATGTGATTGTGGGGATGCTCTGGACGTCTGGAATGTACTGGTGGATCATGAACACTGGGCTTGTACGAATATTTGGAATGTTTTATGTAAACATCATTTTCGTATGCCAGCGAATGGGGACCTGCCACATCGTGTTTGTATGCTTTTACATGTGGGTAGTGTTCAATTTTATGTTCTTTCGACGGGCGTCGTTGACCGTGTGATGTGCGGCTGGGTGAAGCTTGTGGCAAGTACACAGAGTTGGTGCTGGTCGGCCCCTGTGCCCGTGCATGTTGCGGCAGGTAATGTGCTGGATTGCCAATTGGGATGTATTCCAGATGTGGATGTCTTGAATGAAGGTCATGTGGCATGTACGGGCTTGTTGGTCGTTTAACCATTTGGTGTACATATTCATATGCTGGTAGCGAGTAGTGCTGTTGTTTTGGCGTTCTTGCCATGTAATGCTCCACGTGAGGATAATGTGGTGCATGTGGCTGTGACTGGTAGTTTGTTGCTGGTGGTGTTTGAGCGTGGGATGTGTGCACTTTGTATTCATGCTTCACCGCTTGCGGTGCGTACTCGTGCCCGTAAACATGAGTTATGGGTGTGTGGTATTTGAGCGCATCATTATGGTTACTGAGGTGACTTTTGTATATATAGGGATTGTGGCGGTGGAGGTGCTTAGCTGTGTGTTCCACGTGTTTGACCTGACTGTCATGATGAAGGTGAGGTATGTACATTATGGCATGATTTGTCATGTCGTAGGAAGTAGGGCGACCCATATAACCCAGGTGTGTATGTGAGGGGTGATGCACGCCGGTAATGGTCGGACGATCTGGAGTTTTGCTTTTCGGCAAATACAAACGGTGTTGGTGATAATGGGGTGGATATCGCAGTGAAATGTCCGAGCTGAAAATGAGGGGCCGGTAGTATTTGGATGACTCTTGTGGCTTTTTCCCGTGCTGCTCTTTGTTGTGGCTCTTCTGCGATTTGCCGATATGTGCGTTGATGTCATCGCGATATAGGGCCGAGTAGTTTGGAAGGACGTGTGTTATGTGAGCTGAGCTCTCGGCGGGTGATTGGTGTGACGAACTGGACGACGGGTGCTGGTCTGTCGTGATAGGTGCTGCATGTTGTGCTGGTGTCGACGATGTAGCGATGACCGATACTGCGGCGATATTGGTCACGACTGCGGTGACAAGCAATGTTGCCAGTGACGAATTCACCGTCTAATGAAAGTCACAATCAAATTGTATACCTTAAATCACAGCTGTAGTTCTTATGGGACAAGTTAAGCTCAGCCTAGCATAACTGTATATTATTAGTGAGAAAATGTGAGAAAACTCTGCATAACTGATCTAGTGGGGTGCATAATGATGGTGGATCTAATGTAAATGAAATATTTATATATACTTGTCGATGAATGTACAATGTTCATTATCATTTCCTATTTTTATTGGATACATTATAACGACATGTTATCAGCTCACATGCATCTTCAAGTGATAATGTCATAAAATTCGGGAAATACAAGTCAAGTCGCAAAAAATGTCCTGTTTCTAGAGATTCGTAATATGGTCAGCCTATGATTCGTCTTTTCTGTAGCCCCCAACCCCCCAAAGGAAATCCTGGTGCCGCCACTGTGTATCTGTTATTCCGAGCGTTTGTTTTTCAAATGACACAACGCAAGTTTTACGTTCGGCGTTTCTTCGATTTGGCCGATTATTGCCAACATTTTCAGCCAACAGAAATGTATTCGCAAACTAAAACATGATATCTATATTTTCATTTATTCGTTTTTCCTTATTTTTTGTGTGCTGTTTTTGGTCTTTTCTAATGTTTCATTTGCTCATTTGGGAGAACCCGTTCTTCTGGTTGTTATCTACTGCGTAGTCATTGATACATGAGCAATTGTTGATTGTGGTTATCTGTGCTCTTGTATGCCTGCGTCCATTTATCTTAATTGACAAACACCGGAAATCACTGCTATTGAAATGTGTTCTGATTGCACTGACCTTCATCTTGAGCTGGAGTCTATTCTGCGGCAGCGAAGAGCATGCATGTCACATATGACATGTGACATTGGGACTTATGTGCATCGCATTTATAACCTCGGTCATGGGCATGTAGCGACATCTGGTGGTTTCTTTGTGAACCAGCACGCTGTTACACGCTCCAATGCGGCGTGTGTTGTTGCATCTAATTCGTAATGACAGCAGTAATTTGGGATCGAACTACCAGATGTCATTCGTTCCCCTCTCTGCCTTCCGATTGATGTGGTCTATGTGCAATTTCAATGGCATGCCACACCTTGACCTTGTTTGACGTACAGGAGGGTCTGCTGGCTTGTGTTCTGCCGAGGTTTCCTGTTTTTCTCTCTTATTTCATCATAGGCAGAGTGAGCCTCATCGGATCAGTGCAGAACAGTGTTCATTTGCTAACGGACATCAGCTTATGTGTGCCTCAAATATAATGTATTAAACGAATTTGATATATATGCAAATGAGTAATGATGAGCACATGAATTAGATTCAAGGAGGATGCTAAGAATGTGAGATGTTGTGAAGGTGCATGATTTGATTATGAGTGCACTTGAATGACCAGAAATTAATCACTGAAATTTGAATTGATGTTGGCTTTGCTTGTGTTCGAAATGGAGGTATGACTAACTTGTACCAATAGTGTATGTTCAACGATTAGCTCGTCTTGATGTGTGTACGGGTGACCCGATGATTGTCCGGGTCACATTTAACTGCTTTCCGTCGTCTTTGTCGCATTTTCCTGCATGCTTTGAGGCCATGGTGGAGAGGAGGCAGTGTGCAGGGTGCATTATCATGTGTGTGTGTGTGTGTGTGTGTGTGTGTGTACCTTTGTGGCGACTTCACCACTGCCGCTTCACACACACACACATACCCACATACACAGACATACCCACATACACACACACATACACACACACACTAGCATAGCCAGCATGGGCTGAGAATTTGTGAGTGACACGAGGCGTGCACTAGGCTAGTGAGGTGAGCAAGGCTGCAGTCATTGGGCCGGTTGTTACAGCACTGAAAGTCTTCACATCAAGAGTATTATGTGTGTTCTCGCTCCATTTGCTGTCGTGCAGTGGCTTTTCCACGGCTGACTGATACAACACCAATGACACACCACCACTGACACGACACCACTGACACGACACCACTGACACGACACCACTGACACGACACCACTGACACGACACCAATGACTCGACACCAATGACACGACACCACTGACACGACACCACTGACACGACACCACTGACACGACACCAATGACACGACACCACTGACACGACACCAGTGTCAGGTATGGTGGCGTGTTTACTGCTGCTTTTGGCAGCACTTGACCTAGAGCCCTCGTGCACCTAAGTTTGTCTGTGCCGTGCGCTTGTGTGTGTGTATGTGTGCGTGCACTTGTGTGCAGCTCCATTCTGTGGTGGAATTACTCGACTCCTTTATTGACGGCAATTTGTGGGCAGTGATGTTGTTAGAGCCGTGTGTGTGTGTGTATGTGTGTGTAAGTGAATATGCGTGTGAGTATGTGGTGTGTGTGTGTGCGTTTTATCAGGCCTTTGCGTAATCGCTCATCTAGTCTTACTTTGTCATAATTTACGTTCGGTGCATGTGTGTGTGTCTGTGTGTGTGTGTGTGTGTGCATGTGTGTGTGTGTGTGTCTGGATGTATGTGGAGGGCGGTGTGTTCTTGGCCGGTGTAATGTGTCAGTCTGCGGTGTTTATTGCGCGCGCGGTTGAGTTTAATGTTGGCCACAATTTAGCTCCATTTATCACACACAAATACACACACACACACACATACACACAAATATATGTGCACACATGAGTTGTACATACTGACAGTTACATATTGGTCGGCTTTTCAGTTTCATCTATTTAGTGATTTGTTTTGTTATTGTCCTCAGTACTGTTATTCCAGTGACTACCAATCTTTTTTGTGATCGAGTACCACTTGGAGGTGTCGTACAGTCGCCGCGTACTACCTGGCTTCATAGAAACCTAATTCGATCAGATAGCACTTCATTTACATAATTGTACTAGTAGAACACATAAATCAACTGAAAAATAGCTCAATGCGACGGCTGTATCTGCTTCTTCTCCACCAGCTGGCCAATGAGGGACATGACTTTGCTCACAGCACGTAGGAAATCATGTCCTGTTCATTGTTTATGGCACCGAAAATGTTCGCGTACCACCTGGAGCAGTGGTTCCCAACCTGGGGGTAAATTACCCCCTGGGGGTAATTTAGCAATTGTGCGGGGGTAATGTAGGGGTGACAGGAAAATGCTAAGAATTATGAAATTCAAGAAAACATTGTGGTACCTTGTATTGGGATTAATGTTAATTTAGCATATTATGTTTATTGTTAGCATTTTGTGGATATTGTATTGCTCATATGACGTGTTATATATAGCTGTGTGTGCACGCGTGCGTGTGTGTGTGAATGCTTACAGTAACATGTACAGTAACAAAGGGGTAACATGCTTAATATGGGATACTAAATTGGGTAACAAGCTGAAAAAGGTTGGGAACCACTGACCTGGAGGATACCACAGGTAGGGAACCAGTGCATTATACGGCTCTATTTGGTTTTACTTCATTATGTTATGTTAATCAGCCTGTTTTACGATCGTGTATATACACTTTTTTCTGATGATTTCATTGGATTTGTTAGACTTCGTTGTTGGTTTCTTTTACATCTCGTTTCAGCAACCTTAATCTTCCTGACTAAGTTTTATTTCTCAAACTCTCTTTGCATCTTTTAGTTTTTCTCAAACTCAACATGAGGCCACCACAAGGTGGTGACTGTCCTTGCGTTATTTCCATGTACCTGGATTTTTCTGTAATTAATAAATACGAATCCACACACAAACACACACACACAGGCACGCTTACACGTATATATCTGAGGTTTCGTCGTATATGTGTGCGTGTTTTTGTGCCACGGTTTTGCCTCGGTTTTGTGGTGCCATTTCGTAGTTTGTACGTGTGGATTTTAGTTTTAGTTTGGTTTTGCTTTTTTATTTGTGTAACCAGCAGTGGCGGCACCAGGATTTATCCGATGAGGGCAGAGAGGGGGCTAAGGAAAAAATGCCGAGAACATGAGCAACTAAACTCGAAACATGAGGACCTACACTCGAAACATGAGGACCTACACTCGAAACATGGGGTACTACATTCGAAACATGGGGTACTACATTCGAAAGGATCATGATCAGGATTTTGGGGGCCCAGGAGAGATTAGCTCATTTTTTGGGGTTTTCAGCTCCTCCAATCCCCCTTTGACAACGCCACTGACTTTCAATATACAAGTGTCTGAATCGGGTGTGATTTTTCACTCTCCATACAAATATTCGCTGTATGTGAACACACGAGTGTTCCAATATTTTATATAACTGCAAGAAAATCAATATATTCTAACGAGTATATTCTAGAACGTAGTTCATTCAGTTGTCGTTCTGGATGTTCAGCAGACTTGTATAGCAAGCGCGATGTTCAGGAGACAGGAGACATCTTTTATCCCACTCGTATGCTCCATCATGTTTACCGCTATCATTTGCAAGATATATAGTTTCCCTGCTTAGGCGGGAATTTGCGCGTCGTCTATAATATGCGCACTAATCTAATCTTCCTCCGTAGTGAGGAGCAATTTGGATGGGGAGATATCAGGGGCAAATAGCACTGTGATACTGGTGCTCGCTTGACTACGGTGTGTATTGTAACTAGAGATACGACCCCCAAAACCCACGTTCTTTCTTGTGTTTTTTTTCAAGAGTCATGCAAAGGATTCAAATTATAAAAACGATATATTTTGGGATGTTAACTACATTATTTTTAACAACACATGAGTTATTCATGCTATTAGTGATCCTATCAAATTGAATAATCATTAAATATGCTCAATAAAATAGCTACGATGTGTCTGAAAGTCCAAATACCATTGTTTGCACGGTACTCTGCTGCACTTCTAGGTACAGTACAGTTTTGCATTCAATTCTTGAGTTAATCATTATGTAAGATAGCAGGGTTTTAAACCCGCGTTTTTCTGTTAAAAAACGGGAAACTATTTAAAATACAACAACATGTGGCATACATTTTATGATTTTTTGCACATTTCGTTTTTACACCCAGAAATTAACTACGTTGAACTACCGTTGCATACTATGATGATTAAAATTTCATCTTCAGCTTCAATTCATTCAACATATCAATTATTTGCAAGTATAAAAGTGCAAACACTGCACATATTTACATATGCATACATATTTACTGTAACATGAAAAACACTGTGAATGAAAAGTGAATGCAACTATGTATTTAAAGACAGGCGCGTGTGGGACATCGCTGTCCCACACGCGCCTACAATAGCGCACCACTCAACGACCGCGCCCGAACACGACTCCTCACTAGTGATGCAAAAAAACGTTTTTTTGGTTGCGTTTTTTGCAAAAAAACATGTTTTAAAAAAATTGTTTTATGTTTTTTTAGAATTAGCCTCAATTGTTATCGGATGTTGGATTTTAGTACATAGAAATGAGTTTAATTGATGTTTTGTACATTTTTGCGTGTCTTGTTTCAAAGATAATTTGATAATAGTATACAAAACAAAAATATTTATCAATAAATATCCCAGTAGACTGTTTGAAAGTGCATCCGGGTCCGGTGGTTTAGGTTTTTTCATTGAGAAAACCCATGTTTTTAAAGATGGTTTTAATGATGTGGATATTTGAAATAATTTTTCAGCAGAACAAAACAAATTCATTGAGTAATCATGTGTTTTTTTAATGAAACCGTGTTTTTTTAATGCAATGATGTTTTTAAAACTCGTTTTAAATTCGTTGTATTAATGTACAGATTCAGAAAATGTTGACAGCAGAACAAGACAAGCTAATTGGTTGTTCAAGTGTTTTTTGACAAACGTATATTTAAACTAAAGCTCTTTTTCAATGAAACAATGCTTTCTAGAACAGTTTCTATGGAAGATAGATTTGATTCATGTACGTTCAAATATCTTCTGTATATCAAGTAGCCTGCTGGTATAAGCGGTACTTTTATATTTGCAAATAATTGATCTGTTGAATGAAATGATGAAATTGATTATCAACGTAGTTTATTTCTGGTAGGAAAAGGGTAATGTGTAAACAAAAAATTAAATGTATGCCACCTCTTGTTGTTTTTTTTTAAAACAGTTTCAGTTTTTTAGCAGAAAAGAAACGGTTCTCAAACCCTGATTTATTACACAATGATTAACTCAATAATTGAATGCAAAGCTGTACTGTACATAGAAGTGCCGCACAGTACCGTGCAAACAATGCTATTAGGACTTTCAGACACATTATAACACTTATTGTGCATATTAAATGATAATTCAATTTGATAGGGTCACTAATAGCATGAATAACTCGTATTGATAAAAATAATGCGTTTAACATCCCAAATATATCTTTTCCATAATTTGAATTATTTGCATGACTCTGAAATGAATGAAAAATAACGTGTTTTTTGGTCGAGGTTTTTGGCCAAAAAATCGTTTTTTAGGTCGCATCTTTAAGCACAACTACATTTACACAAAAAACTTTAAATATACACACAAATTTAGTGTCCCTAATGAGACTACGAATAGAAGCGGATCACATTATTCAGAGTGTGAGAAAAAGGGGCATTTTTCCGTGTAAGAAAATAACAACTGATGAAATATATGTAATGTACAACAAGATATTTGAAAATAAATAACTACATCAAAGAAATTGGCATCCATAAAACCAGTTCTCAAAAACAGGTTATTAATGAATCAGGTACAACACATCAATTTAACTCATTTATATGTACTAATATTCAATATCCGATGATAATTGAGGATACTCCTAATAAAACATAAAACACCTAAAACATGTTTTTTGCAAAAAACGCAACAAAAACGGTTTTGTGCATCCCTAATTGTATCTTGCGTCAGTTTGGTAACTGTAACCAACTTCACTTAGACTACTAGACAACGCCTCCTAGTTGTCTTGGTTGCGTTATACAACCTAACCTTGTCTACTCTTTATGTGTGCGATATAAAGGTGGCCGACAGTTTTCGGCCTTGTTTCCCTAGTTGTAATTACGTTTGATAGATGTCACTGCTTGCGCTATTCGTCCATTCGTTAGTTCTTGCCACAAACTAACAAACAAACCGTGTATTTGATATAGCGCACTGATCAACAAAGGCGCGATAAACATGTGATAAATGGATACAAAAGTAATTATAACATTAACACATGAGTTCAGAAAGAAGAAAACAAGGACTAGCAAGGACAAAATATAACAGGGAAGATAAACACCGACATATTCTGATATTGAAAAAAAGCATCGACAAAGACATGAACAGATAAATACAAACACTGACACCCGTCACACACAAGCACGGTTAGCAATAATGTGAGGAAAATATCGAGCTGCGAGCGGAATCAAATGCATAAAACAAAGGAAAACAAGACACAAAGTCCGGTAGTATTTGTATATACATGGCGAGAATATGGAGAGCTATATAGAAGTAGAAACTCAATGCAGTCTGAAAGGAGGTGTAAGCGGCGATGGAAGAGAAATCAGGTAATTATGCAGCGCAGAGGAAAACGAAGAGTATGAGTTATGCCGAAGGATATGAGGAAGAGAGTTGTATAATCGGGGGGCAGAACAATGGAAAGACTTCGCGGACGAATTTGATAAATGATCGGCGGAAGGACAAACAAGAGGAACAGGACGGCGGCTGAAGGGACGATCAGAGAAGGTAAGAAGTGAGAGCAAGTACGAGGGAGGAGAAGTTGTGTGGAGGAGTTTATATACAATACAACATAGCATATGTTGTATCCTTGAAAGAGCTGGCATCCAGCCGAGTTATCGGATATGGGCGGAGGTGGATGTCTTTGGAGGAAGGCGAAGAACGAAACGACAAGAAAGATTGATGATAGATTGAAGAGAGCGAATGGACTTCTGAAAAAGATGAAAGAATATGGAACTACAATTGTCGCGACGAGAAAAAATAAACGAGTTAACTAGTAGGATAGCAGACGCATCATCAATATGAGAGCGGATCGGGTAGAATTGGTGCAAAGGCAGACAGAGGTACGTAATTTTTGACACGACAGGGGCGGGTAATTTTTGACAGATGCTGAGAGAATGTTAGAGAGGGATCGAGAACAGCCCCCAGATTACGTATATGGTATGAAAGAGGCAAGTTGACAGAGCAAGGAGCAATACTGGGAGGGTGAAATGAGAAATATTCAGTTTTTTAAGGATTCAAAAGGAAGTTTTTTTAAGACGCACATGCAACGATATGTGAGAGAAGTTGAGAAATTAGACCAATTTTTGACATGGAAAAGGGAAAGTAAATATGTATATCGTCTGCATATATATGAAACGATATGGGGTAAATCCGGAGTATGGGGCAGAGGGAGGAAATATACACATTATACAGAAGAGGGCCGAGACGATAACCTTGAGGGACACCGGAATCGAGTGGAAGAGGAGAGGAAAACTCGGAATTGCAGCGAACTGTATAAGAACGATCTGTAAGATAGGAAGTTAGAAGGGATATGGCTGAAGAAGATACACCAATATGGGCTAGATCTTTACAAAGAATCGAGAGATCAACGAGATCACAGGCGGAAGAAAAATCTAGGGAGATGAATATTACGGAGTTGCCTGAGGAGAAGTAAGCGAAGACGTCATTCAATAAAGATAGGAGAGTCTCAGTTTAGTGGTTAGAAACGAAACCGGGTTGACAGGGGTCTAGAGCAGAATATATACAAGGGCGCAGTTGAGGACGGATAGCAGTTTCTAGGAGCTTAGAATGTAGTGGAAGCAAGGAAATAGGCCTATAACTACTTGGAATACTAGCATCCAGGGAAGGCTATTTAAGAATAGGAGAAACAACAGCGTGTTCAGAGGTCAGGAAAGTACCGTGGATGAAGGAAGTGTTCAGCAGATGAGTAAGAAATGGAGCAAAGAGTATGATGGAGTCGGAAAGTGCCCGGAAGTTTATTGGATCGGATGGACACTTGGAGGATTGAAGTTTCTTAAGAAATTTGGCGGTCGTGGCTGGAGAAATTGGAGAGAAAGAAGATAGAGAGGTGTTTGAGGAAGGAAAAGATAGTGGAAGAGAGGACGGAGGTAATTTGGATTTGGCCGTGACAATGTTGTTACGAAAGAAGGGTGAAAAACTGGAAGCAGATATTGAGCAAGGGTTTGGATTCGCAAAGCCAGTGATATATTTCAGGGTCGACTATCTGGAACGGGGGAATGGGTGCACGAAGAAAGCTTCGAACGATAAAAAGAGACTTAGCGGCATCAAGGGCTGATAGGAAATATTTACGAGCCTGACAAAACATGAACCTGTTTAAGACCGAAAACGTCGCCAAGAACGTTTATGAGCTCAGGAATTTGCACGAAGGCTGCTCATTTGATATGCCATTTGATATGACAAGTATGAATTCGGGAGTCAGTCACGGCTGGGGTGAAGCTGAAGGCTTGTGGGTACAACGACGCAATGGGAATAATGTGTCATTAAATATTGCTAGCGAATTATCGAAGAAGGGCAACAGCGATGAAGGGGACAGGAAGTGATAGTTGTTGGGAGCAAGATAGTGGGACACGAGATAACTGAAAAGGGATGGATCAATTTTTTGTAATCACGTGTGAAAAGAGTTATCGGCGAAGGATTTGTTTCCTGGCGTTTCCGACCACATTCTGATTTCGTATATCAATTTATATGGAATCAGGCTGTGGTCGGAAATGGCGCGATCGGGAGGATAAGTAAGCAAATTAGGAGGAATAAACTTAGAAGCTTTGGTGCAGATGATGAGATCGAGGGAATGACCGAATAAGTGTGCTACCTGAGTTCTGGACTGAAAGACCCCAGGAATTTAGCAGAGAAAGGAAGTTTTCAGAATTGAAGGAATGAAATTGTCAGAGAATTTTGCTTATAAAATAGAGGTGAGAGTATCAAAATCTGAAATAAATTGTGAAGAAGAACCTGGATTGTTGTGGCGGCATACAAGTATTTGACGGTATACAAGCCACTCGGCGTAAATGTACATCCATATGTATTCATTCTGTATATTGTGCCTTGCATTTGACTGCTAAATGTGACCACACGGATCACACGGACCCATACGGAGGGGTTTTCTTCAATATTTTTGCCCGATGCAATCATTCAGATTTGATCTTTTGTGGTGCAGTGTGCATACAATGTTACTAGCATGTGTTGTTCTATCCCTCTCATCTAATTGGGCGATAAGTGTCGTTTACTAGGGTAGCTCCGGTGCAGTGGCGGCTCCATAGGTCGTCGTTTACTTGGGTAGCGCTTATATATGCGCTTTCAACTCAACTTCTCTATCACTTCATCTTTTTCATACCTCTTTTTCATACCTCTGTGATGTCTTCCATCCTTCTCAACATTGGCCGATATTCTGACACTGGTTATTTTTTGCAATTGTTCTTGACTATTTACTTTCGTACTTGTTTATCAGACTTTATCATTCTCGTCTTTTGGCATTTTCGTTTTTGTTCGAATTGGCGTTGCGCGATGCGCTCGTGGCACTTGTGTGATCGTCACTGAAATTGTGCTATCAATAGTTGAAATCAGCAGAGCGACCTCATGCATTTGTGTTTTGACTTTGTCTCGTTGTTAGGAATGACATTCATCATCCTTTCCTTGCTCACTCCACATCACCGCTGGATATAAGCGGTGATGTGCCGAGCTCATCTACCTTACACAAGCAGGTTCACAACACAGCAATTACGCACACACACACGCACACACATACTCACTCTCTGACACACGCACGTACGCACACACATGCACGTGCACACACACATTCATACACATAGGTAATCACGGCCATGCTGACGCTTATTTTATAGTTCACACAGAAGCTGACACGTCCTCGCACTGTCAGGTCCTGTGTATGTGTGTATCTGTATGTGTGTGTATGTGTGTGCGCGCTCTCTCCTTGCTGGTGCGCGTTTACTAGGGCTGGGCAAGAATCGGATTTCTGAGAATCGTCAGAATCGATTTTAACCGACAGCAGAATCGTCAGAATCGAGTCTAGAATCGAGTCTGATGTGTAACCAGGGGAATCTCCCAACATTTCGCACAATGGTTATACGCATACAAAGCGAAATACAGTTGCTCCAATTAGGTGTGTTTGGGCTAGAGCAAATGATAGGATATACTAAATAGCTATCGAAAACCTAATTAAATTTCTTGACGCGTGCTAAAATCGCATTGAAACAAACGATGGTTGAACGATTTTATTGAGCGTGCGTGCTGTGGATGTCGGTGTGTTTTGTGTGTGTTCGTGCACAATGGACAGTCACTGGCGGATCCAGGGGTTCAGGGGGATGAAGAGCTCATTAAGAGGTCAAAATATTGTTTGTGTAGAATTTGTTGATATAATCATTATTGCAAATACGTTGCATAGTGATACGTGTACATGAATGACAGCTCCCAAGGTTTAGCTCCCCCCTAAAATAATTCAGCTCCTCACAACATTGCGCCCTGTATCCGCTACTGTTAACAATGTGGTGCGTAGAATCAACGCCATCTATTAGTCTAGGTGGCTGTGGTTGCACGTGTGTTGTAAATCGTGAAGTGCGGGATGTGTCGGTAGATGGAGTGTCTGGTGTATCAGCTCGCCGCTGATTGGCTGAGGCATGTCGTAATGTGTGTATGCATGTGCGCATGTGTCCTTGCTTTGTCCTCGAGCATCGCACGGAGTTAGTTTGCTCAACAAACTTTGTTGTTTCAGTGTCGTTTGTTTCTGTAGGCGCACGTGGAACAGCAATGAATCTTTCTATGTTTTCAATCGTTTCGCTGCATAAGCCGTTCTCATGAATCTCCGCTGAGTCACAAATATGACAAATTACGCTCGCAGTGACGAAAACTGCGACCGAATTGGCTAATTTGTGATATCCATGATTGCCTCCATTTTCATATTGCAATTTCTCAACTGGATTCGATAATTTTTGGTGCGACACAAATTTCGTCTTGCGCCACCTCATGACCCTACCAGCGGTGTGTACGTCGATTTCTTTGTTTGTCTGTGTGTCATGTTTGTCCGCGTCATTGTGTTTGTTGTTCGACCATGTGTGCGTGAACTTTTTTGTACGCGTGTCTGGTTCGTCCTGTCCTGTTGTGTCTGTGAGTGTGAATACAGTCGGTCCATAGCATTCACGTTGTTCACTTACACGTTGTTCAGTTGTATAGCTTCGTAACGAGCCAAATCAACGAGTGCAGATGCGGTACAACAAACAATAACTGAAAGCTCGGTCTTAGTCAAGTGCGCTAACTGAATACACAAAATTAAGCATGACTCAATAGAAACAGCAACCAACAATACATATATATATTAATAACTGAATCACTACACTACACTGAAACATGTATTTATTTGTATATTTAATTCATTTTGAACATTCGCTGTTGAATTATGTTTCACATGCTTCAACTTTCACTTTCTTGGTGTAAGAGTAAATTACGCTTGTTATGGAATTTGTTATGATTTTGATTGAAGTCAAACATAGTTGTAAACTTATATGTCAAATAATGTGTATAATTATGTGTATAGTGACAAAACTGGAAAATTACCCTCATACACCGATAGTAACATTCTAATACCAGATGATAACATTTCAAACCTGCAATATAACAAATTTAATAATGAGCGAAGTCGAGTCTGACCAGAGTCGATTTTGAGCGAATCGAACCTGGGCGGATTCGAGTCTGGCCAGAGTCGATTCTGTGGATCGAATCTGAGCGGAGTCGAATCTGGCCAGAGTCGATTCTGCGAATCGAACCTGGGCGGATTCGAATCTGGCCAGAGTCGATTCTGAGATTCGAATCTGGGCGGAGTCGAGTCTGGCCAGAGTCGATTCTGTGAATCGAACCTGGGCGGATTCGAATCTGGCCTGAGTCGATTCTGTGATTCGAATCTGGGCGGAGTCGAGTCTGGCCAGAGTCGATTCTGTGAATCGAACCTTGGCGGATTCGAATATGGCCAGAGTCGATTCTGTGATTAGAATCTGAGCGGATGGACGATATATCTTATTGAATATTTTATTTACTGTTCATTGTTTCAAATTGAATTTTGTATATTGAATTTTCTATTGTTCGGTTGTTGTTTTTATTCTTGGTTGCTGTTATGGATCAAATCATGTTTTTATTTATCTGTTGGTAGCTGTTGCTTGTTATATATTGACTTATATATTAATATTTATTCCTACCTATTCATATTTATTGTTTTATATTTATTGAATAATACATTTACTTGCTGTGGATAGTTTGTGGATAGTGGAGGAGTTTAGGTGAAATGAAACAATGGAGTGATCTTATCCAGATCTTTCCAGATCTTTTGGGCGCTTCCGGTACATGGGAGTCACCGCAGGGTGGTAATAGTGCTTGCACTCATCCCATGCTACTGGATTTGCCTGTAATGAATAATAATACTAATTTTAGCATACCGAAATGGAGTACCCCAATAACACCGGGAGCAGTACCCCCAATAACTATGTGTTGACTATAAAACCTCTGGTGTAGGTACAGCCGCTATATATATCAAATTTCCATTCGTGTATTCATATGCTGGAATATACCAACACGGTTGTTATTACCGATTATCAGCCTAAAACATGGCGCATCAATAATACAAAGTTCAATACAGCGTGGGCGGATCTACTGACACTGTTCAATCGAGTCATCCCACACACGCACACACGTACACACATGTACACATGTACACACACACACAATCACACATATATATCCATGTATATGCATTGATGACTGTTATTGCCATCTAGTGGTGCAGCGGTCAAACTCTGGCCAGTCGCAGTGTTAATACAGTATATCCCGGTAAAATTAAATTAATTTAATACTAAACGAAGTTTTATTCATATGCATTCTTCGATTTTAGTGTTTTGTTAGAGTGAATCTTCAAATAAAGTCAACCAAGAAAATGTCAGAATCGATCTTGACGAATCAGACTCGATTCTGCAGCCCGGCCACTAGAATCGTCAGAATCGATTTTGGAGTCGATTCTCGCCCACCCCTAGCGTTTACACTACGTGTTCATTGTGACGGCAAATGTGCATGCGTGTACGTGTGTTTGTGTGTATGTCAGCACGTGTTTGTGAGTCAGTTTGTGCTCGTTCGTGTGGGTGTTAGTTACGGTTCCGTGTGCTATTTGCACATGCTTAGTTGTTCGCATGTTTTGCTTTTTATTGTTTCCTGTTTCTATTCGTAGTATGTGGTCAGTTTAGTATTGTAGCGAGGAACGTTTTCCACCACGAGACACTTCACACGGGGATGACATGTGCGATTTTCCGTTCGTCTGCGCGTGTGTAGTTCTGGTGTCTACGACGCTATAGTGCTCGTGTCGCGCTGTCAGTTATCAGCTGGTGTGCGTCTGTTCAACGCGGGCGTTCATTCGCGCGCGTGTGTGTGTGCCTTTTCCTCTTGAATCTTGGCGTTAGTTGGGCTGCGCAGACGCGAAATCTAATGGGCGTTGCCGACACCGACGTCGCGTGTCCAGTGGAGAGTTGTGTTAGGCAGAGTTAGAGTCATGACCATGACGCGACCCACTTGTCGAAGCCCTATGAGCCGGATACGCTCGGTGACCAACGAGAACTATGTGGACAGTTTCTGCAGTCATCCTGTCGAACACTCGACACGGCTCGACCGGCAGTCGCATGCTCCACCGGCGCCAATATCGTCCCATTTTCGTGGTGGGCATTGCCCTCGGGTGTCGGCGGTGAGTTCTCAGTGTCGACTTACGGACGATGAAGTCCGCTTGCCGACGGCTGGGACGGCCAACGAAGACAAGTCTGTGACAGGGTTTTGTCAGCGCAGTCGTCGTGGAGTCGTGGCGCCCACCAGAAACTGCCTCCATGTTCACGGTACGGCGAACATGATCGTGCCTGATCAGATGCATGACTTGTCACGCAACAGGAAACAAGAGCTTGCTAATACAGATGTTTTTATCTGCTTATATGTCTATATTTGTTTATAGTGCACATGCGTCAACTGAATTTGGTAGCTTCTATCTAATGACTGAACTCGGCTGAAAATCAAAACTCCTTTTTTAAAGAAGACATAATACTCTGTTTACCTCTTGGATGATATGACATTTCCTCACCTAGCTAAATATTTGTGATTTTTCAGTCATTTAGCTTTTCATTTATTGTTTTTAGTAGTGCTAGAGCCCCGTGACAAATATCTGACCTTGTTCACATTGAGGATTCCGGTGTAACCCGTGCTCTGCTATTCACCACTGCCAGTGTTCGTGCAGTTAAATGATTCATCGAGTCGGTCCGGTCGTTCCTACCTAATGCCAGCAATCTAATTCAGCACCAGTGTCTAGTCTAGTGTCTTAATTTCCATGAAACGATGTGATGGTCTTTCTGCGTTGTGCATATCTGTACACGAACCAAAATCGAGCTTTGTTTTTCAAGTCCTGTTTGTAGGGTGCTATTTCCCTAGTGATATCATTGGTAACATGGAAATCAACCTTGGGTTACTGGGTTAACTAAACAACGTCCTTGGATGTCTTATGTTTCCACGTGTTTATACCTGCGCGTGTCAGCATATGAATCAGCATTGGATTACATTTCAAGGCAGATTACTGTGTACTCACACTTTTTATGCCAGTTTTTCACCGTTGTGTATACGAGCGTATATATATATCTATATATATAAAAGAGATCCTCTGTGTGTCTGTGTGTGTGTGTGTCTGTGTGTCTGTTCGACCCTCCTTGGTCCATTTTCCGTCAGCTATTATTCGGCCACCACTGAGCCTACCCGCTAACAATTTATACCATCACGTTGGAAATTTTCTTGTCTACACTTTAGATTAAATTTTAAATTTCACAAATAAAATCAAAAAAAGTTATAGCGGTGAAAAGACAAAATGAACCCTGAAAAATGCGAAAATTGTGGTCAATGCTCTGCCATCTACTCCTCATAAACCAGAAATGGTACAGCCAAACAGATTATACCACTGTGTAGAGAATTTTCTGTTCTACAAGATAGGTTATAATTCATATCCTAAAATAGAACATAAAAGATGTAAACATGACAAAATTTCAATCTATATTCAAAATTATATTTATACTCCACGCGTCCGATTTTCTATACTTTTTTCTCTATGTATCAAAAACTAATTATCACACAACTAAATAAATAATACCATCATGCTGGGAATTTTGTTTGCTACAACACGGTATAATTTTTAATTTTCCAAAGTGTATTAAAAAAACGTTACGGCGGTGTGAAGTCAAAATGACAAAGTCAAAAATGCAAAATTAGCACTGGAAACCGTGAATGTTTTGGTAAATATTCCCCTATCTATTCCTCATAAACCAGCAATGGTACAGCTATAAAAATTATACTATTGTGTAGATAATTTTGTGTTCTACAAGAAAAATTATAATTTATACCCACAAATGATACAAAAAATGTGTAAAATTGGCAAAATTTTCAAATACATCCAAAATTACACTTGATCACCGGGCGCCTAAATTAATTCATTTTTCTACCTATTTCTCAGGAACTATTTGTCACACATTAAAATAAATTATATCATCGTGCTGGAAATTGTATTTTTTTAAATGCGGTATAATTCTTAATTTTCCAAAGTGTATCTGAAGGAAGTGACGGCGGTGTAAAGTCAAAAGGACATATTGCCAATTTGACAGCTATTATGCGCACTTGCGATTACACAGGAATATACTACTGTGTAGAGAATTTTGTGTTCTACAAGAAAAGTTATAATTTATACCCACAAATGATACAAAAAACGTGTAAAATTGGCAAAATTCTCAAATACATCCAAAATTACACTTGAACACCGGGTGACTACAATTTATTCATTTTTATACCCATTTCTCAGGAACTATTTGTCATACATTAAAATTAATTATACCATCGTGCTAGAAATTTTGTTTCCTACAGTACGGTATAATTATTAATTTTCCAAAGTGTATCTGAAGGAAGTTACGCCGGTGTAAAGTCAAAAGGACATATTGCCAATTTGACAGCTATTATGCGCACTTGCGATTACACAGGAATATACTACTGTGTAGAGAATTTTGTGTTCTACAAGAAAAGCTATAATTTATACCCACAAATGATACAAAAAACGTGTAAAATTGGCAAAATTCTCAAATACATCCAAAATTACACTTGAACACCGGGTGACTACAATTTATTCATTTTTATACCCATTTCTCAGGAACTATTTGTCATACATTAAAATTAATTATACCATCGTGCTAGAAATTTTGTTTCCTACAGTACGGTATAATTATTAATTTTCCAAAGTGTATCTGAAGGAAGTTACGCCGGTGTAAAGTCAAAAGGACATATTGCCAATTTGACAGCTATTATGCGCACTTGCGATTACACAGGAATATACTACTGTGTAGAGAATTTTGTGTTCTACAAGAAAAGCTATAATTTATACCCACAAATGATACAAAAAACGTGTAAAATTGGCAAAATTCTCAAATACATCCAAAATTACACTTGAACACCGGGCGACTAAAATTAATTCATTTTTCTACTATTTCTCAGTAACTATTTGTTACACATAAAAATAAATCATACCATCGTTCTAGAAACCTTTTCTTCTACAATACGGTATAATTTGTAATTTTCCAAAGGGTATCTGAAGGAAGTTACGGCGGTGTTAAGTCAAAAGGACATATTGCCAATTTGACAGCTATTATGCGCACTTGCGATTACACAGGAATATACACCGATTAAATTTCACTGAAGCCCAATCACAATTAAGAATGCATCATATTATCTCCAAGCATGGATGGTGTGGTTTTATTGCGTACAGTTTAATTAATGCTACACTCTACTGAATATAAAGGCTTTATTGTCCTCAATAACGTTCCGCACGACGGGCGGGTAAAATGCTATTGGGAACAAAGTAAACTACTGAATCTAACTGTGTAATTTAATTGGTTTAATTTCAAGTTGCATAAGCATAAGTTGCATAAGGATATGGGTTGCAATATCATGTAATGCCAACTTATGCTGTTTTAGCGGAAGCATTAACCTGGAATTATAGAGATGACAGAAGGTTGCATTGTTTTGATAGTGTTGTGGAAAAACATGTTTTCTAAATTGAAACATAAATTTCACATTTAGACTTTTAGATTAGCTATAACTTTCCTGTGGGTTTGTTTTTCTTTTTCAATTTGCACTAATTTTTTTATGAATTGAATATTAATTATATTTTATGAACTGTTCCGCACGACGGGCGAATTAAATGTATCTATAAAGAGTGGGTTTAAATGATAGCGAGGTATATGATATTTTGCTAGCAGTAAATATTCTAGCGATAAAAGTAGAATAGCTCTTAAGCAAATGATTTTGGAGAATGATGTGAACCTTTAAATATATTTTGCGATCTGATGATATATGTATTAGGAATAATACGTAGCAGAATATAGATTGCATAATATAATATCGGCTGTAATATCAAGGGCTGCATTATCGATGTAATCCAAAAAATAACAACTGTATGAATATGATGCATTAGTGGAAGCATTAACCGGGAATTATGAGATAATATGATAATGGTGTAAAATTATATCGCATTATGCAACAAATGTGAATTTAGCTACCTTACAGTTTGGTCCCGATACTATATTGGCGGGTTGAGAGAAAAGTATTGGTGGGCCGCGTGTTTGGGACCCCTGGGGTAGATAATCTCAGTCTTCTGATTACAAATTATGATCGCATCAGTATATTTTGTGATCACAAACTAATAAGTTAAATCACCTCAGACTAGGCTGAGAGCGGTCAAGATTGAATGGTTGGGTTGGGTTGGGTAGGTTTGACTCAGGTTATATTGGGTTTTAATGATAGCGGAAAATATATAAATTTTAACAATAAATATTATAGCGGTAAAAGTGAAATAGTACTTAAGCAAATGATATTGGGGAATGATGTTAAGTAATAAATATAGTTTGGAAACAGTCTGATGAAAAGATTTCATCATCTTTCATTGTTTGTTTCGTGTTTGTGTTCTGAATTATACCACACGACGGGCAGATTTATATATCAGGCGGGTTGAGGGATAATATTTGTCAAAATAAGAACAAAAATATTCACATTTAGACTTTTCTATTGGTTAAGATATTTATAGGTTACATTTTTTGCTTTTCGATTTGTATTCATTATATTTTATGGATTTGATATGAATTTTATTGTATGAATTGTTCCGCACGACGGGTGGGTTTAAAAAAGTGTTTTTAGATCATTTTTTCAAATGGTTCATTTAAAAAAAGTTTTTTTTTTTTTTTAAATAAACATGTTCCGCGGGCAGCAACTATAGACAATAGAACGTTCAATTTACCCTGTAGAATTAATCCATACACAAAACCAATGGATTTGACTTCAAGATGCAGAACGGATCGTGTTCGAGTTCTGAATTATTCAGCACGACGGGCGGGTTTAAAAATGACTCAGGCGGACTGAGGGGAAATATTGTGTCGAAATAAAAATAATTAAACTTATAATTTTCAATTGATTAATATTTTTATGAGTGTACCCTATTTCATTTTTATTTTTCCATATTTTTTATGAATTGAATATGAATTTCATGTTATGAATTGCTCCGCACAACGGGCGGGTTTTAATGCTATATATATACATAAAGAAGAAATTATCTGTCTGTCTGTGTATGTATGCTTGAATATGAGGTGACATAATTGCGCTGACTCATGGTTCGCTGGTTCAATTACCAGGGGCTTCAAACGCAAACGAAGCGATGGCTCATTTTTATGAAATAAAAATGTCCCGCGGGCAGCAATAAAACGTTCAATTTCACCGTATAGAATGAATTCATATACAAAACTAATGGATTTGACTTCAAGAACCAGAACGGATGGTGTTCGAGTTCTGAATTTTTCCTCACGTCGGGCGGGTTTAAATATGAGGCGGGTTGAGTGAAAATATTTTGTCAAAATAAAATTAAAAATAATGAAATTTAGACTTTTTAATTGATTAAGGTCTTCATGAGTTTGCCTTATTTATTTTTAATTTGCAATATTTTTATGAATTGTTCCGCACAACGGGCGGGTTTTAATGCGGTTTTAATGCTATATATATACATAAAGAAGAAATTATCTGTCTGTCTGTGTATGTATGCTTGAATATGAGGTGACATAATTGCGCTGGTTCATGGTTCGCTGGTTCAATGATCAGGGGCTTCAAACGCAAACGAAGCGATGGCTCATTTTTATGAAATAAAAATGTCCCGCGGGCAGCAATAAAACGTTCAATTTCACCGTGTAGAATGAATTCATATACAAAACTAATGGATTTGACTTCAAGAACCAGAACGGATGGTGTTCGAGTTCTGAATTATTCCGCACGTCGGCCGGGTTTAAATATGAGGCGGGCTGAGTGAAAATATTTTGTCAAAATGTAAATTAAAAATAATGAAATTTAGACTTTTTAATTAAGGTTTTTATGAGTTTGCCTTATTTATTTTTAATTTGCAATATTTTTATGAATTCTTCCGCACAACGGGCGGGTTTTAATGCTAGTATATATATATATATATATATATATATATATATGTGTGTGTGTGTGTGTGTGTGTGTGTGTGTGTGTGTGTGTGTGTGTGTGTGTGTGTGTGTGTGTGTGTGTGTGTGTGTGTGTGTGTGTGTGAATGCAAATTTAGCGTGCAGCACCACTTGGTATGCATTTCTGCAGACTGGTTTGTTCGCTGAGCATGTGTCGCTGTGTGTGTGTGTGTGTGTGTGTATGTGCAGGTGCGTGCGTGTGTGTATGTATTCAATTCGCGTCAGGTTTATTGTTTTTCCTCGCCAGTGAGTTTGATGTCACTTTGATAGCGCAGGCTTTCATATGGCTGGTATTATGAGCACGTGTTTGATTGCACGCCGTTATAGCAGTGGCAAAATGGGCATTATCCGGTGTGCTGGATGATGTGACTGAAATGATGCCAGCTTCGTTGTTAGTTTCCCTGTGATATCATTAAGCAAGTCACGGTCTAGGCTAGTTTTCCTTGTTTGTGCCAAGCCTTCTGCTCTTTGAGGCGACTAATGAAAAGTCGAGCTAAACATTAATTATTCAACAATTATAATGCTGTTCTTCAAGTTTCGCAAAGGTGCGCTTAATTTACTACTAAATCCTGGAAAAGTAATCGAAAATCAAATCAAGAATGTGCCACACACGGACACAATGCCCACACGTCTTCCAGACACAAGTTTATCGAATTTGTGTTGATAGTGCACGGGTATAAGTTGCACTGCACAACTTTATAAACTATGTCACAGTCATGTCAAGTTATAAACAACTTTATACCCATTATGGGTCAAATGTCAATGACCTTGAATTGTGGAACACTTGGTGTGCGTGCGTGTGTGTGTGTGTATGTGTGTTAGTAAACATATGTGTATGTGTATGTACGAGTGTATGTGTCACATATACACATATATGTGTATGTGTCAGGGTGCGTGTTCTAGTGAAGTATTGTGAATACAGTCGAAACCGCTTAATGCCATACTGCCATACGGATCTGCAAAAAGTATGACATCAACCGAACTCATCCGTTTTGGTCATTTTTAACTCCAAACTTGTGTTTGTAAGTCGGTTCATATTTACAAGCATCAGAAGTGTACAAATAATGCACAGTACACAATTCATTGCTTCATGAAGAAATAGCATATCGCTCCATAGAACAGTGTCGTCTCGTCGGCGTTGAAAATGTCCCTGGGCGCATAGCCGTCCAGCTCCTTGGGCAGCAGGTTTCCTTTGCCCCCCACATCAACCGCCGCTTTCTCCAATTGCGCCTTCATGAATCTGATATGTTACCGTTGCTTCAGCCGGCCGAGCCAACCAATTGGCTGTTCAAAAATGTCACATTCATCTCAACTGTCAACGTCTTGGCGTTTCCATCACAAGAGGCCCATTCACGGACGCATTTTTGGTGTGCATCTGGTGGAACCATATGAGCACCGCCTCATCCACCTCTGCAAGATTGCTCGATCTCTTGCGCTTCCGGCTCAGATTGCTGCTGGTCACCACAATGTCTCGAATTTCTTTTTCTTTCTTCCTGATTGTTTGATATTGTTCCCTGTTCGCAGCCGAGGTCCTTTGCAATGTCGTTTGTTTCTAGTCGGCCTTGAGCTGGTCCAAGATTTGCAACTTATCCTGCAGTGTGAACTCAGTACGCTTTCCCATCACTGCTGCCACTATCACTACGCGTAAAGAATGAATATGGTTTTGATTGAATGGGCAAACACAAAAATAGTGACTGACTGACCACAAGGGTATGACAATAACCGATATCATTTGTATAGACAAATGTCACACTTGACCACTAAAAGTATGACATTAACCGAACTATGACATTAAGCGGTTTCGACTGTACTGGGCCGTCTCCAGTGTTTGCATTCTTACCCTGTATGTGCATATATGCAGTGGAATAGAACCAACGCTCCTCGATTCGAGTGCTGTTTACCACACTCAGGGTAGATGGAATATGTAGTAAAAGCTGCATTTGCAATTTTCAAAAGGTCAACCTTCGAACTAATAAGGAATATTCCCTTCAACGACTATTCGAATTTTTTTCTCAATTTCGTGATCTAATTTGGTTGTGTTTACACCATTTATTGCATGCAGCACACTACGTTGGGTTTGTCATTACATTGTATCGGCAATTATTCAAATTGCAGTGGCTATGATCAGTGAAGTCGTCAGGATTTTTCCGCTGGGGGCTAAGTAAAAATATGCGGGGGCTTGGTGACACATTTTTGGGGGCTCTTCACGATAAGTCATCCGCTTCTCCGCGATAAGCAACATTATTTCACATTGGTTCATTGTCCAGATGGTTTGTTGTGATGATTTGGGTGCTGCTGAAAATGGCCTTATTGGTTGATGAAGATTGTAAGTGATGGTGATGACAAGATTTGTTGTTGTGTCGCCATTGCTTATATCCACGATGGAATATACAGTCTGCATGCATATATTAGCAATTTTATGGTATTTGTTTTCCAATTTCAGCAGACATGGCATGCAGGAATCGTGATTTGTATGCATTCATGTATGCGTGATATGTGTTCATTCAGTGTATGTATGCATTCAGTTTATGTATGCATTCATATGTCCGCTTTCCAGAGATGGATGCGCTTTTCCTAATAATGCACCTCTGAATGCAGTTTGCTGACCTTTTTCATTTTAAATTGGGTGCACTTACAATTATTTTGATCAAAGGAATTGATTTTAACAACATAAAACTACTTTATTTTGGTAGGAAATAAATCCTTAAATGCTGTTGCTGTATTTATGTAGGTAATTTGTATTTCTTATATTCATCTGCTATATATTTTCCCTTGGTATTATTTCATATCCATTGTCCTTTTGTTATTTAATGTTATTGCTCTTGGCTGCTTCTCTTGATGATCAAGATGCATGGGAATTGCAGGTATGCAATCTTTGTCTTTCAAGTTTTTCCCGTTTCTTGATTTGAATAACAATAATGGCAAAGATTGATGAATGAATGTTGCTTTTTGATCACATGATATGCAGCTTATCAACTGATCTACAATTTAATGAGACCTTTGCATCGACATGTGATATATACTCAATTTTATATTCGGTTGAGTGGCATCCATTTATGTTTATTTTCTTATGTCACGTATGAATCAATTCACATAATTTAACTAGATATGACAGGATTGATATGGGTGTACTCTTGTGTGAGATTAGCAGTGTTGTATTGTTTCTGGTACACTTGTATAGTCGGTAGTGTTCTATCAGTTGGATTTTTCTTGCTCTGTCAGCTTGGTGTTTTTCTAGGTATCACTCAGTCACTATATTGGTTTTATTTGCGTGTATTGCAATAGAAAGGTGCGGTTTTTATTGGAATTTCATGTACATACACACTTGCATGTTTTGCAATGATTTGATCAAATGCATGTAATGCTTGTGCTTATTACTGCTGGTCTTCTTTTCAGTGATTTTAATCTCAGTAAAGACATGAGAGCTAATCACAAGAAAGCAGGTGTTTGGAAATCAGCGCACGACGACACATTTGGAGTGTGTTTGTGTCCACACATCTCCCTGTCGGAACCGGAATATTTCGCCTCGCGTTCGTTTCATCCTGCTTTTGTCCCGGATGTCTTTCTCTTTCTATGCTGGGCTAGGTCAGGTTAGGTTAGTTAGGAAAGAAGAGAGCCGGGACTGAAGCGGCACCAAACTTGCCCGGGCCGTAATGACCCTAGCTTCTCCTAGTGTCCCGGACCGTAATGTCCCTAGCTTCTCCTAGTGTCCCGGGCCGTAATGTCCCTAGCTTCTCCTAGTGTCCCGGGCCGTAATGTCCCTAGCTCCTCCTAGTGTCCCGGACCGTAATGTCCCTAGCTCCTCCTAGTGTCCCGGGCCGTAATGTCCCTAACTCTTCCTAGTGTCCCGGGCCGTAATGTCCCTAACTCTTCCTAGTGTCCCGGGCCGTAATGTCCCTAGCTCCTCCTAGTGTCCCGGGCCGTAATGTCCCTAGCTCCTCCTAGTGTCCCGGGCCGTAATGTCCCTAACTCTTCCTAGTGTCCCGGGCCGTAATGACCCTAGCTTCTCCTAGTGTCCCGGACCGTAATGTCCCTAGCTCCTCCCTGCCTTGCTGTGTTCTTCGAGCGCAGCTTTTCAAATATTGACGATAATCGTACCGTAGTTGAAATGCAGCGAATGCAAATGTACGTACCAGAAAGTCGATTTTGTCAAAATTCCCAGATGAGACATTCGACGAGTTTCTGGTCATGTTATGTTATGTTGTTGGGAGTATCGTCTCCGGCTCTTTGACCTGCGCTTGGTCCGCTGAGGTTTTTCATTTAGTCATAAGGTGATGGTTGAACACAATTATATCCGCCTCATCGGTCTCAGTGGTTCTCCCTGTCAATAATGGGCGTGTGAGTGATTTTATGGATGTGTTGGCGACCGTCATAGCATGAATTCCCATGGGAAATCACATGTGGGACGTAGCTCCTCCAAATGTGTTCCGTCAGTTTTGACGTTTTTTCCTTTTGGACGTTCCTATTCTTGTATGCACGTTCAATATATGGATGTGTGGTATTGCTATCAATAGTGTGCAATATATTTGTCATTTATTTATGTTGATAATATTTTGAATAACTTGGCCATCGGTTTTTATTTGTATGTACAATCTTGACTTGACAATGAGTTGCGCGTTTCGTTTATATGTGCTGTGGAATATGTGACACGTTGCTTGCCAGACATCGCTTGGTGGCTGAATATTTTTGTTCATTTGTGTGTCTTCGAGCCTTACAGGTGGTGACAATTCATTGCACGCGTCTCCGGTGTACAGCGATGGCACCGCTGTCAGCGTGTCGTCGGCCGCGTACGACGGAGCCAAGGATATCTGGCGACGTCTCATCAACCAGCAAATCCTTCTCAATCGCATGGAGCGCGAGAACGCCCGTGTTGCAGGTACCGTCCCCATTTCTCTGGTGTCTAGTCGTCAAGTTGTATGTATCATTGTTCTCTTGAGTACAGGCATATTTTGAGACATTCGTTCTTAAATTCGACGCAGGCGATAGTTTGACAGTAATTGCTAGGGACAACGTAATCTTACTGGACTCTGGTTTGCATCGTTAGTTGACCTTCATGTTTTGCCTTCTTGATTTGTCATGCTAATGCGTTTGGGGCTACGACCATTGGTACTTTGGGCTACGACCCCAACGTACCAACTGATCCAACGCTTACTGCGATGCGATGAACACCGAGCGATAGCCACGATGCTACAGGAGTGAGTGAATCTGACAGTGGCGTATCTAGAGACTGAGTTATGTGAGTGACCATCTTTGACAATTTTATCAGCTATGTGACGTTTATGGTAGGTTAGCTTTGGTTAGGTTAGGTTAGATGTTTGGTTGGGTTAGGTTAGGTTAGATGTTTGGTTGGTTTAGGTGGGTTATGGTCAGGCAAGACTTGGTTAGTTTGGATCCGTATACCTGTAATGAGGTTCGGATATAACATACAGCTAATAAATATAGCTTATAGCTTAGCTTAGCTTAACATATAGCTTCATACGGTTAATAAATATTGTCCCAGATGGTAACTCGCATATTTCAGTTTCTAGATACGCCACTGTCAGATTCACTCACGGCCGGTAAGTCATCGCTCGGTGTTTATCGCATCGTATCAGCGTTGGACCACATGGTACTAGAGCCGTGTGTTTTTATTCCAATTAATTTGCACTCGCTGTTTATGTGTGTCATTCTACACCAGCCACTGTTGTGCACAAATATTCCCCACTCTTATCGTACCGACAGGACAACTAGCCTGGTCTCTGTGCCCTTGGACATCCTCTTTCCACATTTGTTCATGACTGTTTCGTTCTTCTATCGTTGTAATGTATTCTGTTTTATTGGTATTTAATTGTTGCATATTCCATTATTCGTTTTCGTTCCTTGTCTATTGCTGCGCGAATGTCAATACTAAGTGGCAGCAAGTTAATGAACGTGGTGTGTCCGTTGTTATATTCTATTTGACCTTTCACTTCTGTCTGACTGCTCAGCCATTATTTTTTCAATATCAATAGAACAGCTTTTTGCAACTGCTACTGGTTGTTGTATTTTGGATGACCGTTTTAAATAATTACACATGCACAATTTGCTATTTAAAATTTCCAATATTTGGCCTTAAGAAAGCCCTCGAAGGAGTATAGATCAGGTATATTTTCACTAGGACAATCCAATACGACAATAACGCACAATATCGCACCAAAGATCACCGCTGCCGTCACAGACATTAGTCTCCGCTAAAACTAGCACAATTGTACACGCTTCACCCGTTCACACTACACACGCACAGACACGCACACATACACCGAACGAGTAGCGCCATGGTCACGTGACCTGCCCGGTCAGTGTTTGTACTAGCTCACACACACACGTACACTTACAGACACACACACATGTGCGCTAGGCAATCAAATTACGCCAGTGAAGTTGCTTTTTCACTTACAGTGTTGGTTGCATCTCCAGCTTATCATAAGTTGAATGGCTCGTAAACTCACTCACTCACTCACCTCTATGCAAAGATCCACCATACATATATGTCACAACTAAAACACATGATGATCAGAGGCATTCATACACGTCTTCAGGAAGTCATATATTAATCTGCATTTGATCATTTCATCTCTAGCTTTCTTCTTTCTACATATGTTCGGCGCTTCCGGTACATGGGACCACCGCAAGGTGGTAATAGTGCTTGCACTCTTGCCATACTACTGGATTTGCCATCATAAATATTATTAATAATTATCATCATAATCATAATAATAATATTGTTGTCTCTGGTCGGTGATATAACAGTATGTGCTGATTTACATGATATGTGTATGTTTTGTGATGTCACCGGGCTGGTCTTACAGAAGTGGTTGTCAACCTTTTTCAGTGTTCTCCGTGAGGCTTTGCCCTCGCATAATTCACGCGAGCATAGCCTTCAGCATCCTAGCTGTCTTCAAATGCCCAATTACTATTTATTCAGACAACTTCTACCTTGCAACTGACCATGTGTGTGTGCCTGTGTGTGTGTGTGTGTGTGTGTGCGTGTGTGTGTATGTGTGTGTGTGTGTGTGTGCGTGTGTACTCTATTATGCTGTTCCGTTGCATTCTGACGACGACTCGTCTACTGCGTGTTGCAATCGTGTCCTGCGTAAACGGTCAAACGTATTGTGATTTCCGTAATTTCCGTGTGTGTTTGCGCGCTACAAATATACTTTTGGTCTGGACATTGACGGTGTATTTGCTAACTCTTTGTTGACGTACTATCGGATGTATCATTCTGCTTTACTTGGCGTGTTGGCTACTTATTGAGTGTCTCGTGTGTGTGTGTGTGTGTGTGTGTGTGTGTGTGTGTGTTTGTGTGTGCTTGTTTGTGTTTCACGGGTTGCTTCATAACATTTGTATTTGATTTTTCCGCTTCTGCCTGAATGTCTGTAAACTTTCACGGACAACACGGATGCGCAACCTTGCACTTGCTCACTCACTTTCGCTTTGTCTTCGTCTCTTTCTACTCATATACTATCACAATTGGGGGTGTGTTTTCGCGCACATCTGCCTGCTTTTGTGCGGTGTGCATGCGCGCTTCTCAGCTGCCGTACCGCGTCGCAGCGAGCAGCGGCTTCTTGCCGAGCTGCTTGCGTATCCAAGTGATGTGACAGGCGCTTGGCCTCGTCTTCTCGACTCTTACCAGTTGGTGTATCCTGTGTGTTCGCCAGCGGCGGCGGTCGTCGGCTCTACGGCCAGTGACGGCGTGGCGAGGTCGGCACACGGGGGCTCACCGGCCAGCCAGCGCACCATGTACGCCGAGCTGCCCGAGTGCAGCGAAGCCACGGCCGCCAGCTGGTCCCGGCAGCTGCAGCTGCTGTCGGATGGCAGCAGTTCTCACCGGCTACATGATGATCAGCTGCAACAGCTGGTATTTCATGGTATGTGTGCGTGTATGATCGTGTGTGTATATTTGTGTATTTGCTTAGTTCATTTCCATCACATTTTTGCATGTGGATGGATGTTTTGAGGATATGCTGAGAGGAAGGGAGAAAACGGCTGTGATATTATCTATTGAACTATTCGATATTGAGAGGTGTGTTGGTACTGCTCGCACGGTTTTGTGTGCGGGTGTTGGGGCTGATGATGGGATATGGCGGGGATGTTGTGCAGGCGTGCCAATCCGCCATCGTGCCGAGGTGTGGCAGCTACTGGTATCACATTATGAGCAGCACAACGAGCTGTCGTGCACCGACCGCCACGCCAACTATCACGCACCCTACCAGCAGCTCATCAAGGAGCTGACCAGCTTTCAGCGCGAAATTCTCACCGATCTGGGTGGGCCAGCCGCACTCCACTATCACGCCCCACCACCCTATATTTGCCCACGTATATGAGGTCCCTTCAATTGTAGTCACAATTTCTGGAAAATGGATACTGATGCTTAAACTTGTGTATAAGAGACCCCCTATTTTTAGAGTTAGAATCTACACCAAAACTGGGAATCTTATACACTGAAAAATACGGTGATTTACACTCGTTCTTCACTCGTTTCATTATCACTACAATCTCACTCATTTCGTCCTATATTCATAATACACGTTTGCTTCATTCACTCCACTTTTTCTCTACACATTTCACATGCCCATTTTTGGCTTAATCAAATTGCTGGCTTACATGCACACAACAGCGTATTTGTGGTTCTCTTTCAATGCCATATTATATATATATATATATATATATATATATATATATATATATATATATAGTATATATTGTATATCCCTTCCAGATATTCCTGGATGACAACAAGTTTCTCACTTCTGCTCTTTGTTCTGAGTCTTCACAAAAAATATTACACCTATTATAATTATATATTATGTTTCATATTAGCCTGCACTAGAAATACGTTTGCACACGCGCATACATACACGCACGTACACAAGCACACACACACACACACACACACACATGAAGCAGTCCTTCATATTCCACTCGGCCTCGAGATGATAGTTGAGTACATCATGAACATGATCGATCCATCACAACTCAGCATCTCCATTGTTAATCGCAGGCCGCACATTTCCACATCATCCGTACTTCCGCAGTCCGTTCGGCTCCGGACAGCTGGAGATGTTCAACGTGTTGAAGGCGGTGTCGCTGCTTGATCCCGAGCTGGGATATTGTCAAGGACTTGGCTTCATTGCCGGCATTCTCCTGCTTCATGTGAGCTACCTGCACTATCCCGCTGCTTGGCGTCCGCTCTCGTTGGTTGTGCGAAAATCAAATTAGCTAATGTGACGCTATTTTTTCAAACATATAAAATGTATTTATTTCGGCAAATTTTTCTTTCATATTCTATTTCTCAGGCCTGTTTTGTTTGTGTTTGTTTTTATGTGGCCTATTCATTTGTGGCTCATATTTCTTTGTGTCGACATGTTATGGCGCCGTTTTCTGTTTCTCCCGTCAGATGCCTGAGAAGGAGGCGTATCACGTGCTCAAGCACATGCTGTTTCGCCTCGATCTACGTAAACAATACATGCCCGACATGTGTTCCATGCACATCCAGATGTACCAACTGTCCCGTCTTATACACGACCATCTCAGGTGATTGTCCAGTGTTCTGTATGGAGTCCTGCCAGTTTCAATGGTCGCTGTGCATAGTTGTAGTGTACTGTATTTTATGGCTCGTTGTTCTGTCGATTTAGTTCCACTTATCTTTCTATCTATGTTATTGATTCGTGGTCGCACATTGCTGCTTACGCTGTAATAAATTTTCTTGCCATAGTTTGTTATTTCTTTTTGATACCACGTTCGTGGTTTCATGAAGGTATCTTTCGTTTGTCGATGAATTTTACATGTCGATATGTGGTGTCAGGGAGTTGTACGAGCACCTGGAGAAGTATGACGTGTCGCCAATGTTGTACGCCACGCCGTGGTTCATGACTCTGTTTGCCTCGCAATTTCCCATCGGCTTTCCTGCTCGAGTTGTCGGTTAGTTCGATTCAGCCGGCACACAAGCGCGTGCATACATTGATCTCACCTCGCGTGCACGCATACGCGCCTATACCAACACAGCAACCCACAATGAATATATAAATATCATTAGATATTAGTCAATTCAGCTTTTCAATAACATTTTATCACCTTCAACCTTGAAACAGCTCAGATTGTTCTCAGAGAAAGCATAATCACTTAACACATTGCAAGTTTCTTGCTTGCTGCAAGTAGGCAACACTGGAATTGTTCTAGAAAAGAGAAGCATTGGAAACACAGTAAGGTGAATCGAAATCAGGACTGCAATGTACATTTTTGTCTTGAAGGTTGGCTTGCTCTCCTTGTCGTTTGCATATGTATGTGTGTTTGTCAAGTTTCCTCACGTTTCGCCAGAGTAGTTTGTGTGTGTGTGTGTGTATGTGTGTGTGTGTGTGTGTGTGTCTGTGTGTGTGTGTGTGTGTGTGTGTGTATGTATGTGCCTGTTTTTGCCGATAATCATATACCCGCAATGATAATGAGGTTCATCTTTACTTTCCTTACAGTGGTTGTAACCACTTTATATGTGAAATTAGTTATACTCTTCAAGTTTATGTTCTGGAGTTGATATGCAGTATATGGTTTTAACAGTGTATCTTTCTATTTTTGGAAAACAAACACTCATTACGCCTGTATTACGGTAGTATGCCTATATCTGTATTTCTTAACCTTTCTTAACCTTTCTCGTTCACATCCCTTTCAAATCAGCAGTCAGCTCTCGCACCTCCTCGATTCTTGATAGATATACGAAAACATAAGGATACAAACGACGTTATAGAAAAACTTGTTTTCAATATTCATTCATACCACTACTTTAAGAGGATTAAGCAAAATTACTTTTTCAGGAAAACACAATGCAAAGGTTAAACATATATTTTTTAATTATAGGAATCCTCGCATTCCCTAGGGACCAGTCTCGTGTCCCCTAGGAGTATGCCCTCGCTCGTAACGGGCTTGTCTGCCGACTCAGCTTGGTTGTAGGCCTGCTGACCAGATGTGCTCTGCGTCCTGTCTTTCACTCCAGTCAGCACAAAAGTGCGTGTGGGACGAAGATATCATCGGTTTCTCCTCAATGTGTGGCCACTGGGGAGACGTACCGGGTAGTTGCGAAGATCTCCCACGCCCTTTATCACACCATGACGATCCCAACGTTTGTCATAAGGGTTGTGCACGTCTACGTAGCATCATAATATCGTATCATCGTCTATGTAGCATCACCCTGAGCGCGGGATCTCTTATTATACTGTTCCACCACTTCAGCTCTTATTTTCTCCAGCATTCAACCACATTCGTCTGCGTCTGCTATTATTTGACGAATGTGCTGTGATGCACCGGCACACATGAACATAGCGCATGACCCAGCAGTATGTGTGCTGGTGACCGGTCATCAATATGTAATCACCCAATAGTCCGCGTGCAAAATCAGTATCAATGTCACCTCTTGCGCGCGACTCCTACAGGAGCCGTTTGATTAGTATTACTGTGCTTCTGCATGGTGGTTTGACTGGGTAAAGTGTGAGGTTGACATCTTATGATACAATTCCAATCGTGGGAGGAATTCCTTGGTCTTGCTTGCTGAAAAGTGAGGACCATCGTCACTTCTGAGCACATAAGTTGCTCCCGTATCAGCAAACAGACGACTTAACACCGGCAAAAGGAGTCGAGAGTCGATCAGCATACACTGTCTTAGTCGATCTTTGGATTTGAGCGGTTTTCGCCGCAGACTTGGACATTATCGGCGACAAGAAACGCAGGAAGAAACAGTATTATCTACTTTACTACACTTTTAGCGTATTGCCGTCAAATTTGACGTTGCCACCGACACCGGCATTAAAATGTCCACCGACATTGTAATATATGGTGTTCCTTGATTTGAAACATTCGAGAAGTCAGAGAACTTTGAAAAATACTAGATTGTTCGTTGAGAATTTGTGTATATGTATATGTACGAGTGTGTCAATGTACAGTATCCGGAACAATGTTTGGACACAAAGATGTTGATATTTTTACATTGATCATAGACTGGGAGACACTCGCGTTTAACCCATGCCAATGCCGAGAATTATGTAATGTGAATTTTTCATTATTTGTCATGTCAAATGGCTCTTTAGAGTGTTAATAAACACATTAAATACTCAAGACAAAAATGTATTTGAAAATGTGGAAAATACAATTTGGGAACATATGTACCCATTCGGCAATAAGGTAACGATATTACAGAAAATTTGCAGTTTTCATGGTGTGCCACAGTGTCACGTGCTGAACATTCATGTGTTTGCATGATCGAGAGCGAACCCAACGTTGACTTCGACCAGGATATTTAAATTTTCAACTAGAGTAGTATTTGAGCATCGGTAGAGGTCGGTTCCTGTTGGTAAAGTTCTTGCTTTTATTGTGTGTCGTCCAAACTTTTAGCGGCTATTGTGTGTGTGTGTGTGTGTGTGTATTCGTGCTAGATTTCGTACTGCTTTGTGGCACTGAGGCGCTGTTCCGGGTGTCCCTGGGCTTGTTGAGCGTGCACCAGCACGAGCTGCTCGCTCGACATGGCATGGAAGAGATCATGGAGTTTATCAAGACGGACCTGTGTCGTCTGGGCATGCAGACGGCACGCGAGGTGTTCGCCAAGGCTGTGCAGCTGGACGTTGGCAAGCAGTTGCTCACTTATGAGGTCGGTGAATCGTTGCAGTAACTCACGTGGATGTTCACGTAATGCGAAGCAGCAGCTTGATGGACGAATTCAAGTGTTTGAGACAGCACATATCATACATTACTGTGACTTGGCTTATGTCTGAATTGGACAATGTGTCGTGTGTTGCCAGGTGGAATACCACGTCTTGCAGGAGGAAGTGTTGTCCTCACCGTCGGCCGACTCCGACCTCAACAGACTCGGCGCCGCCAACCAGAATCTCAAGCGGCAAATGGTCGACTTACTGCAACAACTGCAGGCGTCTAAAGATCATGTGAAAATGTACGTCACACACACACTCGCTTTTGTATGTGATAACCTAGTCGCCGACAGAGGAGACTGTAGTTCATTTGTTTCTAACTGATTGCAATTTACCCCTTGAGTAGAATTAATTTGTAGGGGGTAAGAATTTTACCGTCGTAGCTGTGGCTTGTCGTGAAAGGTAACTGAACGTAGACAATGTCTGGTTAGTTTTCGTCGTTTTACTGGTAACATGTAATCCGATACAACCAGACGCCCAGCAGGAATAACAAGACCTGTAAAAGGGCGGATGAGCTGTTTACCACCCAACCACCGTCTGGAAAACCTCCCCTTCGGATCGACAAACAGGATCCTGGCCGCTGAGTGTCACGTCACCCGAGTTGTAGTGGTGGCGTGACACAACACTGGTCTTTGTCCTGTGCATTGAACTCCGACGTGGCCGCTGTTTGACTTCTCGGCGGTGGAGAGATTTGTCCGACGCCGGCACGGGTGGTCGGATAGGACTCAAGAATGTCAAGGGTACAGGTGCCTGGTGCTCGAGGGGACACCGCCCGGTGCAGTGCTCGCCGTTTGCAGTGGGGCTGCAGTTATGATGTGCAGGGGACCGATGGAGTCACTGGTCAGAACTCGACGTTGCAGTTCCCGCGGACTCGTACCGGGCGGAACCCGCAGCGAACTCAGCGCATTCTGTGCCCGTACAGTGCTCACGGTCACAAGCGCATCATTACATGTTGGCTCTGCCCGTCTCCCCAGTATGACAACGTGCAGATATGGATGGTAGTGTTGGGGAGAAGTCGTTCCCATCCATTCAATGGTTCCATTCATTCGCATCGGTCCCATGACCGTGTCTCAGGAACTTCCATGAGAGCTGTCACATATTTTGTGGTGGTTTCAGTGTTAGGAAAGCGCACTTTGATGCCTCCTTGGCGAATATACGCCATGCTGACCACGGGCACAACATTCAGAGCCTTGGAGATTTCCTCGTTAATGACCTGCTTGTTGTTGTTGTTGTTGACGTTCCTCAGGTTGTCTGGTCGAGCAACCTCGAGCTCCTGGGGAAAGACACGGCACCGACCGGGTTGTTCCACAGGTCCCTTATGGAATTGATTTTGTGTTGGCGTCTGAGTTGTGTGTGTGCTGTGCAGTGTTCCATGATGTGTGTGATGGTGTGTGGTGCTGAATTGCAATCTGGACAGGTGTCATAGATTGAGTCATTCAACCTTTTCTGATATGACAGAAGGGCAGGATGATGACCGCATCTCAACCTGGCCAGATGCACCTTGTATTCGCGTGTGAGTGTGTTTTATGATTTGTGTATGTCCGGTGGGTGTCTTTGTAGGAGTATATTGTGTTGCTGTGAGTGTATGGCTTTCCGTGGCTTTCCGTGCGTGGGGTAGCTGGTGGAAGTGATGTGAAAATTTGTCTGTGGTAAAGTGTGCTTGGTGTTGTTTTTATGTTTATGTTTGTGTTGTCTTGTGTTGTGAGGTGATGTAGTGGATGTGTTGTGTTGGTGACTGCTGCTGCGAGTGTTTGTGTGCCTCTCATGTCTAGGTGGTGTGTCAGTTTGAGGATTTCATTGACCTGCTTGTTTTCGACGATGCCGTGAGTCGTAGCGTTTTTCAAGGGCGCAACATGAGACTTCTTAGCCGGACGTGGCGGCTCAGAACAGCAAGGGCTCGAAGTCAGCTTCAGCGTGGCAAGCTGGTGACGAATTTCAGCAATTGATCCTTTTATTACTCTTATTCCGTGACGGCAGTTGGAGTTTCAGGAGCACAAGTGGAAAAGCTATCCAGCCACTGGTTCAGCTCAGTCATGTTCTCATGACGAGAAGCAGTGGGAGTTTCGAGCACCCTGCAGGGACATAGCCGTTGCAAGTTTCACAGTACATAGCAGCGGTGTCTGCATGCAATGCTGCAGTCTGTATTGGCTGGGGAGCTGCAACAGCACGGGATGATTGAATCCCGGCAGTTTTACTGTGCATTGTCATGCTGAAAGCAGAGAACAAGAGCAATTAAACAGAGCCGAGGAGAAAGAACACACCATACAGAACCGTTATCAGTAGGACGTCAAGCGCCCCGGTGATAGAAGCAGAGGGGAAGAGTGAGCGGACTTTTCGCACCTGGGGTCTAATTAGATACTAGATACAGATACTAGACGAGTAAACACACGCGCATACAAACGCACAAACACATCGGCGGCGTGTTCGCATCACCGATAGGGCGGGCGGAGCGGACAAAAACATATCCGAACACCACGAGAACATATCTACTTACACGTGATAAACGTCTACGTATCTAGATAAACGTGAATGGCATGTACTCATATACATATATGCACTGTGAAGCATACGAAATTAAAACAGTTTATATGAAAGTAGTTGAAACAGTTGATATGAAAGTAGTAGCACGAATTGTGTGTGCGTGTGTGTGTGTGTGTGTGGCGGGCAGACTGGTATCACAGAACCAGCTGTTGGAGCGGCGTTTTTGCGACGAACAACGCCGCAGCACCCAGCTGCTGGCTCTGTCGCGGCAGCTGCTCCAACACGTGTCTGCTGCCGACCAACTACCCGAGCAGCTGCAGCAGCTGGTGGCCACTCACCTCGCCTCGACGAGCGATGGCCAACAGCAACACTGATTGTTCATCGCTTTAATGACCTCACAGAGTGTGCTGTTATGTGTACACGCTTGTACATGTGTGAGCTGATTTCGAGACGGGTGATGTGTTGTGATTGTGTGATTGGATGTTGTGTGTTATCCTCTGTGCTATTTGTTGGCGATTGAGTGTATCATGTTAGCTGGTCATATGATACGATTTGTTGACAATTTTAATTTGAGATCATTTCATCGGCAATATGCGATTCTTTTATCTTCACGGGTGGACACAATTTACAATATTTAGAGAATAATTTACACATGTTTGAGAATATGTGTGCATGTGAAACTCATCAAATATCTATATTGTTTTGCAGATGTTCATTCAAAACGACTAATACAGAGTATGCCACAATCATGTGTAATCAAAGTTCATTTCTATACAACAGCTGTACCACTCAACTTGACGGATCTGAACTGTTATATATGCAAGTCATGTCAATATCTCCCGTATTCAGCTAGCAGTTTCGTCCTTGTTTAATTGCTCGGGTTGGGTGCCATGAACTCCGGCGTCCTCACGCGCCAACCGTCGACCTATCCGCCTGCTCCAGAGCTTGGCGCACACCCGTGTCAAACAACTCACACCGAATCGGCATTTCAAGCGAGTAGAACGGATTCTTCAGCGCGAAATCGGCGTAGAGCGCGTGTAACTTCTTGAGCAGCGTTTCGGCACCCACGTGGCGCCGATCGACGACGACCATGAACTTGACGCCGGTCGCCGTCTGCAGACAGTGTAGCCGGTACGACGACGTCTCCAGCAACTCAATACCAGAGCTGCCAGACTCCGGGCTCAGCTGACTGGCGATGGCGAACAGAGGATAGAACATGCTGGCCAGGAAGATTTTCTCGTTGGTGGTCAGTCTCGGCCAGCCCAGCTTGAGACTGATGGGGTAGTTGGCCTTGTCCTCGAGAATCTGTGCTCACAGCAGACAGCGGTGACAGATCTATGTGGGACACTAAAAGTGAGTACAATACTATCGATGAGTATCAAACTTGATTCTCAAAAGCCAACTTCAAGTCGAGTCGAACACCAAGGATATTGACCATGTCGGATCATTTAACAGTGCAGCGATCGACCAGCAAGGGATCGAACGGAGGATTCAACGTGTGAGACCGCAGATGTGAAAATGTGATGAGAAGTGCAACACACAAGTGAAGATATTCTGATCCCGAGATAAAACCGGTATTTTTCACGCACACAGGGCGCCGCGTTAAACCTCGATCGTCATCACTCAATGGCTTAACATCACATTGCAAACACCAATGACTTATTACCTACCGATGACCTAGCCCGACCGTGCAAAATGTGAAGAAATGAGACGTTCAGGGAGAGCGAGACAGGAAAAACCTACCGCAGCCACATCACGTCCGTCCTCCAGAAGGCGACCGTTGACCGCCACTCCATTGAGGCCCAGAAGCACGTGACCAACTGAATGCATATCAACACACGCACACACATACACATTGATACGATCAGCACATCACAAGCGAGTGGTATACATGGTATCCATGGGCAAATAGGATATAGGCATGTCAAGATAAGGCGAAATATACGAGTACCAGAATTGGTTTGAAGAGAGAGCGAAGTATTATAATAAAAATCACACCAAAAATTCGAACTGAATGAGTGAAACGCCACGGGGAAAAGGAATAATATAATTTACATTTATCAAGCCTTTATACAGATTGTAAAAACAGGATGTTGTAATTGTGTGTGGTTTACTGTGCGTACATGTGTGTATGTGTGTGTGTGTGATTCGCGTTTAGTTTACTCTGTTTATACGTGTTTGTATGTGAGTGTGCTGGTGTATGTCCCGCGGCGGCGAGCATTTGACCAGTTCGCCGCTGATTGGTGTGAGTGATATTACATTTAAATTAGTTAAAAACATAATACTAAACGAATCCTAAAGCGATACTCCCTACAACAAGATTGATAATGACAGATACTAGCAAATCACAGAACGAACATCACCCACCTTTTATTCCGTCACTCACACCAAACGTGTTCACCCAACGATTGTTTTCAAACTCTAACTTAAACGGCACGGGGAAACTGAATGTTTTTTCAAACTCTATTTTGGGTATATTCTGATCAAAATTAAATATGAGCCCACCAGACTTAGAAAGTATATAGACACTGTACACTGTCATACCTACAAAACACAGAATAAATGCAACAAAACAACCATATTCAGTGGCTGGAGGTGTTTATCTGAGGGATGCCAAAAAATGAAATGCAATTAAATTTCAGAAATATTCAAATTAATGACTCATTTTATTTGTAAGACTCAGTGAGTGATTCGTAAGTATTTCATCATGCGTTGCTAAAAATGTCTAGGTTGGAAAGGAGATAACACGAGAAGAAATCAGAAAAAAGAGAAGAAAGACGATTGGCAGCATTAACTTATTTGTATACATGACGTGTGTTTAGCTTGTCAGGTGGTGTTCGTGAGTTCGTGTTGGCTTTATTGTTTCGTTTGTAAGGGTGATATTTCCTTTCCCCACGTTTTTTGTATAGACAACTGTTGCAAGCGTGGAAAATGACGACTTGGCATATTCTGCTTCCGGTTTTCTGCAGTGTCATATCGTTCGCTGCGTCACACAAGGATTACTACAAAATCCTGGGTGTTGAGAAGGACTCTTCAGAAGCGGTTATTAAGAAGAGATTCCGTAAATTGGCGATAAAGTATCATCCGGACAAAAACAAGGATCCTGGTGCTGAGACCAAGTTTCAAGAAATTGCTGAAGCATATGAAGTTCTCAGTGACCCAGCCAAGAGAAGACAATATGACAGTGGTGGCAAATTTGAAAACTTCCATGGAAGTGAATTCTTTCAGTTTGATGACCTGATGAAGATGTTCCATAACGATGATGGCTTCGGTCACCCTGGGTTTGGTGGTTTTGCGTCCAAAGGTTTCCATCAACACGACAGAACTTTCGGCGATCACTTCAAATTCGACGATTTTTTTGCAGGTGAAGACATTTTCAGCAACAGTTTTGGCTCTGAAAACTTTGGCAACCAAGATTCTTTCTTTGGTGGTTTTTCGAGCTCTTTTGCCGATGATCACTCGGCCTTTTCAGAAGCTTCCTCATTTACTCGCGGCTCTGCAGGTAACTGCAAAACGATCACCAGGCGGCAGGGTAACATGGTTTCATCGCAAACGATATGTTCATAGCGTTAATCTCTGTTAAATTAATTGTTTTTGAGAGCACGTAATTGTCGCTTAATGAATTACGTCAAGACATGTATTTATATCATGCGTATATATATATAGAAATTCACAAGGTTATAACAGTGGGGAGTTGACTCACTGCAGAGTCCCGCTTCTTACTCGTATGTACTGCGTGTCCAATGCAGCGGTTGTTATTCAGTGTCTTGGTATATCCTAAGACCAGGAGATCGCACCATTGTGGAAGAAACGATTTCATGAGTCAGTTAGCCTGTGATTTTTGTGTTTCGGTGTATTAGTGACGTGCTTTGTTTCGGTATAATGGGTGTCTTCTTCGCTCGTTGATTGGCAGGCAGACATGTCATGATTCCAAAATATTTCGCACAGAATTGCAGTCGTTCTGCACTGATTTACCAAACAATACTGATACTGAAAGTGGCCACGCTACTCCTATCCCTCAGATGTAATCACTATGATGTGTGTCGGTTGATTTTGATGATTGTCTGTGTTGTACGAACGATGTTGGTTATGATCGCAAGGTTTATCCGATCAAATCAGATCTTCAAATCTATTCGACTAGCTGCATATGTGTTGGTGCAATAAATGTTTATTGATGAACTTGCAAGATTGCGGTTGTTTTTTATGTATGGACTGTTCGGATCAGCTATTATTTCAGTGCTGCCTGATAGAGTTGTTAACTTGGGTACAATTCACGAGTTTAAACTAAGCTTGTCTGGCCAATGCGTGAATAGTCTGTTTTTACTGGCTGGAAGTAGGAGCAGACTGACTTCGCGTTTGATAACTGAATGATTTAGCTTCATCCATTTTGTTTTTGGCTAACCGATATTCTTGTTGGGATACACGTGTGATGGGTCGTAGGCAGGGTTTGAAAAAACGGGTTTTTAGAATATAAAACAAAAACCATGTTTTTTTGGAAAAAACCATTGGTTTATTTTGTTTTTTTACACTTTGCACACACAAATCAAAAAAAGGATTGTACCATGCTATTTAGTGCATAGTTAAACATATTTTAGTACCACTTACCAAGAGTTTTTTTAATATTAAAAAAATATAAAAATGTACACACAGGATCTTGGATTTCACCTTGTGGCATCTATAGGCAACGGAAGTTTTAAACCGCTTCCAATTGCGAAAACAGTCGATTTTAAACACCCACATATGTTTGCAAAGTCCAAACCCAAATACCCAGTGGTCTTATTTATGAAAACCTAGTGACTAAAAATCGTTTTGTCCATGGAAGTTAATTCATGTTTGTTTTCAGAGTAAACACAGTTTTGTTTAACTCGGAGGTTTATAAAAATAGTGTTTTTCATAGAAACTCAAATGTTTTGTCGTAAAAATTTATGATTTCTCATAAATACCAACTGCAATGCTTCCCCAGCAAAAACCAAAAATGTTAATAAAAATGTTTCCTATATCGTGCAAACCCTTAAAATCATGTCAAAAAGTAATATTTATGAAGATTTAAAATTACATTAATGAACTCATTTACTAATTCTGAAAATATTTTATCATTCCTATATGAGAAAAATCATTTCCGTCAAAAAACAATTTTCAAAAAACATGTTATTTTTTAAAACCACTCGGTTTAAACCAAACAAACCCTGCTTTACAGGCTCCTGTTCGACAAGAAGGTCGCAATGTTGGCTGAAAAATGTTATTTATATAATAACTTATACAATCTGCGGAAGATTTTACATTGGTGAAACGTATCGACCAGTAGAAATATGAACACAGGAGCTTGTTAGCTCAAAACTGAACTATGTCATGTTTGAACACAACATTGAACATCACATCAATTCTCCATCATCGATGAGCTGGTGCAGTCACATCAAGGATAATTCGACAAGAAAATACACTGAAGCAGGCTACATTTGTCAACACGACTACGGAACAAAAGGAGGTCGGAGGTCGGTATGGAGGTCGTCAACGGCTGCAAGGGACTTGATTTTATCAAACACATAAGTACATATTTCACACACGAACAAAGTGTGAAAAAATCACACAAGAGTTGCAAAACGACATTTTCAGGGTGTAATGCCAACTATAAATGTCACCACACCAATCGACCAATAGTTCCTTCCTTTTTTGTTTTTTTCAAGCGTTAATAGATTCAATTATCACAATGTAATTTGATATGAATTTGAAATGAATGAATTAATCTATATAATTTGGTCGGTAATTTGAATTTAGTCAATTACCTGAAAAAGCCGTTTGGCGAAAACGTTTGTACTCAAATATAACCATACATAGTGACCGATGGAATGATTGTTTTTATCCTCACATATATATGTATATATATATATATATATATATATATATATATATATATATATATATATATATATATATACATAACAATGACTTAGCTTTTCGCATTGCAACTGGAAAAGCTAAGTGCCTACGCGTCATTTCGTCCGCATCCGAATTGTCGGTCCGAAATTTCACGTGACAAGGCCTGACTCTTATCAGCGTGTCGACAGTGCAACACGCTGTCAGTATGAGTGCAATGCCGTCACATTGCGAGGCAAAGATAATGGGATTTTGACTGAACGCAGCAGATACTGCCCACGCGATGATATTCTTCAAGTATGACCAAGTATATGCGGCATATATCCTCAGCCTGCGTGTGTGTGTTTGTGTGTATGTGTGTGTGTGTGAAGCAATTTCTCGAACCGAGATTGCTAGGCTTTGTTGTTTTTTATGTTATTCTGTTGTCGTCGGCCGATACGAATCTGAAAATGAAACACTTTTTTCATACGAACGCATTGACACGCTCGCACGCACACAAAAGCATACAGCAGGTAGTCTAATTCAGTGGAATTCAGCACGAGAGCAACCACTCTCACACACACACACACACAAACACATACGCAAAAATACTGACATGTAAACGCACACACACATGCACGCATAAGTGAACGCCAATTCAAAGTGTTTTTACATACTCCAAGGGAATGCAGTGACAAATACCTCACGCGAAGCAACTTTTTGGAATGATATTTGATTCGCTGAGAATATGCGCTTTATAAAAGGTACATTATTCACACACTCGCGCATTCACTCGCACATTCAGCTACATTCACGCTCGAACAAGTGTATGATAATTTACAATTGGATGCACACTTTCAGCGAGCAGATTGTGGTGTTGAGACAGAATCATTTTTTCTTGCCGGAATATGGAGTTTGTTCATCGTGGCAGAGACCATTGCAAGAATATTTATGTGCTTGAAAATCCGTAATTGGAATGGTAGCCGTAGCCGTAAACGTAGTCAGTAGCCGGGGTCCGTCTCCCAGGCGACAAATTTCAGGGGGCGTCACAAGAGCTACTGAAGACGTGGAATTATCGTTATATCTGAGTCATATTTCTGAATATACTTTTTAATATTTACTGTTTAAATCTACAGTAACTGAGAATAGGCAATCTCGATTGCAAATAATCATCTTCGATTAGGTAACTTGGAGCATGCACTATTATAAGGAGTTTATCTTTTCAACTATATCGACATATGGGCTTGATAATTCCCGTTTTATAACACAGTCTCTTGCGGCTAGTGGCGGATCCAGAGTGCAATTTCGGGAGGGGCTGAATTAATTTTGGGGAGGCTGAATTTTTGGGGAGTATGTATATGCATAATTATGCAACGTCTTTGCGACAATGTATATATATATATAAATTATACCGAAATATGTGTTTTCTTGACCTATTTTGTTGAACCTCCTGGTCATGAGGAGTTAATGGAAACATTTGGGGGTTTCAGCCCCCTGAGCCCCCTCTGGATCCGCCAGGGCTTGCGGCTAAGTGATCCACAAGCACACATGGTGGGGGCGGCAAAAATGACCGTCCCGGGCGTGAGATAGCCTATGTACGCCATTGGATATACGTGATTAATATGAGTGTTTTCATCCTGGATTATATTATGTGTCTCATTTAGAGGCTTCGAGCTACATAAATTTGATCTGCCTGATATAGGCCAACACTAGTAAGACAATAAACTGTAAACATTAAGTTATATTAAATGTTTAATATTCTGGGCAATTTGGGGACAACCAATTATACGACTCGTACGCAACTAGTACCCGTAACGCAACCCGTTATACGACTCGTATCCAAGCCAAGCATGCAGACAAAATGGTTTGGAGGACTCGTATTTGGTTGCGGTTGTTTGACACTAATGCGAACAAAGTAGCCACACTTGTACGGGCAAACTTTTAATGGAAATATCCGATAGTTTTTCCTCAGTCAGTCGGTCAATGGGAGGACGTGAAATGAACTCACGCTAATATTAAATGCAAGCGTGAAATTAAAATTAAAATGGGCAAAGTGTTGATTGTTATATTATACCTAATGTGCATGAGAACGTGTGAACATGCTTTTCAACCGTACTCACACGAGAACATTATTTACCGATAGATGATATATAATTACGTATTGACAATGCCGATGGGAGCGGCTTCAAGGGGTGCACTCGACCACTGCCACTTGTCTGACACAATGCGCATTGGTCGACGACACGGTGTATATCGGCATCCATACCAGGCTTCCACGCAAAACTGCTCTGAAATCTGTTTTTAAAAAAGCCATCGTGTGACGAGTGGATGCGCGCAAAATATTTCTCTCGAAAACTAACGGATATGATCAACTGAAGGTAGGCCCTGATGACATCGTCGTCGAAGGGAAATAATGTCTAACTGCGGAGCTGAACCGTTTTGCCGCACAGGGAAAACTGTTGATGACATGATTCTTGAGATCCTCCAATTATGACGGCAGCCGTAACCGGGATCCTGCGACCTGGAACATACTGTACACTGTAAGCGTAAGGTACGTAACGCGCTTGCCAGCGGATTACGCGGGTTCCGGATCTTCCGCTAAATTGAGGCTATTAAATCGAGTTCACTACATTGTGGTCGGTGCGAAGGACAAATTCACGTCCAAGAGGTACATCTTATTTTTTACACAGCCTATACAGCGACCAATGTTTCCCGTTTGTGACCGAATACTACAGTTCGTTTGACGAAAATATCCGCCTCCAGAGCGCGACCAACAACTATCGGCATTCTTCCTTTACCTTGGAGAGAATAGCGCCGTACCGTTGTTACTGCCGTTAATGGTAAATACAGTCCTCTTGGACGGGTCGAAGCGGCTGAGTGGGTTGGAGGAGACAATAAGGCTCTCCACGTGCTTGAACACTTGGTCTTGCTTTAACGTCTAGTCGAACGACACTTTTTGTCTGCGGGCTCTCCAGAGAGCTCACAGCGGGCGCGTACTGCGGCACGAGCTGCGAGAGCCAGCTGCACAATTTCAAAAGACTGCAGAGTTCATCGGAATCAAACGGAGCGTGGGGATCGCGTGTTGTCTTGATATGGTGGTCCAATGGAGACACGCATCTGGAAAAAACCCTGAAGCCGTACGAAATCAGCTCTGATATGACGATGGCTGATTTGTAAAAGTTGAGTGTGACATTGGTGGAGTTGATACGTGCCATGATGCAGCCTCTGGCCGTGAATATCATGCGTCTGACCGCAGCACATAATATCGCCCATCTAATGGATCCAACCGTCGATACCAGCCAGCAGAGGGTCCAGCAAACGATGAAATACCGCGCCGAGGCGAGGCAAAAAGGTACGCGTTTGAGGCGAAAATCACCGTTGTAAGTTATGAACGCCGCAATGGAACCAGAGCCGGGATGGAGCCACATCTGGTAGTAGGCTGAACATACGTCAAGTGTGTTGAAAACCTTGTCTTCCAATCGACTCATGAGGTCCTGAATGGTTGGCAGATGATTAACGAACGATATATTCTGGCCCTTGCAATTCAATGTACATTCTGATGCCGCCAGATTTATTTTGAGTTCTGCTGCAAACAGTTGCGTTGGATGTGAACGGGTAAGGAGGCAAACCCCGAGACAATCAAGTGCTGTTGGATATTCGAGCTGATAAGTCATTCAGCGTGTCTTCGGTTTGTTCAGTGTGTTCAGTGTTTCTGCGAACGCGATTTTTCTTTTGCAGATTCGAGCATGATTGGCACTGTGAATGTCGGAAACAAAAACAACAAAGGTGTATGTTTTGCATGTGGATGTGAGGGTCGGTAATGCGATGTGAAATGTGTTAAAGGTTAAAGGTTAAATGCCTAAGTGGCAGCTGCTACACGGGAAGAAGCCGAAGCTTATGAACACACACAGGCGTGCCCCGTGCAGCTCGCTGCCACCGCAGAACCGACCCTCTCCACGCTATGACGTCACAAGGACGTAAGACGTATTAGAGAGGGCTTCCTCCCCAGAATGCATGGCACAACTCATGACTGATATCTGGTACCATCATTTTCTGCTGGGTGGACAGGGGCTGTGGGATTGTAGAATTCGCCCAATGAAATTTTGCTCCGCCGGGTTTAATTAATGTGAAGCGAAGCTTTACTCAATTGTTATACAGTAATACCTCCGCTGACGAACGCTTCAGCTCACGAACTTTTCGCCTCACGAACATTAAATTCGCGAGCATATAGTCTCGGCTGACGAACTAGTTTTCGGCGGACGAACCAAACCACGCGGTCGAACAGCGCCACGGTGGCGGCCACGAGAAGCTTACGCACGCTCACGGGGTCCCAGTTCGTCACCGCCTTTCGTTGAGTGCACACGTGGTTTGTCTTTGATAGATATTTTGGACCATATTGAGTGTAGTTTTGCTATTATGGGTCCGAAAAAGACCCCACCACAGGCTAGTGTTGAGCCTAAGAAAAGATTAAAGAAAATTACGATCGAGCAGAAGAAGGAGATCATTGAAAAACACGAACGAGGTGTGCGTTTGTGTGACTTAGCGTCCCAGTACCAGTACGCTAAGTCTACTATTGCTACCATCCTGAAGAACAAGGAAGCTATTATGGGTGCGTGTGTGGCTAAGGGTGTTTCTGTGTTGTCTAAGCAACGGTCTCAGGCAATAGAAGAGGTTTAAAAAGTTATGTTGATTTGGATAAATGAAAAGCAGCTAGCAGGTGACAGTGTGAGTGAGAGTATCATCGCCGAGAAAGCACGGCAACTTCACTCGGATATAATCAAGATGCAAGCTGGAAGTTCGTCATCGATTGATGATTTCAAGGCTAGCCACGGATGGTTCGAGAAGTTTAAGCGTCGTACAGGGATTCACAGTTTCATTCGTCATGGTGAGGCAGCCAGTTCTGATGATATAGCTGCCGAAGCGTACAAGGAATCATTTCTCAAGATTAATGCTGATGAAACCGGTCTTTTTTGGAAAAAGACGCCTAAGCGGACTCCCATTACACAGGAAGAGAAGTCCGTCCCTGGGCATAAGCCTATGAAAGATAGGCTAACCCTCCTGATGTGCGGCAATGCCAGTGGCGACTGTAAGATAAAACCAATGTTGGTTTACCACTCAGAAAACCCTAGGGCCTTCAAGAAAAATCAGGTGGTTAAATCCAAGCTTCCTGTAATGTGGAAGTCCAACACCAAAGCTTGGGTTACTCGTCTCCTGTTCATGGACTAGATGCATGATGTTTTCGCTCCTTCAGTGAGGAAATATCAGTGAGGACTCCCTGTCAAGTGCCTTCTTCTCCTTGACAATGCCCCAGCGCATCCACCAAGTTTGGAGGAGGAACTTCAAGGTGATCTTGAATTCATCAAGGTCAAATTTCTCCCTCCCAACACAACCCCCCTCCTGCAGCCCATGGACCAGCAAGTGATCGCAAGCTTTCGAACTTTGAAAGCAGCATGGAAGAAGTTGTGGCCCGCATGCATCCTTGAGAGGGATTTCGAAGGATCTGATCCTCAAGACTCTGTTGTTGTGAACAACATTGTTTGCATGGGACAGAACATGGGACTCCAAGTGGATGCATATGACGTCGAGGAGCTTGTTGCTGACCATAATGAGGTCCTCAACACACAGGATTTGATTTGCCTTCAAGAGGACAAGCAGAAGGAAGCCATTCAGGAGTTGTCATCTGAGGACGAGAAGATGGCTGCAGCATCAAGCGAGAGCATCAAGACCATGCTAGCTAAGTGGAGTGATGTGCAGGCTTTTATCGAGCAGTATCATTCAGAAACGACTGTGACTATGAGAATCATCGACATGATGAATGATTATGTGATGCCTCAGTTTCGTAAGACCATACAACTGAGAAAGCAACAGGTGTCAATTAAGAGGTTTCTAGTCAGCAAAAAGGATAAAGAGTCACCTTCTAAGAAGCAAAGAAGAGAAACCACACCGGAGGTTGAGTTACCTACAGTGCTTATGGAAGCTGACTCTCCTTCCAAACAGTAACTCACTCCCTCCCTCTTATTTCTGTTATTACAATTCGTTCGTTCAATACAATTACTTTATTACAATTCGTTTCTTTTATTACGATTCGTTTCTTTGATTATTTTCGTTTATTTTTTTAATTACAATACAATAAAACATTTATTATACATAAAATAAGCTATGTTTGTAGTCTTAAGGCTTTTTTAGTAGAAAATTATGTTTTATGGGGACCTGGGAACGGATTATTCTGATTTGTATGGTTTCTTATGGGAAATGAATGTTCGGAAGACGAACTTTTCGCCTTACGAACACTTTCTGGGAACCAATCATGTTCGTGAGCCGAGGTATCACTGTACTTACTTTCTTTTTCGTACTTTGGTCAAAAATAATCAAGTGCTCTAGGGCTTGATATTCGATATATTTACAATCAATGGCGGCACCAGGCATTTTCTGGTGGGGCTGAAGGAGCTATAGGAAAAGATACGAGGTCATTGCGAAACATGAGTGTCTACACTCGAACGCTGACTATATAATAAGATAATATGATATTGTTACAAACTGATGCAGTTCGTAAATGAAACTTGAATCATAATTGAACGGCATTATGTGTTGCACAATGCGAGGTGATTACCAAACGGTTGCATATTTACAACCATGCAAGCCAGTGCATGCTACCAGTCACCAAACCTGATATCATTATTTTCAATCGATCTTGTCTTCTTTCATACATTTGAGATTAAAACAGGAAATATTAAAAAGTATATTCAGATATTTGACTCCGTTATTACGATAATTCAACGTTTCCTGCTAGTCTTGTACCGCCCCCTAAAGCGTGCCACCCGAGCCCAGACACTACATCCACTGGCAAACTCTTCATAATAGCAAAAAGCTTATTTCGGTTAGAACAAAAATAATCAACGATATTTTATCATAACAATTGCAACGAAGTCATGCACTTAAGGAATTGTGTTTCATATACAATGGTAAAAAGTAAAACGTCCATGATTAAGATTTTTGAAGGAAGGGCTCAGAGAAGGCATGCAACGTGTTTCTTGGGGGGACTGAGGGCTCATCCCCCCAAATAATTAGCACAGTCGACTTAAATACGCTCAATTTTAGTGAATGCTCGAAATATTACCCTTGTTCATAATATTAACGTGAGACGTTCTACTAAGCCGGAATATTTGACGTCTCATGTGAAACAAACACACACATACACATACACACGCATACACACACACACACACACAAACACACACACACACACACAAACACACACACACACACACACACAAACAGACACATGGAGGCCTCCGACTGGGATACTCCGAGGGAGCGCTTCCGTACGAGTGTGTCAGTAAGCAGTGTTGGCTCGTACTGTTTGGGAGTGCATGATATTTGCTCCGCTGTGCCGGTTCATATTTAGCTGTGTGTGTGTGCGTGTGAACGTTTGTTAGTGTAAATTAATGTGCAATAGTGTGCTATACCAAACTACCGTGTGGACATGTAATAGACGCTGATTTGTGCAATGTTTCACTGGAGATATATTGTCTTCCACCTTCTTCTCAGCGTCTGGGCTTGCTCTGCCGGTAAGTGCACAGTGTTTAGTGCATAGGGTCTACAGCAGTGACTCTTAAGCTTTTCTCGTGTCGGCACTATTTTCAAATGTGCGCTCATTCTCTCGCATCATCTCGGTATGTATTTTATTTATTAGCCAAAAATGCAAGCAATCTAATATGAAAAACGATGATGGCAAGCAATACAGGCTTCATCTCACCGGGTAGTGAATCGACTTGCTAGAAACGAAAATATCATATCGAATTTCGAGAAACGAAAATTATGGAAGAAAGTCAGTTTTAAGGTTTTGAGAAATTAGCTATTCTGTTATATTTTATATTTTAGGCCAAACAACGCTTTTATGCTCAAGCTAACTTAGTTACATTCTAGGAGTTTGGTCTTTGATCTCAGATGTGATTAGTGAGCTATAAGAATAGATGAAAAAATGGCAATTAAGCTGCATACATGATATAATCGCTGCAGCTAAAAATTCATGGTGATATGGTTATAGTTTTTAGCATAGAGATACATAGTTAAGCATAGTTTTCAGAAGAATTTAGTATGCGTTCTTACACCCAAATTCCTGATTTCCATAGATTAATGCAAATTAGTAGATAATTGACTGAAAAACTATTCATAATATATCTCACTTTATCTAGAACTTTCTCGTTTGATGTTATCTTAAAAATATACCCATTTTCTTAAGTACACTTTACTAGCATGTGTATCTTTTTGTGAATAGTTGTATTTATAAATATAATAGAGAGAAAATAATATAATAGTATAATTTAATAATTATAACAACATAATAGTGAAAGTATGATTGATTAATACCAATCAAATTCCGTTATTTTTATCGTTATTGCACACTGTAATTATATCACAAATTTTTAGCAATATATTATTTATCAATTGATCGGTGAGCGTGGTGAGTCATTGAGTGAATCGACACAAAAGTGACAGTTTGAAAGTGACAATTTCATTCTCGCAGTTGCTGTTTTTTCTCCTGGCTCAACCGATCGAAGAGAACACAAATCGGCTCACGTGATGTTGTCGTGCGTGTTGGGTCATGAGTCGAATGAATAGGGAGCATTGATTGTTGACGGTACACGCGTGTCAGTGTGCATGTGCGTGCGTGTGCGCATGCCATTATATGATGTGATTACTACCAGTATTATGCTAGCACTGATCGATGTGACTTGCGCTCAATGCGCGCCCGTGCACACATAAACATGTATAAAACATGCTGCGTGGCTTGAGAAAACACACATACACATACACACACGCACACACACTCATACACACACGCACACACACACAGCCATGCACATGCACAGTGGCACGTGGATGTATGTGAACATGGCTTTGGGCCAAACGGGAGTGTAGGGAGAGAGCGAAATACACTCAGACATACAAACCAGGCTATAATTACAGCAAGTGAACTGCTAATTAGCCAGGCGCGTGCTAACTGCTCGGAACTACATCGTTGAATGGGCGCTACCATTGCTACACGCTGCTGAAATGTCTGTGGTCTTGTGGATACGAAGCGAGAGTGTTGCTAGTCGAGATGAGCGAGTTTCGTCTCGGTTGAGCTATTCATGGAGATAATGCATGCAATATTCACAGACGTTTGCACGCTTTACAAGAATTTTCCGTGCAAATTCTCGCTTTCTCATAATCTTTCTCCAACTTTCTTGTCCTCCTGTGATTAATGGCTCAATTTGGTCGACTAAATCATTTATTTATCTGCACCTGGAATAAATAATTATCTTCCCACTCATCCACTCCGTTTGAGATCCTCATTCACTCCGTTTTTTTCTCCTGAACTTCACAAACACTTTCTGAATTCCACCTACTGGCTGCTAGTCTGTTTGTTTACCATGTTTACCTCCTCTCGTGCTCTTATAAATTGTTTCCTAAATGTGTTGCACCATTAATTCACCTTTTTGTGCCTGTGTATCTTTTTTTCGCTCTGTGTTTGTCGTTTTCTGTCATTCGCGCCTTTGTTCTGCGTGTTGTGCGCTATGAAAATCTACGCGCTGTTTGTTATTGTATCACAAGACAATCTAACATTAACGCCATCTGCAAGATTGTTTGAGCTTTATCTTCATATATGTGTTGAGAATCGGAACGGGCAATCGTCAGCTGGATACATCGTATGTCTTCATTCTTCCCTGCCTCGGTGGTTTGTCCGAGACTACACACTAATCAATGACGTGGTGTGTACGTATTAGAAGCGCTTGTCAAGCATTGCGCTCCGCGGTCCGAAAATCGGCTTGTGTTCCTGGTATTGACCGACCGAATGTAGTAGCGCTCAAATAACGATACGCTCCGTGTTTCCCGTCACTCCATCAATGAACTGGGCTGTGTCCCTTGGGGAATTTCATTCGTTCCTTGAGGAATAATATGTCATTTTGGCAGCGCAAAATCTGTCGAATGTCTATAGATCACGAGGCTGTGATTGTGAAAATTCCGATCAGTGATTTTCTATGTTGCATATTGTTCTTGATTGCTTCTTAATTGATCTGTATTGCATCTATTTGCTGGACAACTTGCTTGCTAGTCAATATTCTTAAACCAGGATGGTGCGTGTTGGTCAAAGTGAGTCTACGCAGCTTCTCCTAATCGTGTTTTTAAAAACTGACACCTGGAAATAAACGCACTGCCTCCACCGTTCTTTGTTTTTGCCGTAGACGACTTGGAATATCTCCTTCATCCCGGGAGAATATTTTGCTACGCTGGCGATTTTCAGTGGTGCCTGAGAGAAACTTACAACATCTGGACCAGCTTGAGCAACTATCATTCAAGAGCTTACTCGTAATTATCTCCTGGATGACAGTAAATGACAATTGAATTACAATAAACTTGAGCAAGTAGGCCGCTGGCACGCAGCTCAGCTGTGTTAGATTATGCTGTACAATTTGACATGAACAATTCAAATGAAAGCCTCATTGGTTCCTATTAGAGTTAATCATTAATCAATCTATTAATAATTTGATCAATTAACAAATATTTTATCTATTAATCAATCATGTATTAATCATTTAATCAGTTAACACATATATTATCAATTAATCAATAATCTATTAATCAATCTGAATTTCAGTTGTAGCTGTGAAGTTGTTCAAGTTTCTTATGAAATAATCGGTGACCCGGCCAACCAAGACCAGTTGGCTTCCTAGCCACAAATTGGTTATTTTTGAGCAAAGAAAACAGCTGTAGTTTGGCCTTTTGTATAGTGGATATAAAATGAGGCCTCGGTTTACGATTGAGCTCGTTCCAGTAGCGTGCTCATAAGCCGAAATTATCTTAACCCGAGTGAACGTTTCCCAGTGATATATGTGTCAGTGCTTTGATATGATTTTATAGCTCAAATTGTGTGCGTATATAAAACCTTCTTGAATCAATTTATATATATATTGCATGTTCAGCTAACTATCCTAGCCCTTCAACATTAAAATCATTGATGCAATCGGCGGTGAATGCAAAGAATATGAAGTAAAAACATGAAGTATATATTTATTTAGGACGCTACACAAATACAGTGAGACAAACTAGAATAGAAAAATACAAATCGTAAACGAACACTAAAAAAATTTATTTATGAATTGTTAAGAAAAGTTATAGTGTAAACATGAAAAGCGGAAAAATTGAGTTCTGTATGAAATGTGATTATATATGCAAATTATGTTTTAATGCTTATATTTTTTGAAGACGTTTGGCACTGTGACTTATGCGCGTGTTATGGATGTGTCAGTCTAAGAAGGACTATTAGCGCCTGCTTTAGATTAAACGTTCTTGGCGTACCCAGACAGCTATTTAGCACAACCAAAGCTCGACAAGTGTATATATCTTCAGGGTTCTAAATGTTTGTCTAACTCTTCTCTAAAACTGCAGCATTGCAAGTAAACTGAGATGTTTCTGAGCAGCTTGTAACACGAAAAGCTCTTGAACCGACTCTGAATAATGCATATGAATACATGTGTCACGCGTGGTTGCATGTTCGTAATTGTTGATGAGGTAATTGGTGTGATTCTGTGTTTCCACCTCTTTATTGATATGCATTCACGAAACTATGAGAGCCTGAGCTGTAGCAACCGTCCCCGTGTTGAGTGGCCCCCTTGCTTGACGCATCAGATTGAAAGTTATGAAGTGGCGCATAAAAGTACCTAGCATAATAGAAACCGAGCGACGGCTCGTGACTGCATTTTCCCAAAGTCCGACCTTCATTCTAATGGTGTTTAATTAATAATGGTGGCTCAAGTATTGCCTTCGAGGAAGGGGGCCATAAGACATCACATCGGCTCTTATAGAACCACCAGAGTGCAAACAATTGTAAACCTATAAGCAGACACAAACACAGACATATATATATATATATATACAAACAGGCTATAAGTATAAAACATTCGCACACTCACGTATTTTAGCACCACCAATTTTTCAGAGAAATTCCGATCACTGTACAACCTCTATTCAAACGACATGCCGTTCTATTTTCCATATCTTCCCCCGTAGTACCGCTCAATTAGAGGTGTCGTTCAATTAGAGGGTGTCGCTGTAGTTTTCCACTAGCTGGTCAGAATTTTTGGAAAATACGGTAAAATATATGGATAACAAACCAGGTACAGCATGCATATTTATTTAACAAAATATACAAATACAGGGAGATCACTGGTAACTAATCCCAAATACACTAATAAAAACCAGTCAGTCATAGCTATTGCCAAAAGAGAAGAATTAATCAAAGTGACGTTTAATTAGAGCTACCGTTCAATTAGAGGGTGCCGTTCTATTTTTTAATTGTGCCGTTCAAGTAGAGGTTTTATGGCAATAACAACATTCATTTCGAGCTGTTAAAAGCAAGTGGACGAAAATACTGTCGTGATTCCACATGCAAAAACAAATACAAACAAATAGTTGGTGGTACGGCCTAGAGATGGCGCCAGGGGCTGATTTGACCTCTAACATTGACGTTATTTAACACAAGCAAACATTTACACTAAACGTAAACATATGCATGTAAATGATCAAGTAAATTTTGCTTCAATGGCTAGAAGCCAAACAATATGTTTGACGTTATCCTGTTACTCATAAAGTTGGAATTTGATGCAACTTAATTTGGGAATGTCGTTTTGCTGGCATACTCCGAAAATCAATTTACAATTATACAATCTTATTTTTTTCTTCTATTTTTCCATATCAACTATCATTATTGTTTTCCAATTGCCTTAGCAACACTGCGGCTGCTTTTAACTTCACATCACATTACCGCACAGCTGCGTTCGCTCACGTCTATTGAAATCGTCCATTGAAGACATCTATCTAGGCAAGTGGGCTCGTCTGCTGGCTGAAAGCCGCCGAGTGTCGAGCCGTGTATTTGGCAGGCGGGGGCTGTTTCGATGATGTTTGACAGTCTAGCCGTTGCCAGCCGCGTTTTGACACGCTTTCACAAACACGACCGCTATCCATGTCGCCGTCCTAACGTTGCAAAAATGAGTGCTACTTAGCAGT